>JAKOOJ010000025.1:6007373-6189873 GCA_022577455.1 Arizona elegans | reverse complement strand
CAGAGAGCAGGGCCGCCACAGAGAAGACTCTCCCCCTGGGGGTCGCCAGCCGACATTGTCTGGCGGACGGCACCCTGAGGAGGCCCACTCTGTGCAAGCGTACTGGCCGGTGGGAGGCTATTGGTGGCAGAAGGCGGTCTCGTACGTACCCCGGCCCTAATCCATGGCATTACCCTATATGCTGGTTGATTGCCACCTGCTGTACAAGATAATTAATAAATATAAGCCACACTGAGGGAGGCCGCAACAGTCCTTTGGTTTATTGGTTTTTTTTTCAAAACAGGCGTCAGATCTCAGCCAGTCTTTTGATGATATTAAATTACACCCTCTTAGCACAAATTTGTGAAGGGCAACCCCCTTTCTTCCTATTCTACAAGGGAAGCAAGGGTGAAATGCTACCGGTTCAGTCCTGTTCGGGCAAACCGGTAGTGATAAAAACTACCGGTTTGGGCAAACCAGTAGGTTAAAAAAAGCTACTGGTTCCTCCGAAGAGGTATTTCTGATGATCAGCTGTACCACGTGGTTTAGCTTTGCTAGAAAGCAGGAAATCCTGCTTTCTAGCAAAGCTAAATCATGCGGCACAGCTGATCCCCCCCCCCCCTCGGTGTTCTACTTACCCAAGCCTCCTTTTGGTGTGTATTGTGCATGCGTGGTCAGCAAACTGGTAGCAAACCGGTTCAGATTTCACCACTGAAGGGAAGCGTTCCAGATGGTATAGTTGTGGTCCCTGGATGATGGTGACAAGAAGGGAGGGGGGTTGAATTGGTCACCCCCAAAATAATCCTTTTGATTGAAGCTCCTTTGGGAAAGGACCACAATCCATTGGGAATATTGTCTGGGTTACAAAGGGTAGGGAGAGTGTTTGATATTATTCCTTTCTGTAACATGACATGTTCTCCAACACAGAGTGCCTTCTTCCCCTTAGAGCTTCTAAGAAGCTTTCATAGATCAGGTCAAACTCAACGGAAAATTGCATCGGTGCATTAAATTTAAAGAAGGGGCCCCATGCTGGGAGATTGAATAAGAGCGAAGGCACAAAGAAAAGAGCTTGCTGGCTGTCATTAGAGAGACCATCAATCTTTGTCAGACTGGGTGTTAGGCAGGGAGGGAGGGAAACTGGCAGCTGCCATGAGAAAGAAAAGCCAGCCATACGCAACAGTTTTGACATGGACAACCATTTCTGAATGGTTCGCTTCTCCAAAAGCCCTTTTCTAAATCTTGCTTTATTCAGGACAATATATCTTTAAGACCAGAGAACCTTCCCACCAAGTCATACAAAGACCAGGCCCAGGCCAGCAAACGTAGGGAGAAGGAGGGAGGTAGAGAAGGGCATTGTTGTTGTTGTTGTTGTTAATTGTGAAGTCATGTCTTACCCATCGTGACCCCATGGACAACGTTCCTCCAGGCCTTCCTGTCCTCTACCATCCCCCGGAGTCCATTTAAGCTCAATCCGATTGCTTCAGTGACTCCATCCAGCCACCTCGTTCTCTGCCGTCCCCTTCTTCTTTTGCCCTCCATCGTTCCCAGCATTAGGCTCTTCTCCAGCGAGTCCTTCCTTCTCATAAGGTGGTCAAAGTATTTGAGTTTCATCTTCAGGATCTGGCCTTCTGACGAGCAGCCGGGGTTGATCTCCTCTAGGACTGACCGGTTGGATCGCCTTGCAGTCCAAGGGACTCATAGGAGTCTTCTCCAGCACCAGAGTTCAAAGGCCTCAATTCTTTGGTGCTCAACCTTCCTTATGGTCCAACTTTCGCAGCCATCCATTGTAACTGGGAAAACCATAGCTTTGACTATATGCATCTTTGTTGGCAGGGTGATGTCTCTGCTTTTTAGTACACTGTCTAGATTTGCCATACAGTCAGGTCCAGAAATATTGGGACATCGACACAATTCTAACATCTTTGGCTCTATACACCACCACAATGGAGTTGGAATGAAACAAACACAATGTGCGTTAACTGCAGACTGTCAGCTTTAATTTGAGGGTATGTACATCCAACTCAGGTGAACGGTGTAGGACTTACAGCAGTTTGTATATGTGCCTCCCACTTGTTAAGGGACCAAAAGTAATGGGACAATTGGCTTCTCAGCTGTTCCATGGCCAGGTGTGTGATATTCCCTCATTACCCCAATTACAATGTGCAGATAAAAGGCCCAGAGTTCATTTCAAGTGTGCTATTTGCATTTGGGATCTGTTGCTGTCAACTCTCATGATGAGATCCAAAGAGCTGTCACTATCAGTGAAGCAAGCCATCATTAGGCTGAAGAAACAAAACAAGCCCATCAGAGAGATAGCAAGAACATTAGGCATGGCCAAAACAACTGTTTGAAACATTCTCAAAAAGAAGGAATGCACCTGTGAGCTCAGCAACACCAGAAGACCTGGGAGACCACGGAAAACAAGTGTGGTGGATGACCGAAGAATTCTTTCCCTGGTGAAGAAAACACCCTTCACAACAGTTGGCCAGATCAAGAACACTCTCCAGGAGGTAGGTGTATGTGTGTCAAAGTCAACAATCAAGAGAAGACTTCACCAGAGTGAATACAGAGGGTTCACCACAAGATGTAAACCATTGGTGAGCTTCAAAAACAGGAAGGCCAGATTAGAGTTTGCCAAACAACATCTAACAAAGCCTTCACAGTTCTGGAACAAGATCCTATGGACAGATGAGACCAAGATCAACTTGTACCAGAGTGATGGGAAGAGAAGAGTATGGAGAAGGAAAGGAATTGCTCATGATCCTAAGCATACCACCTCATCAGTGAAGCATGGTGGTGGTAGTGTCATAGCGTGGGCATGTATGGCTGCCAATGGAACTGGTTCTCTTGTATTTATTGATGATGTGACTGCTGACAAAAGCAGCAGGATGAATTCTGAAGTGTTTTGGGCAATATTATCTGCTCACATTCAGCGAAATGCTGCAGAATTCATTGGACGGCACTTCACAGTGCAGATGGACAATGACCCAAAGCATACTGCAAAAGCAACCAAAGAGTTTTTGAAGGGACAGAAGTAGAATGTTATGCAATGGCCAAGTCAATCACCTGACCTGAATCCCATTGAGCATGCATTTCACTTGCTAAAGACAAAACTGAAGGGAAAATGCCCCAAGAACAAGCAGGAACTGAAGACAGTTGCAGTAGAGGCCTGGCAGAGCATCACCAGAGATGAAACCCAGCATCTGGTGATGTCTATGCGTTCCAGACTTCAGTATTAAGAAGGGAAAGTTTGATTTATGATTATTATTCTGTCCCATTACTTTTGGTCCCTTAACAAGTGGGAGGCACATATGCAAACTGCTGTAAGTCCTACACCATTCACTTGAGTTGGATGTACATACCCTCAAATTAAAGCTGACAGTCTGCAGTTAACGCACATTGTGTTTGTTTCATTCCAACTCCATTGTGGTGGTGTATAGAGCCAAAGATGTTAAAATTGTGTTGACGTCCCAATATTTCTGGACCTGACTGTAGCTTTCCTCCCCAGGAGCAAGCGTCTTTTAATTTCTTGGCTGCTGTCCCCATTTGCGGTGATCTTGGAGCTCAGGGAAATAAAATTTGTCACTACCTCCATTTCTTCCCCATCTATTTGCCAGGAATTGAGACGGCCGGATGCCAGGATCTCAGTTTTCTTAATGTTGAATTTCAAGCCAACTTTTGCACTCTCTTCCTTCACCCGCATCAAAAGGCTCTTTAGTTCCTCTTCACTTTCGGCTATTAGATTGGTATCATCTGCATAGGAACTCAAATTTTGAAATCTCACTTTCTATCTTCCCAACCAACTTCCTTTTTATGACCCTGCAATCCCTTAATTCGGGGTAGAGTCAAAATGACTGGATGGAGCTGAGCGTTTACTGGCCTGATGCCCTTCCTGACACCTAAGTAGAGTTTGTAGCAAATATTTCTCATGCTATGAGAGAAACATCAGACGCTAACTAGGATTGAACGCTCAACCCTCCGAGTGGGAGGCGGGTGTCTTCACCACTAGGCCACCATGCTATTCTTCAATCAATCATAATAGAGCTAAAAGGGATCTGGAGGTCTTCTGGTCCAACCCCCTCCTCAAGCAGGAGACCCTATACGTTACAAAAAAGATATTGAGACTTTGGGGAAAAAATGCAAAGAAGAGCAACTGAGCTGATTAAAGGCCTGGAGACTAAAACATATAAAGAACGGTTGCTGGAATTGAATTTGGCTAGTCGAGAGAAAAGAAGGACTAGGGGGAACATGGCGCTCCCATGTAACACCTCTCCTGCGTGAGCTGCACTGGCTTCCGGTGGTCTTCCGGGTGCGCTTCAAGTATTGGTTCTCACCTTTAAAGCGCTCCATGGCTTAGGGCCTGGGTATCTACGAGACCACCTTCTGCCACCGATAACCTCCCACCGGCCAATTCGCTCTCACAGAGAGGGTCTCCTCAGGGTGCCGTCGGTCAAACAATGTCGACTGGCGGCCCCCAGGGGGAGACCCTTCTCGGTGGGGGCACCCGCCCTCTGGAACAAGCTACCCCCAGGGTTACGACTGATCCCAGACCTCCGTACTTTCCGCCAGGCCCTGAAGACTTTTCTATTTCAGCAAGTTGGGCTGGCTTAAAATAAAATAATTTTTTTTAACTGGTCAATTTTATGGGTAAGGGTTTTAAATTGGGGAAGCCAAATTAATTTAATCATGTTTTAAATTATTTTAATTTTCATATTGTATGTATTTTAATTTTGGCTGTTCACTGCCCTGAGTCCTTCGGGAGAAGGGCGGTATAAAAATTCTAATAATAATAATAATAATAATAATAATAATAATAATAATAATAATAATAATAATAATAGCAGTATTGCAATATTTGAGATGGTGTCACAAAGAGGAGGGGGGGGTTTAATTTATTCTCCAAAGCACCTGAAGGCAGGACAAGAAACAATGGTTGGGAACTAATCAAGGAGAGAAGCAACCTGGAATTAAGGAGAAACTTCCTAACCATGAGGACAATTAACCATTGGAACAGCTTGCCACCAGAACTTGTGGGTGTTCCCACACTGGAGGTTTTTAAGAAGAGACCGGCCAGTCGTTTGTCTGAAATGGTATAGAGCAACGGTGTGAAACTTGATTTCACTGAGGGCCGCATCAGAGTTGTGTTTGACCTTGAGGGGAGGCATGCCCACAGTGGGCATGGCCAGCTCAACATCACTCGTGTCGGGGTGCCTGTGGTGGCCCCAGCGCTCTGCCGGTGAAAACGAGCTTCTGAGTTCCGTTTTCGGCTGCGACGGCCTCCTGCAACCCTCTGCCAGCGAAAACGGAGCTTGAGAGGGCCACGAGCAGCCCTCCCGAGCTCCATATTCACTGGCAGAGGCATCGTGGGCCGGTCCTTTGCTGTTTCCAAGGCAGCCCCGCGGACCAGATCTAAGCGCCCCGTTGGCTGGATCCGGGCCCCCCCCCCGGTCCTTGAGTTTGACACCCCTGGTATAGAGCCTTCTGCTTGAGTAGGGGGCTGGACTAGGAGACCTCCAAGGCCCCTTCCATCTCTATCCTCATTCTGATTCTGAGTTACACGCTCTGTTTGCATTTTAATGTACAATATCCTCTAAGCGTCCTCTACCAAAACCATTTTCGTTGCTGGAAGAATGAGCGGTTATGCGAATCATGACGGACACATGCCTAACAAGAGCTTTCTAACAAGATCTCTGGCTCATTAAACCAATTGTTTTTCATCCAGCTGGAATTCAGTTTAGGATGCTGTACAAGTACCCTGATGATGCCCACATCATCAAACGGAGCTTAGATTTTATTTTACTCCTTTCTTCCTCTCCTCTTCTTCCTCTTCCTCCCACTTCTTCACTTGCAGATGTCTGGACTGCTTTTTCTTTGTCCACGTTTTTGTGATCGCTCCCTCTAGAATTGATATACACAACAGGGTGAGGTTTTTTTGTTTTTAACAAAGAAAATGGTTGCGCTGAGATTGACTAGCCAAGTCCTTTTTGAATGTTAAATTGAATGCAATACAGAATTAAATTCCCACTTCCAGCTAGTCATAACTCCACTCTGATGGACTTTTTAACGTGAGAAAGAACGTGCTTTTATGATTTCTGGTCTTGATGATTAGAACGAATGGATTATCAAAAAGAATTACGATGAAATTAGCAAGAAGGGTTTGATCGGAGTTGTATGTATAAACCGCAGAGGGATAGCACAAGCCATTTAATGGAATGGAATGGAATGAAATGGAATGGAATGGAATGGAATGGAATGGAATGGAATGGAATGGAATGGAATGGAATAGCTCTCGGTGTACATAAAAGAAAAGATACATTCGTCAAGAATCTTAAGGTACAACACTTAATGATAGTCATAGGGAAAATCTTAAGGATACCAACAACAAGGTTGCAGTCATAAGTGGGAGGAGATGGGTAATAGGAATGATGAGAATATTAATAGTAATGCAGACTTAGTAACTAGTTTGACAACTAGCGTTGAGAGAATTATTTGTTTAGCAGAGTGATGGCATTCGGAGAAAAAATTGTTCTTGTGTCTAGTTGTTCTGGTGTGCTGTGCTCTATAGCGTCGTTTTGAGGGTAGGACTTGAAACAATTTAATGGAATGGAATGGAATGGAATGGAATGGAATGGAATGGAATAGAATAGAATAGAATAGAATAGAATAGAATAGAATAGAATAGAATAGAATAGAATAGAATAGAATAGAATTCTTTATTGGCCAAGTGTGATTGGACACACAAGGAATTTGTCTTAGGTGTATATGCTCTCAGTGTACATAAGGAGAATAAAATACATTCATCAAGAATAAAAAGGCACAATGCTTAGTGATAGTCAAGGTTACTAATAAGCTATCAAATCGTACTAGGAAACAAATAAAAACAATATAAATTGAAAGATACAAGCAACATGGTTATAGTAATAAGTGGGAAGAGATAGATACTAGTAAGGAAGAGATGAGTAATAGTAATACAGTCTTAGTAAATTATTTGACAGTTGAGAGAAAAATGTTGCTGGAATTATTTGTTTAGCTAATGGTTTTTAGTGATGGCGTTCGGGAAAAAACCTACTAGGGTAGGTAGATGATAGATAGATAGATAGATAGATAGATAGATGAGAGGGAGAGAGATAGAGAGAGGCAGAGATTCTGATTGATTGATTGATTGATTGATCGATCGATCATTGATTGATTATTTTTCAATGCAAAAAAAAGCAGTTTTCCATTATAGGCTGACGATGCCTGTGATGGTATTGGCTTCTACCCAAAGCCCACGTTATCACTTCCTTGACAGGAAAGCAATGAATTAGCAAAACCTTGAAGGTAGTAAGGGTCTCTCTACTACAGGGGGGAGCAACTGTGACAACTTTATATGACCTGTGGACTTCAACTCCCAGAATTCCTGAGCCAGCATCCCATTTGAAGTCCCATGCTCTAAAACAGGGATGTCAAACACAAGGCCCGGGGGCCGGATACGGCCTGTGATATGATTGGATTTGGCCCACAGGGCCATCCTGGAAAATATAAGGGGCCAGTCCCAGTAGTGGGCTTCAATTTCGTTCACTACCGGTTCGCTTGTGGACACGTGTGCACGCGCCTCATACATAGAGACATCCGGGTAGGTGGGCAGAGCCTCCCGCCTCCACCGCTACCGATTCACCCGAACTGGGGCGAACCAGTAGCAACCCACCATTGGCTGGTCCAGGTCGCTTCAGCCTGGTCTACCCAGTGCGAAGAGGAAATATGCCAGCAGTTTGGGGAGTGGCATCAACCTGGCCACACCCACCCATTCAGTCACGCCCAGTGAGTGGTGTCAAGCTGGCCATGCCCACCCAGTTGGCCACACACCCCAGGAACCCCCAAGATCAACCACAGCCCTGATACAGACCTCAATGAAATAGAGTTTGACACCTCTGCTCTACAATATTAATACAGATTTTAACTTTAATTAACAGTTCCTTTTATCATCCCCTTCACTACTAGTTGTGAGTTTTAAACAACAATAGAGGTCTCTTCAAACAAATAGGACCCCAGGCAGTGGTAGGATTCAAATAATTTAACAAGCGGTTCTCTGCCCTAATGACTGGCTGGGTGGGCGTGGCCATAGTGGGTGTGGCCAGGGGGTGTGACAGGTAGCACTCGGCCTCCTGCACCCCCCTGGGAGCAAAAATGGGCCCATGCCGTCCCTCCCACCCCCCGTTTTGGGCCTAGTAGGCCTTCCTGCAGCCTCCTGGAAGCAAAAACGGGACGCGGGGGAGGGTCGCGCCGCATACCCCCGCACCCCGGTTTGGGCCTAGGAGGCCTTTCTGCAGTTACCTGGGAGCCAAAATGGGGTGCGTGAAGACTCCTGGAAGCGGCGGGGCAGGAAGGGGTGGGGCTAGCCAACAATTTAACTGCTGGTTCGCCTGAACTGGGCCGAACCGGCTGAATCCCACTACTGAGCTCAAGAATGTGTCCAGAATAAACACAATACATCACAAGATTCTATTGTCACTTCTCGTCCCATCAAACATTCTAACTCCGTCTTAAATCCCCAGAATTTTTATAGAATAGTTTCAGTGAGCAGGTATAACCTATCTTTCTTTGAGACACTTTCTTGGGACATCAGAAGAAACAAGTGGGGCGGGGGGGATGTCCAGCCACGTTGGTATTGTATTTCTGCTTTGCTTTTAAAATCAGAATATGACTCTCACCGCCAGGAATAATAAAAGGTCCCTGACTAACATCACGCCAAGCTCATTATATACTGCACCCCATGAAGGGTTTAGCAATTATTCTTTGCTTGTTCACTATTTTTTTTTTTAAAAAAAAAAGCATCACAGAATTACAAATGAAAGACCAAACCAGGAGATAGCTTTGATGGTCCAAGCTCGCAGGAAGTTGGAACGTTTTCAGGGAGGGCATCCAAAATATCTGGATATTTTCCACCTCCAAACTTGAAAAAAAACTGACCTTTCTCCATCTGTGCTTGATTTATCTCTCGAAGCTGACTGTCCATCCTCTACAGATAGGTTGGGAAGGCAACTTCACAAAAGCCACGTTGGCTTTTGCAAATTCTGGAAATTGCAATGTATTGTTTGAAGAAATATCCATCTGATTCAGTTCCAAGTGGGGAGAAAGACACCCGAAAAATGGAGGCTGATGGGAAAGGTGGTTTATTGGTGAACAGGACCACATGAGTTTTAGGTCCTGGGCAGCTGACCCAGAGTGCACTTCACATAATTTTACTACCAGTTCTCCATGCACCGAAAATGTGTATTCTAGAATCCTAGAAAAATAGGGCTGGAAGTGACCTTGGAAGTCTTTTAATCCAACCTCCTTACCCAAATCAGGAGTCCTTTATACATCCCAGACAAAGAAGCAATGGATGGAAACTAATCAAGGAGAGAAGCAACCTAGAACCAAGGAGAAATTTCCTGACAGTTGGAACAATTAATCAGTGGAACAACTTGCCTCCAGAATTTGTGAATGCTCCAACACTGGAGATTTTTAAGAAGAGACTGGACAACCATTTGTCTGAAGTGGTGTAGGGTTTCCTGCCTAAGCAAGGGGTTGGACTAGAAGACCTCCAAGATCCCTTCCAACTCTGTCATCCTGTTAAATGGGTGACTGCAGATGAAAAATAACTCAGACTGAAAAAAGACATCCAATGTCAAATGAAGGTGGTATAATTAAATGAATTAAAAGGTAAATGTTCCCCTCGCACATATGTGCTAGTTGTTCCCGACTCTAGGGGGGCGTGCTCATCTCCGTTTCAAAGCTGAAGAGCCAGCGCTGTCCCAAGACGTCTACATAGTCATATGGCCGGCATGACTCAATGCCAAAGGCGCACGGAACGCTGTTACCTTCCCACCAAAGGTGGTCCCTGTTTTTCTACTTGCATTTTTTACCTGCTTTCGAACTGCTAGGTTGGCAGAAGCTGGGACAAATCACGGGAGCTTACCCCGTTACGCGGCACCAGGGATTCGAACCGCTGAACTGCCGACCTTTCGATTGACAAGCTCAGCGTCTTACCCACTGCGCCACCGCGTCCCGCTAATTAAATGAATTACAGGTATTTTTAAAAAATACGTTTTCAGGTTTTCCAGAAATCTTTTACCAGGATAGAAGGAGGAAAAAAGATTTCAAGCCACGTACATTTGATTTAACCATGTGTAAACAAGTCCTGCAGTTTTCCCAGAACATTTACAAAAATGGTTAACCATTGCCTCCTCTTAGGGTTGAGAGAGAGTGACTTGCCCAAGGTCACCCAGCTGGATTTGTGCCCAAGGCGGGACTAGAATTCCCCATCTCCTTGGGATTGGTTCAAAGTCACCCAGCCAACTTCGAATCCCTAAGGCACATAAGTGCAGTGATGGGATTCAGCCAGTTCACAGCACTTCGGGAGAACCGGTTATTAACTTTCTGAGCAGTTTGGCAAACTGGTTGTTGGAAGAAATCATTAGGGCAGAGAACCGGTTGTTAAATTATTTGAATCCCACCACTGCATAGGTGTTGTGGCTCTGTTCCCTGAGCCTGTGTCATCGCCAGGAAAGGACTCCGAGAGTGAAGGAGAGGAGTTGGCAAGGCCTCCCTCTCCAGGACCCTCCTCTCTGGCAATGCCTTCGGTGTCCACTGAAGGACAAGAGATAGGGCCGGGGCCAAGCACATCCACGCAGCCACAGATGGACAGTGATGAGGGTAATGAGTCTTGGCTGGATCCACGCCAGTGTCGCAGAGATAAGCGCGCACAACAGAAGAAAAGGCGTGCCCAAGATTAGTCTGAGTGACTGGACCACACCCCACAGGAGATAAAAGGGAGCGTGGTGGCCAGTCAAACCTTGTGACGAACAAAGCTGAAAGCTTCCACGCCATTCTGCATTGCCGGACTTTTGCTATACACTTTGCTGGAATATCTCTGGACTTGATTGACTCCGTAATTATTGAGCTGTTTCTTTTGATGTACCAGAAGTGGGGAGAAGTTATCTCTCCTCTTCGTGAACAATAAACTCTTGGCAGGCAGCCACTAGGTTGTTGCCAAGTTCTGTTATCATAAGAAAAAGGATTTTGCCGGCTGGTCTTTGGTCTTTAACTCTTGAACGTCTGTTGGTATGTGTGGGTGTGGTTGGGGACAGAACATCAGGTGGGATACAGCTGGTTCTGTCCGGTTTGGGAAAACCGGTAGTGGCAACTGCGGGAGGCTCCGCCCACCTGCCTGGATGTAATGCTGTCCTATTTAGCCATGATTTTGAGACCGGGTGCAAGGCACACACGCTCACATTTGCGAACTGGTAGGGAAGGTAAGTGAATCCCACGTCTGCTAAGGCAGGACAAGAACTTGCCATCTCCTTGGGATTGGCTCAAAGTCACCCAGCCAGCTTTCATGCCTAAGGCAGAACTAGAACTCACAGTATCCCAGCTTCCAACCTGGTACCTAAAACTGCTATACGGAATTGGCTCTCCTAAAGATTAGAATATAAAACCTGTTTAACTAAGTCATTTGGATACTTGGCGTGGACCTAAATCCAAATGGTGAAAGTTCATATTAAAATGAAGATAAAATCTTCTTGCCTGGTATTGATTTGACGGTCACATCTGTGGTTTGTTTATTTTGCAGCAACACCAAACTGGTTTAAAATCACCTTCTTTTTTAAAAAAAACATGTTTTCTTTCTAATCTGTAGCCCTGGCATCGTCTGGAGGAATCCCATCCAATTCGGACCAGTTTCAACCCTGCTTAGCTTTTCCCCTCCAAGCAAAGTCACCCAGCTGTAATTAGCTTTGATTACATTCTTTGTGGCTTAGAATTGTAGTCCAATTCTAGTGTATTTGGCTGTGCAACCCCAGAAAATGGATCGTTCAGGAATCAGGTTAAATGCATTGTGGAAATGGAGCTCTAGAGAGAAGAGGTGTGAGATAAGGGACAGAACCAAGAAAGACGGCTTTCTATAGTGCCAGAAAGAGAGACAGCTTGGTCTAGTGGTTAGAGAGAGCAGGAGACTCTGAGTTCAAGTCCCGCCTAAGCCATGAAAGATAGCTGGTTGACTTTGGGCCAATCACCAGGAAACTTTGAATTCTAGTCCTGCCTTAGGCCGGAAAGGCAGTTGGGTGACTTTGGACCAATTACCAGGAAACTCTGAATTCTAGTCCCGCCTTAGGCATGAAAGCCAGCTGGGTGACTTTGGACCAATTACAAGGAGACGGTGAGTTCTAGTCCCGCCTTAGGCATGAAAGCCAGCTGGGTGACTTTGGCCAATCACCAGGAAACTCTGAATTCTAGTCCCGCCTTAGGCATGAAAGACAGCTGGTTGACTTTGGACCAATTACCAGGAAACTCTGAATTCTAGTCCCGCCTTAGGCATGAAAGACAGCTGGGTGACTTTGGACCAATCACCAGGAAACTCTGAATTCTAGTCCCGCCTTAGGCATGAAAGCCAGCTGGGTGACTTTGGCCAATCACCAGGAAACTCTGAATTCTAGTCCCGCCTTAGGCATGAAAGACAGCTGGGTGACTTTGGACCAAATACAAGGAGACGGTGAGTTCTAGTCCCGCCTTAGGCATGAAAGCCAGCTGGGTGACTTTGGCCAATCACCAGGAAACTCTGAATTCTAGTCCCGCCTTAGGCATGAAAGACAGCTGGTTGACTTTGGACCAATTACCAGGAAACTCTGAATTCTAGTCCCGCCTTAGGCATGAAAGCCAGCTGGGTGACTTTGGCCAATCACCAGGAAACTCTGAATTCTAGTCCCGCCTTAGGCATGAAAGCCAGCTGGGTGACTTTGGACCAAATACAAGGAGACGGTGAGTTCTAGTCCCGCCTTAGGCATGAAAGCCAGCTGGGTGACTTTGGCCAATCACCAGGAAACTCTGAATTCTAGTCCCGCCTTAGGCATGAAAGACAGCTGGTTGACTTTGGACCAATTACCAGGAAACTCTGAATTCTAGTCCCGCCTTAGGCATGAAAGCCAACTGGATGACTCTGGGCCAATCACCAGGAAACTCTGAATTCTAGTCCCGCCTTAGGCATGAAAGCCAGCTGGGTGACTTTGGACCAAATACAAGGAGACGGTGAGTTCTAGTCCCGCCTTAGGCATGAAAGCCAGCTGGGTGACTTTGGCCAATCACCAGGAAACTCTGAATTCTAGTCCCGCCTTAGGCATGAAAGACAGCTGGTTGACTTTGGACCAATTACCAGGAGACAGTGAGTTCTAGTCCCGCCTTAGGCATGAAAGCCAGCTGGGTGACTTTGGCCAATCACCAGGAAACTCTGAATTCTAGTCCCGCCTTAGGCATGAAAGACAGCTGGTTGACTTTGGACCAATTACCAGGAGACAGTGAGTCCTAGTCCCGCCTTAGGCATGAAAGCCAGCTGGGTGACTTTAGGCCAATCACCAGGAGACTGTGAGTTCTAGTTCCGCTTTAACCATGAAAGCCAGCTGGATGACTTTGGACCAAGTCATCCTCCCTCAGCTACCTCACAGGGTTGTTGTTGTGGGGAAAATAGGAGAAGGGAGCTGCGCTGCCCAATGCTCTCTGCCTTATTTGTCGAAATAATAAAAGTGGGTTACACATTAAACAAACAAACTCCAGCTTTTGCTCAGGGTCCGATCTACTATCTGCAACTTGATTCCTTCTTATCTATCTCCCTTTTCATCTCTCTTCTAAAGGGAACTTTTAGGCAAGATTCCTGCCTCTTTGTCCACCCACTTTACGTGCCTGTTTCATCTTTAGGTATGGCAGTTTCCACCTAATTCTCACAATGCAACCACAATCCTGCCTCGTTTTCCTCATCGTATCACCTCCCACCCTTCCTTCCTTCCTTCCTTCCTTCCTTCCTTCCTTCCTTCCTTCCTTCCTTCCTTCCTTCCTTCCTTCCTTCCCAAGTGTTCCTTTATTTTCACCCACACACAAACGTAACACAATCGTGGTGTTATTTTTCAAGGTAAATTGGCAACGTTGATCTCAATGAGAGACAACATTGGACCCCTGATTCCTTACGCCCAGCTTCTCATAATTCATACTTAAATATTATTTCACCGAGTGGACAAACAATACATAAAATAATGGAGGGAGCTTCAAGCTTTGTAAGGGGCTCTTCAACAAAACAAGTCAGAAGTTGAAATTCCCACTCAGCACCAGATTCATCCCTGTAAATTAAAGATCTTCAGAAGTTGTGAATGCTCCAACACTGGAAGTTTTTAAAGAAGAGGTTGGATAACCATTTGTCTGAAGTGGTGTAGGGGTTTGGACTAGAAGACCTCCAAAGTCCCTTCCAACTCTGTTCTATTCTATTTTTCCTTCCCTTTTCCTTTCTTTCCTTCGTTCTTTCCTTTCTTCCTTCTTTCCTTCCTTCCTTTGCTTCTTTTTCCTTCCTTCCTTCCCTTCTTTTTAACCATTTGTCTGAAGTGGTGTAGGGTTTCCTGCCTAAGCAGGGGGTTGGACTAGAAGACCTCCAGGATCCCTTCCAATTCTGTTATTCTATTCTATTCTATTCTATTCTATTCTATTCTATTCTATTCTATTTTTTCTTTCTCTTTAATCCTCCCTCCCTCTCTTTCCCCCACCCACCCATAATGTGTCAGAGTACAGGGGTAGTCCTCGACTTACAACCACAATTGAGCCCAAAATTTATTCTGCTAAGCAAGACAGTTGCTAAGTGAGCATTATCCCATTTTACGACCTTTCGTGACACTGTTGTTAAGTGAATCACTGCCGTTGTTAAGTTGGTAGCACCGTTGTTATGTGAATCCGGCTCCTCCCCCCCTTGACTTTACTTGTCAGAAGGTCACAAACGGGGATCACAGGACCTCAGGACTGTCATAAATACGAACCAGTTGTCAAGCGGCTAAATTTTGATAAATGACCATGGGTATCATTTTCTTAAAAAAGGCTGTAAAATAGAGCAAAACTCACTTAACAACTGTCTCGCTTAGCAACATAAATTTTGGGCTCAATTGTAGTTGTAAGTCAAGGATACCTCTACATTATTTTACTAAATCCCAAGTTTCTCATACCAGTACATCATCTCAGAGAGTCCAGGTTTCAATCAAACGCAATTCAGACAACTTATCAAGTTAGCTATGACTCCTGCAATAGCTCCCTGGGTATCTGCCAACCAATAGAACACATTTCTTGCACAGGAACAGGAAACTCAAGGGCAAGGCACAAGAGGTGGTATAAACACCTCTCTCTCTCTCAACTCCATGTGGTCAGCTGCCCAGGACCTAAAACCCATGTGGTCCTGTTCACCAATAAACCATCTTTCCCATCAGCCTCCATGTTTCCTGGTGTCTTTTTCCCCACTTGGAACTGAATCAGATGTATATTTCTTCCAACAGTACATTGCAATTTCCAGAGTTTTTCAGCCAACGTGGCTTTTGTGAAGTTGCCTTCCCAGCCTATCTGGAGAGGATGGACAGTCAGCTTCAAGAGATACAGAAATCAAACACAGATGGAGAAAAGTCTGGAGAGGGGGGAATATCCAAATATTTTGGACGCACAGTGTGAAACCCTTCCAACTTAGTGTGAGCTTGGACAATCAAAGCTGTCTCCTGGTTTGGTCTTTCATTTGTAATTGTGTGAACGCCGATTAATTGTTCTCCCTGTCAGGAAATTTCTATTTATTTATTTATTTATGTATGTATGTATGTATGTATGTATGTATGTATGTATGTATGTATGTATGTATTTATTTATTTATTTATTTATTCAATTTGTATGCCACCCCTCTCCAAAGACTCAGGGCAGCTCACAATGCATTTAAAATCATTATAAAAAACATTTAAACATTAAAAACATTAAAACCCATTCACACCATTCATGGCCGGATCTCGCTGGATCGCAAGAGTGAGATCAATGGCCCCAGGCCTGCCGGAAAAGCCGCTTTTCGGAAGGCCAATAGGGTGGGGATGGTCCGGATCTCAGGAGGTAACTGATTCCAGAGAGCTGGGGCAGCCATAGAGAAGGCCCTCCCCCGCGGGCCCGCCAGCCAGCATTGTTTAGCTGACGGGACCCAGAGGAGACCAACTCTGTGGGATCTTACCGGTCCCTGGGAGTTATGCGGTAGAAGGCGATCTTAAAGATAACCTGGCCCTGAGCCATGTAGGGCTTTAAAGGTAATAACCAACACCTTGAATTGTGACCGGAGACCAATAGGGAGACAGTGCAGCTCACAGAGAATTGGTGTAATGTGGGTGTACTTTAGTTCTAAGTTGCTTCTTGTTCTGTCCCCGTCACACACGCACACACACCAACAGACGTCCAAGAGTTAAAGACCAAACCAGCTGGCAAAATCCTTTTCCTTATGATAACGGAACTTGGCAACAACCTAGTGGCTGCCTGCCAAGAGTTTATTACTTACGAAGAGGAGAGATAACTTCTCCCCGCTTCTGGTACATCAAAAGAAACAGCTCAATAATTACAGAGTCAATCAAGTCCAGAGATAATCCAGCAAAGTCTATAGCAAAAGTCTGGCAATGCAGAATGGCGTGGAAGCTTTCAGCTTTGTTCATCACAAGGTTTGACTGGCCACCACGCTCCCTTTTATACCTTGTGGGGTGTGGTCCAGTGACTCAGCCTAATCTCGGGCATGCCTTTTATTCTGTTGCGCGCGCTTATCTCTGCGACGCTGGCGTGGATCCAGCCAAGACTCATTACCCTCATCACAGTCCATCTGTGGCTGCGTAGATGTGCTTGGCCCCGGCCCTATCTCTTGTCCTTCAGTGGACACCGAAGGCATTGCCAGAGAGGAGGGTCCTGGAGAGGGAGGCCTTGCCAACTCCTCTCCTTCACTCTCGGAGTCCTTTCCTGCCGATGACACAGGCTCAGGTAACGGAGCCACAACACTTCTCTCCTTGATAAGTTTCTATCCGTTGCTTCTCGTCCTGCCTTCAGGTGCCTTGGAGAATAATGTTTTGAACAAAATGTAAATAATAGCTAAGCGTGGACCTATCTCGCTGCGGGACTCCAAGGTTTCTTTTCTTTTCTACACATTTACCAACAAAAACAATAATAACCCCCACACACACACATACACACACACTCAGACTGTGCTCCCCCAAATCTCTAGCGAGAAAGGATTGATCCTCATTGTTTTGCCTTTCGCCAAATAGCTTTGAAAAGGAAAAAGGAATTATAGGTTCGTGCACACCAGGACAGCAGATGCCTGGAAATGACAATGGCTGGAATGATGGTGATGACGATTTGTTAAAGCAAAGCTTGATGACAACGCAATGTAGCTGCGATCATCAGTAATGATCATTTATTCTCCCACAGAGTTTTGCATCGGAAACTTAAAAGTTGGCAGTGGGGTTTTAAATTCCTTCTTGCAGGTGTGCTCCAGCTTTGGAAACGGTTCAGATTTTAAAGAGGCCCAGATTAGATGTTTGATCTGTCTGCAGGGATCATTTAAAGCTGTATTTGACTCTATGCATATCAAGTCCTTGCCAGTGGTGGGATGCACGTTCTCTTTATAATGGATGCAACAGTTCTCTCTGTCTCTCTTTGTCTCTTTCTCTGTCTCTCTCTCTCTCTCGCTTTCTCTGTCTCACTTTCTCTCTCACTCACTTTCTCTTTCTCATTGTCTCTCTTTCTCTCTTTCTCTCTCTCATTCTCTCTGTGTGTCTCTCTCTTTGTCTCTTTCTCTCGCTCGCTTTCTCTGTCTCACTTTCTCTCACACTCACTTTCTCTTTCTCATTGTCTCTCTTTCTCTCTCTCATTCTCTCTGTGTGTCTCTCTGTCTCTTTCTCTTTCTCTCTCTCATTCTCTCTGTGTCTCTCTCTCTTTGTCTCTTTCTCTCGCTCGCTTTCTCTGTCTCACTTTCTCTCACACTCACTTTCTCTTTCTCATTGTCTCTCTTTCTCTCTCTCATTCTCTCTGTGTGTGTCTCTCTCTGTCGCTTTCTCTCTCTCTCTCTCTCTCTCTCGCTTTCTCTGTCTCACTTTCTCTGTCTCTTTCTCTCTCGCTCACTTTCTCCCTCTCATTGTCTCTCTCACATACACACTTTCTCTCTCTTTCTCTCATTCGCTGTGTGTGTCTCTCTCTTTCTCTCTCTCTCTGTGTCTCTCTTTTTGTCTCTTTCTCTCTTTTTGTCTCTTTCCTCTCTCTCTTTCTCTCTCTCTTGCTCTCTCATTCTGTGTGTGTGTGTGTGTCTTTGTCTCTTTTTGTCTCTCTTTTTGTCTATCTCTTTGTCTCTCTCTCTTTCTCTCTCTCATTCTGTGTGTGTGTGTCTCTCTCTCTGTCTCTTTCTATCTCTCTTTTTCTCTATTTCCTCTCTCTCTTTCTCTCTCTCATTCTCTCTGTGTGTGTGTCTCTCTCTCTTTGTCTCTTTCTATCTCTCTTTTTCTCTATTTCCTCTCTCTCTTTCTCTCTCTCTTGCTCTCTCATTCTCTCTGTGTGTGTGTCTCTTTGTCTCTTTTTGTCTCTCTCTTTTTCTCTCTCTCCAATGGAATTGGAGGACCTAACTTGCTCCTTTTTTAGTTTAGGGCATGAATGTACATCAGAGAAGGATGGAGCCTTCATTACAGAGCATGCTTCTTTCTTTGTCTCTTTCTCTGTCTCTCTCTTTTTCTCTCTCTCTTATCTCACTCTCTCTCACTCTTTTGCTCTTTCTATCTCTCTTTCACGTTCTCTGTCTCTTTCTCCCTCACTCACTTTCTCTTTCTTTCTCATTGTATCTTTCTCACACACACTTTCTCTTTCTCTAATTCTCTCTCTCTTTCTCTCTCTCCACACATATACAGGTAGTCCTCAACTTACAACCACAGAGGTATCCTTCCCCTGGAGTGGGAGTGGGAATGGGGATTTTGCAAAATCCTTCCCCCAGGAGTGGGGAGGGAATGGGGATTTTGCAATATCCTTTCCCCAGGAGTGGGGAGGGAATGGGGATTTTGCAGTATCCTTCCCCTGGAGTGGGGGGGAGGGAATGGGGATTTTGCAGTATCCTTCCCCTGCCACGCCCACCAGGCCACGCCCACCAAGTCACACCATGCCCACCAAGCCACGCCCACAGCACCAGTAGTAAAAAAAAAATGGATTTCACCACTGCTCTTTTCAGTGCCGTTGTAGCTTTGAAGGTCACTAAATGAACTGTTTGAAGTGGAGGAGTACCTGTACTCCATAACAAACGGAAGCCACCAATTTGAGAAAACTATCTTAATCTTAGAAGGGAAACATTACCTATTCCTTTGAAGCTATCCTTATTGTTTTAAAAACAAAATAAATAAATTTGGGTCAGGGGCACCTGGGCGAAAAGCCAATGATTTGAATGCATCATATGGAGAATTAGTCTTCCTGGAAACACTGGAGAATCATAAACCTGATAGAAAGGGGTTGCAGAAGTTGAAATGGGATTATGTCCTCCAGGTATGTCGGATCATTAGCTATGTTGACTAAGCTGATGGAAAGTGCGACTGAACACATCTGGAGGGCATCATTAGAGAAGCCTAATGGAAAATAACCCCCCTTGGGATTTGCTAACATCTGGGGGAAGCCGAGATAGATGAAAACGTCTTATGTGGGTTTGAGATGATATGGAATTGGAGGACCTAACTTGCTCCTTTTTTAGATTAGGGCATGAATGTACATCAGAGAAGGATGGAGCCTGCGTTACAGAGCATGGCCAAAAGGCATCAAATGGTCACGATTAGTGTTAGAACAAAGAGGGGGTCTTCAGATATCATGGTGCCAAGTCTTCCCCATTCACTTCTGTAAGTTACGTTTCAACATCTTAAAAATATAATTCCTGGGATGGAATGGAATGGAATGGAATAGGAATAGGAATAGGAATAGGAATAGGAATAGGAATAGGAATAGGAATAGGAATAGGAGTAGAGTAGAGTAGAGTAGAGTAGAGTAGAGTAGAATAATGGGATGGAATGGAATAGGAATAGGAATAGGAATAGGAATAGAGTAAGAGTAGAGTAGAGTAGAGTAGAATAGAATAAAATAATGGAATGGAATGGAATGGGAATGGGAATAGGAGTAGAGTAGAGTAGAGTAGAGTAGAGTAGAGTAGAGTAGAGTAGAGTAGAGTAGAGTAGAATAATGGGATGGAATGGAATAGGAATAGGAATAGGAATAGAGTAAGAGTAGAGTAGAGTAGAGTAGAATAGAATAAAATAATGGAATGGAATGGAATGGAATAGGAATAGGAATAAGAGTAGGGTAGGGTAGGGTAGGGTAGGGTAGGGTAGGGTAGAGTAGGGTAGAGTAGAGTAGAATAATGGAACGGAACGGAACGGAACAGAACAGAACAAACAGAACTGAACTGAACTGAACTGAACTGAACTGAACTGAACTGAACTGAAATGAAATGAAATGAAATGAAATGAAATGAAATGAATTCTTTATTGGCCAAGTGTGATTGGACACACAAGGAATTTGTCTTTGCTGCATAGTAGGTAGTCCTCAACTTATGACCACAAGTTTTGTTGTTGGTTTTTGTTTTTGTTTTTTAATTTGATTTATATGCCGCCCTTCTCCGGAGACTCAGGGCGGCTTACAATGCATTAAGCAATAGCCTTTATTCTTTTGTATATTTTATACAAAGTCAGCTTATTGCCCCCACAAACTGGGTCCTCATTTCACCTACCTTAGAAAGGATGGAAGGCTGAGTCAACCTTGAACCTTGGAGAGATTCGAACCAGCAGAAATTGCAGGCAGCTGTGTTAATAACAGGGTGCACTAAACCACTGTACTATCAAGGCTCTGTTAAGTGAAACATTTTGTTAGGTGAGCTTCACCCCATTTTACGACCTCTCTTCCCGCAGTTATTAAGGAAATCACTGCAGTTGTTAAGCTAGTAACACAGTTGTAAAGCGAAACTCGCTTCCCCATTGACTTTGCTTGTCCGAAGATTGGAAAAAGTGATCATGTGACCCACCTGCGACACAGCAACGGTCGTAAGTATGGACCAGTTTCCAAGCTTCTGAATTTTGATCATGTGATCCTGGGGATGCTGAAAAGGACATAAATGGTCGTGTCACTTTTTTCACTGCCGTAGTAAATTTGAATGGTCACTAAATAAAATGTTCTAAGTCGAAAACTACCTGTAGAGAGTAGGGGAAGTTATTTATTAGATGTATGAATAAGCTGTGAGTACGGGAACTATTAATTATTTATTTATTAACTGTCTGAAGTCAATAGCAAGTAAGGGAAGTAATTTATTTACTTATTAAATGTATATGCGGCCTGAATTACTATCCAAAATGATCCTGGGCAGCATATTAATATATAAAGGAAACAGAGAGTTACTGTATATTGTCATTTAAAAAAATAAATAAATATTAAATTTGATTACAAAATAAAAAATACAAAAGAAAATGAGAGTCAGAATACTGAAATAAAGAAGGAAAGAAAAGAGAAAGAAAGGAAAAAGTAGTGACTTCTGACTTTTTCCAATTCAGTACAGTACAAAAATAAATTAATTACAGGATCAATCTTTACGTTCACGGCAGAGGTGGGTTTCAGCAGGTTCTGACCAGTTCTGGAGAACCTGTAGAGGAAATTTTGAGTAGTTTGGAAAACCGGTAGTAAAAATTCTGACTGGCCCCACCTCCATCTATTCTCTGCCTCCCCAGTCCCAGCTGATCAGGAGGGAATGGAGATTTTACAGTATCCTTCCCCTGAAGTAGGGAGAGAATGGAGATTTTACAGAATCCTTCCCCTGCCACGCCCATCATGCCACGCCCACCAAGCCATGCCATGCCATGCCAAGCCAAGCCACACCCACACAGAACCGGTAGTAAAAAAATTTGAAACCCACCACTGATTCACGGGTCACATTTCAAGCCATTTCTGCAAGGGCAAAAATTATTCTAATCATCAAACCTTAAAATCAAAGTGCCATTGTTTTCAGCTCTGAACAAAAAGTCCAGGAGTGGTTTCCACGGGGAAACAAAACTAGACAAATTCTTCTCCTGAATTAAAACAGTTTTGCCATCTCTGCCAACTCCATCATCTTTACAACTACACAATAATCCTGAGCCACTTGCCCTTATCTTTGTTGTTCTATGAAAATTATGAAATGCAAGCGATTGGCAGACAAACCGAATTCACAAATAAGACCGTGCTTTCTCCATCGGGAGATCATTTTAAACCCATTTGCAGTTTGTATAGGATTTTAAAACTGCCAAAAAGAGGAAATACTTTTTCGGCCTGCCAAAATTCATCAGCCTTAGTTCAAAGTACTGCAGTGTGTTAGGAAATAGACCATCTTCTCTAATGCAAATAGATTTTGGGAATAAGTCAGAATGACATTGGATGGAATAAAATTCTGTACTTGGGTTGATTTGATTCTTTCTCCTCTCTATCTCTAAATAGGGTCGGATCACTCGCTGGCTTGGATAGTGTATAGCAGTGATGGCTAACCTTTTTGCCATCGCGTGCCAGGAGAGGGGGGGGCGGGGGAGGGTCGTGCACGCACGTGCCCACGCGCATGTGTGCGCAACCCCCTCCCCCTCCCCCCCGCTCCTGGCACATGATGGCCTGGTAGGCCCGTTTTTCTTTCTTACCTGGTTCCAGATCCTCTCTGTGTATCTGGGAACGGCGAAAACAGCCTTTCCCACTCCCTACAGAGGCTGAAAGGGCCCATTTCCCAACTCCCGGTGGGACAGGAAGTGACATTTTTTGCTGTCCCCAGCCTCCAGAACCTCTCTAGGAGTCTCTAGGAGCCTCTCTAGGAGTCTCTGGAGGCTGGGGACAGGAAAAAACGTCACTTCCTGTCCCACCGGGAGTGGGGAAATGGGCCCTTTCAGCCTCCGTAGGGCCTCCAAGGAAGCGGGAAAGGCTGTTTTCGCCCTTCCCAGATACACAGAGAGGATCTGGAGCCAGGTAAGAAAAAAAAAACGGGCCTTCCCCATCCCCCCCAGGCGCTCCAGAGGCAGGAAACAGCCTGTTTCCCTACTTCTGGTGGGCCCAGAAGGCCCGAAAATCAGCTGGCCAGCGCGCGCATGGCCCCAGAGCTGAGCTGGCATGCCCACTAATATGGCTGCACGTGCCACCTGTGGCACGCATGACATAGGTTCGCCATCACGGGTTTATAGCCATGATGGCAAACCTATGGCATGCGTGCCGGATGTGGCATGCAGAGCCATCTCTCTGGGCACACGAGCCATTGCCCGTTGCTCTTCCGGCTTTTGGCATGCCAGCCAGCTGGTCTTCACGCATGCGGGAGCACGGTAAACTGGAAAACCAGCTGGCTGGTGCGCATGCGTGCACTAGGCGCTTGCTCTTCTGGGTTCCAGCACATGCATGCACTCCAGCCAGCTGGTCTTTTGGTTTCTGGTGCACATGCGTGTGCGAAGACCAGCTGGCCAGTGCGCATGCACAAGCCTGAAACCCAAAGACCATCTTCCTGGCATGCACATGCCCTCCAGGCTACTGCTCTTCCAGTTTCCGGCACGCACATGCTCACCAGCCAGCTGGTTTTTGTGTGCGCATGCATGCGGCGGAAACCGGAAAGTAGCTGCCTGGCATGTACATGCGCGGCAGGTGGCTGCTCTTCTGGTTTCCGGCATGCACACCTGCACTCCAATTTCGGCACTTGATGCCGAAAAGGTTTGCCAACACTGGTGTGTAAAGTAAGGCCGCCAATGAAATCCATCAAAACGCACATTAAATATTTGTCTGTTATTTGAGAAAAGCAATTAGGAACGATTGTCGTATCAGCTAAACATGGTTGGAATTTTCCAGTGATGAGGTGGGTCTGTTGCACATGCATTTTCATTTCCAGCTAGTCCTTGACTTATGACCATAACCGAGCCCAAAGTTTCTAATGTTAAGTGAGACGTTTATTAAGTGAGTTTTGCCCCATTTTTACTATCTTTCTTGCCACATTTGTTTGTTCATTTATTTATTTATTTATTTCTTCAAATTTCTATACCGCCCTTCTCCTTTCAGACTCAGGGCGGTGAACAGCCAAGTAAAACACTTTATATACAAAAGTTAAAATAGATTTAAAATAATTAAATAATTTGACCCATAATTTAGAACATTACAATTTAAAACCAATTTCAAATATTAAAAAACCCATCATAAAATCAGGACAGCCCGGTTAACTGAAAGAGGTAGGTTTTAAGGGCCCGATGAAAAGTCCGGAGGTCTGGGATCACTCGTATCTCTGGGGGTAGATTGTTCCAGAGGGTAGGTGTTAAATGAATCACTGCAGTTGTTGAAGATAGTCACACGTTTGTTAAGTGAACCTGGCTTCCCTGTTAACTTTGCTACCCTGTTTCCCTGAAAATAAGACCCAACTGGAAAATAAGCCCTAGCATGATTTTTCAGGATGCTTGTAATAAGCCCTACCCCCAAAATAAGCCCCGGTTAAGATTGTCAGCCAGATGGATGCATTTAGTACTGTATTTCCCCAAAACTAAGACCTAACCAGAAAATACACCCTAATGTGTCTTTTGGAGCAAAAATTAATATAAGACCCGGCCTTATTTTCAGGGAAACACAGTAGTCAGTTGGTCACAAAAGGTGGATCACACGACCTTCGGACATTGCAATTGTCATAAATATGAGTCAGTTGCCAAGCATCTGAATTTTGATCATGGAGGTGCCATAATGGTCGTAAGTGTGAAAAGTCATAAAAATCGCTTTTTTCAGCGCTGTTGTAAGTTTGAATGGTCACTAAGGGAACTGTTGTAAGTCGAGGAATAGCTGGATTTTTAGATTAGAACATGGCTGCAACTTTGCAATTATTGGATGCAAAAAAATGCCAGAACTGCTAGCTGTTATAATATACCGTATTTTTCGGAATATAAGACACTCCGGAGTATAAGACGCACCTACCTTTTTGGGGGAGGAAAACAAAAAAAAAAATTCTGCCTCTACCTACCAGCATCCATCGGTTTTCATCTGGCTAGCATCCTTGCAGCAAACAGCAAACAGCCTGGTTACTTTCAGCATGTTATCACAGCCTGATTTAGCACAAAGCTGATTGGCGGTTGGATCGGCCTCCAGAATACCGCCAATCAGCTGTTCCAGGCTGCGGGGATCACCAGAGCCCATTGCCACCTCTGTGCTTTGCGTTTTTGGCCTCCACACGCCCCGTTTTTGGCCTCCGTGCATCACATTTTTGCCCGGTTCCAGGTGGCAGAGATCAGTGGCAGCGGCGATTCCCACCGCCTGGAACTGGCTGAAAAAGTGACACGCAGAGGCCAAAAACAGGACTTGTGGATCAGTGGTGGGATTCAGTCGTTTCTGTCCGCAACACACGAAACCGGTAGCGGCGACTACGGGAGAATCTGGCCACCCACACAGACATAATGCACAACTACTGCGCGTGCCCAGAACTCCGTGTGCATGCGCAGAGGTGGGAGGGTCACATTTGCAAACCAGTAGGAAAGGTAAGTGAATCCCACCTCTGGTGTGGAGGCCAAAAATGTGATGCATGGAGGTCGAAAACACGACGCACGGAGGCGGTGATCGGCGGTGATCAGCTGTGGCAATCCCCGCATCCTGGAACAGGTCTAAAATGGAGCATGCGTAGGCCAAAAATGTGATGTGCGGAGGCCAAAGACGTGATGCGCGGAGGCCAAAAATGTGACGTGCGGAGGACGAAAACAGCTGAAGGGTGGAGGCCGGGATGTGGGCAGGGCTTTGGCAATATTCAGTGTATAACACACACTGCAATTTTCACCCACTTTTAAGAGGGGGGGAGTGTGTCTTACAGTCCAAAAAGTACGGGGTAAGTTTTTGAGATGAGGATCAGGGACATCTCTTTCTCTTTCAACATTACAATGAGGTAATGTTGTCAGAAACAAGATCGTTATTAAAGTAATGAGGTCATCTCTGAGGGAAAGAAGGAGCAGCCCTTCTTCATAAATCCTCTTTGTCAAGAATTTTTATTTCATTTGTTTTGTTCAGGGGAAACAAGCAAATTTTGGACCGCCTCTAATCAAACAATTTAATCCACTTTTTTTGCAAGCGCAATATTGAAATTGCAATCAAATTGATTGGCAAGGACTCGAGTGTCAGTCCAAGTGGATTTGATGAAATCTCCCAAAGTCCAAATATAAAGCATTTATTGTAAAAAGGCCCCTCGTTACCCACACTTCTGGTTTTGCAAATCTACAGTTGGTAAAGGCAGACAGCACAATCCTCAATAAAGAACTTCTGATATCCACAGTTTTTTGTATTTTACAAGGGGAAAATGGCGGATGGGCTTTTACATACGGGCAGTCCTCGACTTACGACCACAATTGACCCCAAAATTTCTGTGCCTAACGAAGACAGTTGTTAAGTGGGTTTCGCTCCATTTTGTAAACTTTCTTGGCACCGCTGCTAAGGAACCACTGCAGTTGTTAAATGAGTCACACGGTTGTTAAGTGAATCTGTCTTCCCCATTGACTTTGCTTGTCAGAAGGTCGCAAAAGGGGATCAGGTGGCCACCCAGGACATAGCAATGGTCTTAAGCAGTTGCCAAGCATCTGAATTTTGATCACATGACCATGACAATGCATCATAAGACCATTTTCCCCCAGTGCTATTATAACTGAACAGTTGTTAAATGAATGGTTGTAAATCGAGGATTACCTATATAGATTAAGTGTGTCTTTTTCAAGGTCTTGTGATTTGCTGTTGTGAGGCCTACGATTGGGAGGCTGGGATGGATCCAGTAGTGGGTTCCTCCCGGTTTGGCCCGGTTCCACTGAGACGGTAGCAGTGACGATATGATGTCACCGAACCGGTTCTGCCCCCCGACCCCCCCACGTTATTCTTACCTTTTATTTGGCCCCACCCCCAATCTATTGCTGCCTCCTGAGTCCCAGCTGATCGGCTAGAAAGAAAAAAACTGTTTAAACTCTTGCCGTGGGGCTTCACAGGGCCACCCTACAGCTGATCAGTGTTAAAAGGCAGTGTGGTGGTAGACCAGTGCCTCCAAAAACAAATGAGTAAACCAGTGCCTCCAAAAACAAATGGGTAGACCAGTGCCTCCAAAAACAAATGAGTAGACCAGTGCCACCAGAAACAAATGAATAGACCGGTGCCTCCAAAAACAAATGAGTAGACCAGTGCCTCCAAAAACAAATGAGTAGACCAGTGCCTCCAAAAACAAATAGGTAGACCAGTGCCACCAGAAACAAATGAGTAGACCGGTGCCACCAGAAACGAATGAATAGATCGTTGCCTCCAAAAACAAATCAGTAGACCAGTGCCTCCAAAAACAAATGAGTAGACCAGTGCCTCCAAAAACAAATGGGTAGACCAGTGCCACCAGAAACAAATGAGTAGACCGGTGCCACCAGAAACAAATGAGTAGACCGGTGCCTCCAAAAACAAATGAGTAGACCACTGCCTCCAAAAACAAATGAGTAGACCAGTGCCACCAGAAACAAATGAGTAGACCAGTGCCACCAGAAACAAATGGGTAGACCAGTGCCACCAGAAACAAATGAGTAGACCGGTGCCACCAGAAACAAATGAGTAGACCGGTGCCTCCAAAAACAAATGAGTAGACCAGTGCCACCAGAAACAAATGAGTAGACCAGTGCCTCCAAAAACAAATGAGTAGATCAGTGCCACCAAAAACAAATGGGTAAACCGGTACAGCTCTGCAAGTAGTTAAAAGCCTGGTAGACCAGTACCTCTACTAAATCCTAAAGAATTGTCACATGACCATGAAGCCACGCCCACAAAATAAGCCACATCCACAGAACCTGTAGTAAAAAAATTTAGAACCCGCCCCTGGATGGATCCCCACAAATAACGTGTACAATCTCTATGTACCCGTGCACTTGTGAAGGTGTGCGTGCACGCATGTGTGAACAAATCTCTTGATGTTGTGGGGAGAAATATCCATCTGGTTCAGTTCCAAGCCGGGAGAAAAGCACTGGAGACAAAATGGAGGCTGGAGGCTGATTTTGAAAGAGGCTCCATTTATTGATGAAGCAGAACCACAGGTTTGTTCTGGTGCAGCTGACCACATGGAGTGGAGAGTGGGGGGTATTTATACCTTCTCTTGGGCTTTGCACTTGAGCTTCCTGTTCCTGTGCAAGAACATGTATTCTATTGGCTATGGTCAGACTCCCATGGGGCCATGTAGGGGTCATGTTTGTCTGAGCTAAGTTTGGTTGAAGTTTGCCAGGTGATGTCCTTAGGAGATTGTGCAATGTAGTGATCTTAGCTGCTACATGGGTTAATCCTATTATGTCCTGAAAGGTCATGTATTAATCCCTTCGCCCTGGAACTGAAGGTCTTTTGTTTTGTAGATAGGCTGGCCCAGTCTTTCTTAATGGACAATTAAATGCCCTGTTTCCCTGAAAATAAGACCCAACCAGAAAATAAGCCCTAGCATGATTTTTCAGGATGTTCGTAATATAAGACGCACCCCAAAAATAAACCCCAGTTAAGATCGTCAACCAGATGGAGACATTTAGTAATGTATTTTCCCCAAAATAAGACCTAACTGGAAAATAAGCCATAATGCGTCTTTTGGAGCAAAAATTAATATAAGACCTGGTCTTATTTTGTGGGAAACATGGTATCTGCTGGGGGCTATTATGAAAAGTGGGAGCTGCTTTCCAAGAGCATGTTTCTCCATTTCTCATCCAGGGAGAATTTTATCTTTTTAAATATTTCCCCAAATATTTCATTTTTCTAGGAGAGGGGGTGGGTGCTAACTTTCTACGATGTACTGTAAAGAGTCACTTGATTCCCTTTTACGACCTTCTGGACAAGCTACATCAACGGGAAAGCCCGATCCACTTTACAACCGTTGTCCCCGACTTAACAACCGCAGCCATTCACTTAACCATCATCAAAGAAGATAGGTCATCAAATGGGACGAAATGCACTTAGCCAATGTTTCGCTTAGCAAACAGAAATGTTGGGCTCAATTGCGGTCGTAAGTTGAGGACTACCTGTAATTGATTATTGCTCTGATGTTAATCTTGAAGTTAATGTATGGCTGTGATGGTGAACCTATGGCACGCATGCCACAGGTGGCAAGCAGAACCCTGTCTGCAGGCACGCCAGCCGTCGCCCCAGCCCAGCTCCACCGTGCATGTGTGGTGCCTCCCACCAACCATCTGATCTTCGGGTCTCTGCCATGCATGTATGGGGGACGGGGCCTTCCCCGATCTCCGCAGCTTCCCCCCACCCAGCATACCCTACCTTTCTCCTCCATTTCTGCCACCTGCACCAATCTGGAAGCCCAAACGGGCACGGTGTCACGCGAGGCCCCCCCATCCCCCCTTTTTGGGCCTGGAAAGCCTTTTGCACCAGGCAGGGCAGGGGTGCATGCATGGGGGCGGGACACCTGCGTGGGGATGCAGCGCACATGCGTGGGGGACTTGTCCGCATGTGTGGAGGATGCATACATGTGCAGGGTGCTCGGATTGCATTTTGGGGATTGGGGCACGCATGTGTGCATTCGCTCACATGCGTGCACGCTTTGGGCACTCGGGACCAAAAAGGTTAACCATCACTGATCTATGCCCACCAGGGTGCTGATTGCTGGTGGGTGTGTTTTCGTCTCCCTTTTGGCTGGTTGATTCGTTCTATCGATCGTTCAGAAAGTCACTGTAAATTTGGTTGTCCTCCTAGACCTTGAGGGAGGATGGCTGTCGAGACCCTGCAGAATGTTTTATCGTTATTTGGAATTTGTCTTCTGAGGATTTATGAGCTGCTGTTTTCTTTGTACCGTTCTTACTTTCTGGGGGTTTTTTTTTCCTTTCTTTCTTTAAAGTAAGCTGCCCACAGTCATCTGGAGTCAACACTGTATTAAAGGCATCGATAAATAAATAAATACGGACAAATCTGGATTGATTCTGTATTTTTGGAGCAAGGAAGAAAAACCGAGACAGGCTACAGGTGTATGCATTGATAAAATTAGAACAAACCTTATTTATATCTTTGTGGGAAATTACTGGCCTGGAAAAAGAATTATTAGATTGCTACGGATTATTTGTCTCTTTTAGGATAAAGGGTGTATTTTTTTCTCAATGTCTTGGTCTTACGACAAGATGAATTAGCAATTTTTTTCCCTTTTCTCTTCTAGCCATAGACGTGGTTAGATGGAGCCCCTCATTGACCTTACCAGGGATGCGGTAGCTCCGTTGCTAAGACACTGAGCTTGTCGATCGAAAGGTTGGCAGTGCAGCAGTTCGAATCCCTAGTGCCGCGTAACGGGGTGAGCTCCCGTGACTTGTCCCAGCTTCTGCCAACCTAGCAGTTCGAAAGCACATAAAAAATGCAAGTAGAAAAATAGGGACCACCTTTGGTGGGAAGGTAACAGCGTTCCGTGCGCCTTTGGCATTGAATCATGCCGGCCACATGACCACAGAGATGTCTTTGGACAGCGCTGGCTCTTCGGCTTCGAAACAGAGATGAGCACCGCCCCCTAGAGTCAGGAACAACTAGCACATATGTGCGAGGGGAACCTTTACCTTTTAATGATGATGATGTTATCCATTCAATTTGTCTGACTCTTGGCTCAATATCTAAAAAGCTGGGTTTGTCGATCGAAAGATCGGCAGTTCAGCGGTTCGAGTCCCGTGTGCTGCATAACGGGATGAGCTCCTGTTACTTGTCCCAGCTTCTGCCAACCTAGCAGTTCGAAAGCAGGTAAAAAAACGCAAGTAGGAAAAATAGGGACCACATTTGGTGGGAAGGTAACAGTGTTCTGTGCGCCTCTGGCATTTAGTCGTGCCAGCCACATGACCACGGAGACGTCTTCAGACAGCGCTGGCTCTTCGGCTTTGAAATGGAGATGAGCACCGCCCCCTAGAGTCGGGAACGACTAGCACATATGTGCGAGGGGAACCTTTAGCTTTACCTTACATTGACCTTGGCTGATCTCAAAAACGTCAAAACTGGTTCGCTAGGGATGGAAAATCATTGCAAAATCCCATGTTAGGTACAGGGGGGGGGGGATCCCAGAAGAGGACAAATGGCAGAGCACCTTTTTAAAATTTTTGGTTTTTTTCTTTTTTTTCAATGAATGAATTTTTTTTGTTGCTGTTTTTTTAATTCTGGCCAAGAAAACTCCATGATTTAACTCAAAAAAAAAATCCGTCTGGAAATCAACTTTGTCTTGAAGAAAGCAATCTTCTCTTCCCTGCCTCCACACCCCCAAAAGCAGGTGATAAACGGTGCAGGTTGCCTCAGCTGGGTGCAGTTTTGTGCCATCTGTTATAACATGACAGGATCCAGTCTATGAAGCTGAATTAAATCTTTCGAGGTTGATTGCGGTTTTCTTTTCCTCCCCTTATTTTATAACACTAGGTCTAATCACTGACAGGAACACATTGTCGGTCCAAGGAGTGGGGAAGCGGGTGGGGGAGGGGAAACTTTGCTTCCCGCCGTCAGGAAAATAAAATACGGCCTTAAATAGTTTCTTTAGGTTATAGGCCTTTCTTCTGAGGTAATGAGCGTCCCTCTAACATCGCTGGATGTCTGTGGGAGTTCTTCTGTGCATGCATGGGCGTACTACTTCATGGATAATTTAGAAAGGAGGGCAGGTAATGGAGAATTTTTTTTTGAGGTTGTTCAAGATGGGATCTGCTGCTGTTCATGTTTTTTGGCAACAGTAGTCTCTGCCAAGATGCTTCATTTCATTCTTCTTATTTGTGCGCTCGCTCTCTCTCCTTCTCTCTCTCTCTCTCTCTGTGTCTGTCTCTCTCTCACTTTCTCTCTCTCTCTCTGTCTCTGACACACTCTCTCTGTTTCTCTCTCTGTGTATCTGCCTCTTTCTTTCTCTGTCTTTCTTTCTGTGTGTTTCTGTCTATCTGTCTCTCTCTCTTTCTTTCTCCTTTTCTTTCTCTTTCTCTCTCTGTATCTCTGTTTGTCTCTCTTTCTCTTCTTTCTCTCCCTCCCTCCCTCCCTCTCTTTCTCTTTCACTGTCTGTCTCTTTCTTTCTTTCTTTCTTTCTTTCTTTCTTTCTCTCTCTCTCTCTCTCTCTCTCTGTATCTCTCTGTATCTCTCTGTCTTTCTTTCTCTCTCTCTCTTTCTCCCTACCTCCCTCTCTTTCTTTCTCTTTCTCTTTCACTGTCTGTCTGTCTCTTCCTTCCTTCTTTCTTTCTCTCGCTCTCTGTATCTGTCTTTCTTTCTCTCTCTCTTTCTCTTTCTTTCTCTTTCTCTCTCTGTATCTCTCTCTCTGTCTCTTTCTCTTTCTCTCTCTCTCTCTATTTGTCTCTCTTTCTCTTCTTTCTCTCCCTCCCTCTCTTTCCTTCTCTTTCACTGTCTGTCTGTCTCTTCCTTCCTTCTTTCTTTCTCTCTCTCTTTCTCTTTCTTTCTCTTTCTCTCTCTGTATCTCTCTCTCTGTCTCTTTCTCTTTCTCTCTCTCTCTATTTGTCTCTCTTTCTCTTCTTTCTCTCCCTCCCTCTCTTTCCTTCTCTTTCACTGTCTGTCTGTCTCTTTCTTTCTTTCTCTCTTTCTCTCTCTGTATCTCTCTGTCTTTCTCTCTCTCTCTTTCTCCCTCCCTCTCTTTCTTTCTCTTTCTCTTTCACTGTCTGTCTGTCTCTTTCTCTTTCTCTCTCTCTCTCTCTCTGTATCTCTCTGTCTTTCTTTCTCTCTCTCTCTTTCTTTCTCTTTCTCTTTCTGTATCTCTCTCTCTGTGGAGAGAGAGAAAGAAAGAGAGAGAGACAGAGACAGAGAGGGAGAAAGAGGTGTTTGTGCAGTATCATAAAAGTCAAGATGCCAGCCATGACCTCCCAACTGGAAGCCAATCCCCTTTTAAGAAGTGTGACCTTCCTGTGGATGCATCTGTTGGTAGTTTATAGAGAGCAGCAGTTTCCATGTGACAACTAACATGAATCACCATATTCCCCCAAAAAACAAACAGAGGACGTTAATGAGAGTCTCAAGAAAAAGGGAAAGGGAAAACAAAATGAAAGGAAATGAGGAAAGGAAGGGGAAAGGAAGGGAAAGAGAGAAGGGAAAAGGAAAGGGAAAAGGAAAGGGAAAAGGAAGGGAAGAGGAAGGGGGAACGGAAGGGATAAGAAAGGAAAGAGGAAAGGAAAGAAAGGGGGAAAGGAAGGGAAGGGAAGGGAAAAGAAAGGAAAGAGAAAGGGAAATGAAAAAGCGAAAAGAATTAAATTACAGGTAGGAAGCAAGATGACACCAAATGCTTCATTGTTTAGGAGGGAAATAAATGTCCACAGCTGGCGTGTCTAGAAATGTGATACCGAGTCATTTGCTCCATGGAAATCCTAGCACGGGTCATGGCAGGCAATTGGCATCCCTCAGGCTCCATCAGCTCTTGTCCTCATTTCACAAGTTCTCTGCAGGCGACCCATTCAGGCATCTGGCAAGGATTATCTCAGTGGCTTCATCCAGGCTGCACACCGTGTAATATTCGCAGAGCATTGAGGATCTACAAGCAGCTTGTTTGTTTGTTTGTTTTCAAACAAGCCTGGAATCAAATCGGGTGCTCTTTTGCTTGAATGATACGGTGAGAGGTGGTGGAGAGGTTGGGAAAGGAATGAAGAATAGGTACACCCCAGTGGTGGGTTCCTCCCGGTTCGGCCCGGTTCCCCCAAGCCAATAGCGGTGATGATATGACATCACCGAACCGGTTCTGCCCCCCGCATCCCTGTACCCTCCCCCGCACCACCACACCACCGCCCCCACATTATTCTTACCTTTTATTTGGCCTCACCCCCAATCTATTGCTGCCTCCTGAGTCCCAGCTGATCGGCTAGAAGGAAAAAAAAACTGTTTAAACTCTTGCCGCAGGACTTCAAAGGGCCGCCCTACAGCTGATCAGTGTTAAAAGGCAGGGTGGTAGTAGACCAGTGCCTCCAAAAACAAATGGGTAGACCAGTGCCTCCAAAAACAAATGAGTAGATCGGTGCCTCCAAAAACAAATGAGTAGACTGGTGCCTGCGAAAACAAATGGGTAGACCAGTGCCTCCAAAAACAAATGAGTACACCGGTGCCTCCAAAAACAAATGAGTAGATCGGTGCCTCCAAAAACAAATGGGTAGACCGGTGCCTCCAAAAACAAATGGGTAGACCAGTGCCTCCAAAAACAAATGAGTAGACTGGTGCCTGCAAAAACAAATGAGTAGACCAGTGCCTGCAAAAATAAATGAGTAGACCAGTGTCTGCAAAAATAAATGGGTAGACCGGTGCCTCCAAAAACAAATGGGTAGACCGGTACAGCTCTGCAAGCAGTTAAAAGCCTGGTAGACCAGTACCTCTGCTAAATCCTAAAGAATTGTCACATGCCCATCAAGCCACACCCACAAAATAAGCCACACCCACAGAACCGGTAGTAAAAAAATTTAGAACCCGCCCCTGATACACCCCCTCTTCTTTGTGGCAACCCCTCAAATATTGGAAGACTACTATCATCAGAGGTGGTATTCAGCCGGTGTCCTGTAGGTGGGCCTACTCACCCACCCGGCCGCAATCCCGTCCGATATCGCTGTGTTTTTGATGCCACATTCATATGCAGACGGCACGCCATGTTTTGTGATCCTGCGGGCATGCTCAAATTTCCGGTGCTGGCCAAACCGATGGTAAAATTATATGAAACCCACCACACCAATGATAGGTTTCAAAAAATTTTATTACTGGTTCTGTGGTTGGTGGGCGTGGCATGGCTTGGTGGGCGTGGCAGGGGAAGGATACTGTAAAATCTCCATTCCCACCTCACTTCAGGGGAAGGATGCTACAAAATCCTCATTTCCTCCCGATCAGGTGGGACTCAGGAGGCAGAGAAGAGATGGGGCTGGGGCCAGTCAGAATTTTTACTACCGGTTCTCCGAACTACTCAAAATTTCCGCTACCGGTTCTCCAGAACTGGTCAGAACCTGCTGAAACCCACCTCTGAAACCCACCTCTGGCTATCATGTCACCCCTGGTCCTTCTGTTCATTAGATGAGACGTGCCCAGTTCCTGCAACTGTTCTTCGTATGTTTTAGCCTCCAGTCCCCTAATCATCTATGTACTCTTTCCAGAATCTTAACATCTTTGTACAATATTGCTTTATGTATTGCATTCCTTTAATCTTCTTGGAAAGGACTCAGTGACAGTATAACAGAGTTGGAAGGGACGTTGGAGTCTGCTCAAGCGGGAGACCTAGCCTAGAGACACCTTAGACCCGTGATAACGAACCTATGGCACACGTGCCACCTGTGACACACGGAGCCATATCGGTGGGCACGCGAGCATTGCCCTAGCTCAGCTGCAGCATCCATGTGCGCGCCGGCCAACTGACTTTTGGGCCTTCCAGGCCCACCGGAAGTCAGGAAACAGGCTGTTTCCAGTCTCCGGGGGGGTGAGGAAGGCCCATTTTTCACCCTCCCCAGGCTCCAGAGGCTTTCTAGGAGCCTGGGGAGGGCAAAAACATCCTTCCCCACCTTCCCCCAGAGGCCAGAAGCGGCCCATTTGACAACTTCTTGTGGGACCAGAAGGCCCATTTTTCACTCTCCCCCAAGCTCCAGAGGCTTTCTAGGGAGGGAGGTAGATGAAAGGTAGGTAGGTAGATAGATAGATAGACATGAAAAGTAGGTAGGTAAGTAGATAGATGATAGATCGATGATAGGTAGGTACTGTAGATAGATAGATAGATAGATAGATAGATAGATAGATAGACATGATGATGATGAAGATAGATAATGATGTAGACGATGATGATGATGAAGATAGATAGATATAGCTAGAGAGAGAGAGAGAGACAGCGAGATAGAGAGAGCGAGAGCGAGTTAGAGATAGATAGAGATAAATAGAGATAGAGATAGATAGATATAGAGATAGATAGATATAGGGAGAGAGAGAGAGAGAGAGAGAGAGAGATAGGCAGTCAGGCAGGGAGCAATAGCACTTAGATATACTGTATATAGCAAAAGCACTTAGACTTATATACTACTTTATAGTGCTTTACATCCCCTCTCTAAGCAGGTTACAAAGTCAGCATATTGCCCCCATCAATATGGGTCCTCATTTTACCGACGTCGGAAGGGTGGAAGGCTGAGTAATCCTTTGTATGTGATTCTCTCTCTCTCTCTCTCTCTCTCTCTCTCTCTGTGTGTGTGTGTGTGTGTGTGTGTGTGTGTGTGTGTGTTTGTGACCAAGAGGAAGGGGAAGGGGAGGGTTTACCATAGAGTAACTGCAAACATTCCAAACAGGTCCTGGACTTCCTTCCTTAGAGAGGAACTGGGGGATATATTTTAGGGTTGGTTTTTTTTCTGCTCCCCCAATTTTCAAACTCAAATCTTTCTCCCCATCCCAGTTTCAGTTGTGTTGTGTTCCATTCCTGGATAAATGTCATTTTGCCACCGAAGGAATCCTGAGCCCCGTTTCACATCGTTTCTTTCCCATGTTCTGTTGAGACGGAAAAAAAAATAAAATAAAAGTGATGCAAGAGCTTGACACTTCACTTTGCCACGTGCTAATTTCTCATTTGTGATCAACCTTTTTTTTTTTTTTTTTACTAATGAAGGGAATCTGTAAAAAATTAAATATGCAAAACGTCTGCATATTTAAACCTGACGTCCGGTCATGTCGGCACCCTCAGGGAGCGGTTGATTGCAAAGCTCTGTCTTAAAAACCAACAGGTGTTTGGATCTCAAAGCCACAAAGCCCTAATACCAGAAAAAATGTCAGCCTTTTAGAAGCTACAAAACGATGTATTGCGTTTGTGGCTGCATGCTAATACAGCTTTCCCACTGGATATTATCTCTGTCTCTTTCTTTCTCTCTGTCTCTTTCTTTCTCTCTGTGTGTGCATCTCTCTCTCTCTCTCTCTCTCTCTCTCTCTCTCTCTCTCTCTCTCTCTCTCTCTCTTCTTTCTCTCTCATTTTCTTTCTCTCTCTCTCTGTATCTCTCTTTTTTCTTTTTGTCTTTCTCTCTCTCTGTATGTGTGTCTCTCTTCTTTCTCTCTTTTTTTCTCAATCTGTATCTCTATCTCTCTTTCTCTCTGCTCTCTTTCTCTCTCTCTCTCTTTCTCTTTCACTGTCTGTCTGTCTCTTTCCCTCTCTCTCTCTCTCTTTCTCTCTCTGTATCTCTCTGGATATTATTTTAGTCTATCTTTCCTGCCCCACAAAAATATATATAGATAGATTGTGCAATTTCTGCTTGTTTGGTTTTTTTAAGTATTTTCAATGCCAAATGCTGCATTCCAGCATTTAAAGGTAAAGGTAAAGGTTTCCTTCGCACATATGTGCTAGTCGGTCCCGACTCTACGGGGCGGTGCTCATCTCCGTTTCAAAGCCGAAGAGCCAGCGCTGTCCAAAGACGTCTCCGTGGTCATGTGGCCGGCATGACTAACTGCCAAAGGCACATGTAATGCTGTTACCTTCCCACCAAAGGTAGTCCCTATTTTGTGACCGTTTGAAGTTGAGCAATGTCCCTGAAAAAAGTGACTTAGGACGTTTTTCACTCTTATGACTGTTATAACATCTCCATGGTCACGTGATCAAAATCCAGTTGCTTGGCAAGTGGCTCATATTTATGACGGTCACAGTCCCCTGGGGTCATGCATTACCTTGTGACAAGCAAATTCGATGGGGAAGCCAGATTCACTTAACAACCATGTTACTAACTTAGCAACCACAGTGATTCACTTAACAACTGTGGCAAGAAAGGTCGTAAAATGAACAACGTTCACTTAACAAATGTCTCACTTAGCAAGAGAATTTTGGGGCTTGATTGTGGTCCTAAATTGAGGACTACCTGTATGCAGAGATGGGTTTCACATATTTTTATCACCGGTTCGCCGCACACACCTTCCACGCATGGGCCCGGACTTTCACGTATGCATTTTGCTCACATGTGCACCTTCAGCGCATGCGCCCGGCCTCGAAAATGTGGCTAAATAGGACAGAATAGCGCCGGAGAAGGTGGGCGGGCCTACCTGCGATCGCTGCTACCGATTCACCCGAACCGGTTCGAACCGGATGAATACCACCACTGCCTGTATGACTTACCACTCCGGGCCATTCTCCAGAGTCTAAGATGAATTTCAGAATCCAACTTAACCTCTTGGGATCTACTTGGAGATGCCACAGATTAAACAACAGGAATGTCCTCCATCGCTCAGTTATTCTTTTTCCTGAAAGAACTCTACAAAATAACTCTCGAGTTCATCAGTGCCAGGATTGTCTACACTGTTTAGCAACCTGCTCTGTTCCTAGTTAGCCATTCAGTATTTCTGCCAAGCTTTTTTAATGTCTTTGTTGCTGAGCTTCAAACCATCTTGATGTGGCTCATCTGTCATTGAATTTATTTGCTCGTACTTCCGTGATGAGAGAGCTGTGGGCTATAGCTTGACCTTGTCTGTAGTTTTGCTGGTCAAAAGCCTTCGAGCAGAATAGGTTGGGTGAAGAATGCTGTAGATGACGAATATATATAAGAGATGGAAACATCTTGTAAGTTCAGAGCTTAGTGGCTGACGGTTCTTTGTAGAAGCTTCTTCAGAATGACCATCGTCAATCCAAGAATGTATCTTCTGGTCATACTTACAAAGCCACTGCTATATCTGGTCACCCTGGCTGATTCAGGAGTGGGGTTAAAAGGATACCTCTTACTACCTAATTACTGGGTCTTATATTTGTTTTTGGCCACCAAAATGGCACCAGGCAGGGGTGAAATACTCCCGGATTGGACCGGATCACCCAATCCGGTCCAATCCGGGAGTATTTCACCCCTTGGTAAGAGCCTTGGTAGTACAGTGGTCTAAAGCACCCTGTTATTAAGACCAGCTGCCTGCAATTACTGCAGGTTCGAATCTCGCCAGGCTCAAGGTTGACTCAGCCTTCCATCCTTTCTAAGGTAGGTAAATTGAGGACCCAGTTTGTGGGGGCAATAAGCTGAGTTTGTATAAAATATACAAAAAGGATGAAGGCTATTGCTTAGCACATTGTAAGCCGCCCTGAGTCTCCGGCATATAAATCAAATTTTAAATAAATAAATAAATAAATCCGGTAGCAATTTTTCCCTGTGGTTCAGTGATCCGGTAGCGATTGCCGCCCAGGTGGCAGTAATGCTTTTTTTTACCTTCTGCGCCCAGGTGGAAGTAATGCTTTTTTTTACCTTCTGCACATGCACAGAAGGTTTTGCACATGTGCAGAAGGTGTGTGCGTGCGCAGTGCGTGGGCTTTCAAACCGGTAAGGAAAGTAAGTAGATTTCATCCCTGGCACCAGGTCTTATTTTCAGAGGGGTGTCATCCACTGACTCACCTCAATTGTGAGTGTCGCCCCCGGCCTCCTTTTCACTGTCAGAGGCTTTCAGGAAGTTCTTCTGCGGCCAATAAAGCTTTCCTGAAGGCCTCTGCAGCCGATAATAGAATTCCAGTTCGATCCGGAGCCCTGTTATTGGCTGTAGAGGCCTTCAGGAAAACCTTGCAGGTAGAAAAAATGGGCCGGCAAGGCAGGTGACAGAGTGCGTGAGGCCTGGCTGCAACTGTCCGAAGGTAAGTAGTAGGGCAGCTCCACCAACACCCCCTTCCCACCCTACCTTAATTTTTACCTGTGCACCCTGGAGTAGGCAGAGTCTTAATTAGGGCTTATTTTTTGGGGGGGAGTAGGACTTATATTGGGCACAAGTATAATAATCAAGCTAGGATTTACTTTCGGGGGTAGGTCGTATTTTTGGGGAAACATAATACATACGCATCAGCTTGTCTTTAAGAACATGACAGTCTTAACAGAATAACAGAACTGGAAGAGACCTTGGAGGTCTTCTAGTCCAGCCCACGGCTCAACCAGGAGACTCTAGCATTTTTGACAAATGGCCATCCAAAGGTCTTCTTAAAAACTTCCAGTGGTGGAGCATCCACAATTTCTGGAGGCAGGCTGTTCCACTGATTAATTGTTCTCACTGTCAGGAAATTTATCCTTGCTTCTAGGTTGATTCTCTCCTTGATTAATTTCCATCCGTTGCTTTTTGTTCTGCCTTCAGGTGCTTTGGAGACTAGGATGACCCCCCTCTTCTTTGTGGCAGCCCATTAGACGTTGGAACTCATGTCTCCCCTGGTTCTTCTTTTCACTAGATTAGACTTATCCATTTCCTGCAACCGTTCTTCATATCCCCTAATCATTTCCGTTACTCTTCTCTGCACTATTTCTAGACCAGGGGTGTCAAACTCGATTTCATTGAGGGCCATACTGGGTTGTGTTTGACCTTCAGAGGCCAGGGTGGGCATGACCAGCTCGACATCACTCATATCGGGGGGTGCCTGTAGTGACCCGAGCACTCTGCCAGCAAAAACGGAGCTTGTGAGGTCTGCATGCAGCCTCACAAGCTCCTTTTTTTTTAAAAAATTTGATTTATATGCCGCCCTTCTCTGGAGACTCAGGGTGGCTTACAATGCACTAAGCAATAGCCTTCATCCTTTTGTATATTTATACAAAGTCATCTTATTGCCCCCACAAACTGGGTCCTCAATTTACCTACCTTAGAAAGGATGGAAGGCTGAGTCAACCTTGAGCCTGGGGAGATTCGAACTTGCAGTAATTGCAGGCAGCTGAATGTTAATAACAGGCTATTAGTCTGCTGCGCCACCAGGCTCTTTTGGCTGGGATGGTCTCCTACAACCCTCTCCCAGTGAAAACAGAGCTCAGGGGACTGCGTGCAGCCCTCCCGAGCTCCATTTTCGCTGGCAGAGGCACTGCGAGCCAGTCATTCACTGTTTCCAGGGTGGCCCCGTGGGCCAGATATAAGCACCCTGACGGCCGGATCTGGCCCCTAGGCCTAGAGTTTGACACCCCTATTCTAGAGTCCCAACATCTTTTTTTTATATTCTGATGACCAAAACTAGTTGCAATATTCTAAGTGTGGTCTTACAAGCAGTGGTGAAATCCTACGAGTTCACACCGGTTCGGGTAAACCGGTAGTGATAAAATCTATCGGTTCAGCGAACTGGTAGTAAAAAAAAAAGCTACCGATTGGCCCGAACCGGTATTTCCAACAATCAGCTGTTCCACATGATTTATATTGGCTAGAAAGCAGGAAATCCTGCTTTCTACTGAATCTAAATCGCGCAGCACGGCTGTTCCCCTCCCTCGCTGTTCTACTTACCTTCAAATGTACTACCACTGTACATACAAGAGCCTTGGTAGTACAGTGATCTAAAGCACCCTGTTATTAAGACCAGCTGTCTGCAATTACTGCAGGTTCGAATCTCGCCAGGCTCAAGGTTGACTCAGCCTTCCATCCTTTCTAAGGTAGGTAAATTGAGGACCCAGTTTGTGGGGGGCAATAAGCTGACTTTGTATAAATATACAAAAGTATGAAGGCTATTGCTTAGAACATTGTAAGCCGCCCTGAGTCTCCGGAGAAGGGCGGCATATAAATCAATTTTTTTTTAAAAAAAAGTGCACACGTGCAACATGCGTGTGGCATGCACTGTGCATATGCAGGCAGCAAACCGGTACCATCCGGCGGAGGAGTTTACCACGGCTTACAAGGCATTATAACATTTTTGAATTTGACTTCAAGCTATCCGATCGGTCATCCTTTCCTGTAACTTCACTAAGGATCTCCCAAACAACACCATAATTTCCCTTTTACCGGGAAAATGGACAATTACTAGACTCACAACCATCCTTCAAACTAAACTTCTGACATCTCCCACACAGTAGCTAAATTTATCACGGAAGCAGTTACTGTAGAATATGGCGACAGTTAACTCCGGATTCAACCTTCAGGTGCAACGTCCTTGGTCTGTTTCATTTTTCTGTCTCTTTCCTTCTCCTCTTTCACCACCCTAAATTACGATTACAATAAACAGCTAAGTAAGTCTTAAACAACCATCATTAATCACGCTTAACACGTTCCTTGTAGGACATAGTGTACCCCTCTGTATTTTATTGCCACGTTTTTAATTAACTAAATGTTTTAATATGCTAGTGTTTTAATATTCCCCTACTAGGCTGTTCCGCAGCAATATAGCAATATAGTACTTCTTTCGGTGTTAAGTATTTCTTGACATTTTCACTGTCTTATGTATTTTCAATAGGGTCTGATGTTGCATAAAGGATTCAACAGCTTTTTATGCCATTCACCTCGCTGATATTGTTACTATACTGTACTTGCTTCTGGTCGCTGACTGTAATAAAGGATTGGATTGAATCCTTTAAGCGCTGTTTATACAACCAAGGCAATGGTGGGATTCAAATAATTTAACAACCGGTCCTCTGCCCTAATGACCGGCTGGGTGGGCTTGGCCATTGTGGGTGTGGCCATGGTGGGTGTGGCCAGGGGTGTCTGACAGGCAGCACTTGGCCTCCTGTACCCCACTGGAAGCAAAAATGGTGCTGCACACACCCCACTCTATTTTGGGCCTAGGAGGCCTCCCTGCATTTACCTGGGAGCCAAAATGGGGCACGTGAGGACTCCTGGAAGGGTTGGTGAGCAGGGGTGAAATGCTCCCGGTTTGGACTGGATCTCCCGATCCGGTAGTGATGGAGGCGGGTGGTTCGGAGAACCGGTAGCAACAATCCCTCATGCCCAGCTGAGCCGCACAATCATCAGAGGCTTTTTATTATTATTATTTTTAAAAGCATTTTTTCTACAACCTCTTCGGCTGAAAAAATGCTTTTAAAAGTTAAAAAAAAAAGCCTCTGGCAATCAGGCAACTCAGCTGGGATTGTCAGAGGCTTTTAAAAGCATTTTCTTACAACCTCTTCGGCCGAAGAGGTTGTAGAAAAAATGGCTTTAAAAGTTAAAAAAAAAAAAAGTTGGCCACACCCACCCAGTCACATTACCCCCCCACCAAGCCACGCCTATAGAACCGGTAGTAACAAATTTTACATTTCACTACTGGTGGTGAGGGGAGGGCAGGGCAATCCAGCAATTTAACTACCGGTTCATCTGAACCGGCCCGAACCGGTTGAATCCATCACTGAACCAAGGATTATACAATCCCTGGTTGTATAAACAGAGGCGTAGAATCAAAATTCTTGAAGAGCCTTGGTAGTACAGTGGTCTAAAGCACCCTGTTATTAAGACCAGCTGCCTGCAATTACTGCAGGTTCGAATCTCGCCAGGCTCAAGGTTGACTCAGCCTTCCATCCTTTCTAAGGTAGGCAAATTGAGGACCCAGTTGTGGGGGCAATAAGCTGACTTTGTATAAATATACAAAAAAGGATGAAGGCTATTGCTTAGCACATTGTAAGCCGCCCTGAGTCTCTGGAGAAGGGCGGCATATAAATCAAATAAAAAAAAAATCACGTGAAATATTAGTACCGCTTTATAAAGCCTTTAGTAAGGCCACACCTGGAGTACGGCATCCAGTTTTGGTCACCACATTACAAAAAAGATGTCGAGACTTTGGGAAAAGTGCAAAGAAGAGCAACTAGGATGATTAAAGGCCTGGAGACTAAAACACATGAAAAAGGGTTGCAGGATTTGGGTTTGGCTAGTTTAGAGAAAAGAAGGACTAGCAGTATTCCAGTATTTGAGGGGCTGCCACAAGGAAGAGGGAGTCAACTTATTCTCCAAAGCACCAGAAGGCAAAGACAAGAAACAATGGATGGAATCTCATCAAGGAGAGAAGCAACCTGGAATTCAGGAGAAACTTCCTAACTGTGAGGACAATGAATCGGTGGAACAGAAGTTGCCTTCAGAAATCGTGGGCGCTCCATCACTGGAGGTTTTTAAGAAGAGATTGGACAGCCACTTGTCTGAAATGGTATGGGGTCTCCTGCTTGAGCAGGGGGTTGGACTAGAAGGCCTCAAAGGTCCCTTCCAGCTCTATTCTGATTGGTTGGTTGGTTGGTTGGTTGGTTGGTTGATTGATTGATTTTGATTTTGAATTTTATTGTGGAACAGTACTGAGACTCTGGGGCCAAGATCAGTTCATCCTAGGAGGTACAGATAAACCTCAAGTTATGACTACAATTTCTGTGCTAAGTGAGACAGTTGTTAAGTGAGTTTTGCCCCATTCTATGACCTTTCTAGCCACAGTTGTTAAGTGAATCACTGCAGTTGTTAAATTAGTAACACGGTTATTACGAGAATCTGGCTTCCCTATTGACTTTGCTTGTCAGATGGTCGCAAAAGGTGATCACACAACCCCGCCCCCCCCCCCCGGGCACTGCAACTGTCATAAGTATGAACCAGTTGCCAAGTGTCCAAATTTTGATCAACTGACCACGAGGACGCTGTAGCGGTTGTAAGTGTGAAAAACGGTCATAGGTCAGTTTTTTCAAGGACATCTTAACTATGAAGGGTCACTAAATGAATGGTTGTAAGTTGAGAACTACCTGTGTAGTATATGGTGATGTGCCCCAACTGTGGACAGGTAGTCCTCAAATTACAATCATAATGAAGCTTAGTCGTAAGTCATGACATTTGTCAAGTGGTTCGACCATGTGACCCACCCAATTTTACAATCTTGTTTGCGACTGTCGTTAAATAAATTATGTGGTCGTTAAGTAAAATGAACTGGCTCTTAAATAGGGCTTATTTTGGGGGTAGGACTTATATTAGGTGCACATGTAAAACATGCTAGGGCTTATTTTTGGAATAGGTTTTATTTTGGGGGAAACAGTACACACACATAGATACACACATACATCATACATACATACATACATACATACATACACATACATCATACATATATATACACATACACATACACATACATATATATATATATAGAGAGAGAGAGAGATAATTAGATTATAGATAGATAGATGATAGATGAAAAGTAGATAGATAGATAGATAGATGATAGACAGAGAGACAGACAAGCAGACAAGCAGGCAGGCAGGCAGATACTGTGGGTATGTAGATAAACAGACAGACAGACAGACAGACAGACAGATGATAGATAGATAAATAGATATAGAGATATATAGATATAGATATAGATATAGATATAGATATAGATATAGATATAGATATAGATATAGATATAGATATAGATATAGATATAGATATAGATATAGATAGATCAGTGGTGGGTTTCAAAAATATTTCCTACCGGTTCTGTGGGCGTGGCTTGGTGTGTGTGTGGTGTGGCTTGGTGGGCGTGGCTTGGTGGGCGTGGCAGGGAAGGATACTGTAAAATCTCCATTCCCACCCCACTCCAGGGGAAGGTTACTGCAAAATCTCCATTCCCATCCCACTCCTAGGGGAAGGATACTGCAAAATCCCCATTCCCTCCCCATTCCAGGGGAAGGAGACTGCAAAATCCCCATTCCCTCCCCACTCCAGGGGAAAGGATATTACAAAATCTCCATTCCCACCCCGCTCTGGGGCCAGCCAGAGGTAGTATTTGCCGGTTCTCCAAACTACTCAAAATTTCCGCTACCATTTCTCCAGAACTGGTCAGAACATGCTGAAATCCACCTCTGATATAGATATATTCTTTTGAGAGCAGGCATCAGAATTTCATTTTTTAATATGTTGCCAGAGTGTTCACAGAAAAAAAAAAGGGACAATAAAGTTTATTTTATCTTATTCGATCATCCACTCCAATCCCTCTGGACATGGCTAAATTTCTTTATGCTGCTAATAAAATCAGGCGAGAGGTGATTGCTCCTTCAGCTTCATAAATATGGAAATGGTCAGTTTAAGTCTTTCTTCACAGCTTGTGCACCGGTTCAGCCACCGGTTTATACCTATAAACATAGGGCAATTCCAGGCAATCGGTGCTAAGAACAAGAGGCGTTTTAATCTTAAGCGTAAATGGATGTGCAAAGAAATATAAACTTAGCGAAAAGAAGGAGCAGGGAGGAAATTTCTGGAGAGGAATTTGACTCTTAGTCAGTCTGCTACAGAAGAATGGGAAGAGAAAAAGCCCTTCAGAACCTAACCCGTAATCAATTATTTCCACCCTAGCTAGCAATCCTACAAATCTTTTCTAGGAAAAAAAAAAAAATGCTACCACACTGTCTCTCTCTGCTGTTGCAATACCGTTGCAACAGCTAGCAACCTGCTTGCAACAGGTTGAGCCATTGCCGGATCCCTTGTGCCTACAATTTGTAAATATATATATATATATAAATAAATATATATATCCGAAGCCTTCGTCTGTTGCAACATTTCTTTGACAGAAAGAAAGCGCCGGATTTCGTCGATGTCTTCGGTTATGATGGCTTATTTACCTGGCCCGAAAGCTTGGCCGTTTCTCAGATTTCAGCCGGCGAGCTCTCCTCTTTCAAACGCCGCTTACATTCCCTAGAGCCTGGGATTAATTTATACCAAAAGGATAAGAAAAGAAGAGAGAGAGAACTAGAAAAGAAAAAGATTTGTTCCAGAGCTGCGTTTCAAGTTGGATAGCTGGGTACCTGCATCCTTATAGAAGCACAGGGATTTGTGTGAAAGATGCTGGAAGAAGACCAATTCCAAGTGAGTTAAATTATATTATATATATATATATATATATATATATAAAATTATCATAAAATTGACAAGGTAGAAGTGGTCACGGAGATATTCCCCTTTGACGCTTTGGGGGATACAATATAGTTGGTATGCATTGCTAAAATGACAATGCACAGATTGCTTTGCGTGGCGTGTAAGCTACCCTTGTGTGTGTTTGCGTGTGTTAGACTTTCCGGATATGTTTACTTGGTCGTTCCTCATCTCTAGCTAGAATATCAAGTTATGCACTTCATTCCTAGGCAAAATAATAATAATAATAATTCAGAGGTTGCAAATGAATGGATGAACATCTGGATGGATTTTATTTATTTTAGTTTTGGGAGGCGTTGGCTTGGCTTTTCACCCTGGCCTGAACTCTGCATGGAATAGAAAGAAAGAGACACGTCAAGCTTCCAATGACCTCACACAAGACCAGATTTTATCCTTCCCCCCACACCCATGTTTTATTGTTTCATTTATATAACATTCAATTTCCATCAAACAGGGTGTAATCTGGGTACAATTATTTTTAAACAACCATAATCCACATATTTGTTATGGTATTCATAATATTAATAATATAATAACAATAAAATTTAACACCATCTTCTTTAACAACTCTCCACCTTAACATTTCCTCTTTTTATGTCTCCTAATTTCTAACTTCTGTTTCTATTATTTAGCCATTGATAGATAGAATACGTCCCATATCAAAACATATTCAGTTTCTCCCTTATCCTTAATAGTGAGCGTTAATCTATCCATTTCTGCGCATTCTAATATGTTCTTAATTACATTCCCCCTGACGGAATCTCATCATTTTTCCATTGCTGTGCAAATACATTTCTAGTTGCAGTTAGTATATGCAAATTATTATATGGAAATTGAAATTTAATATTTTTGTCCCAGTTTCTGCCATTTATCTAATTCTATTGCATATCCTAAGTTTTTAGACCAGGCGATCATTGTCTCCTTTACCTGCTCACTTTCAAGTTAAATACTTAATAGGTAACAATATAATTTCTTTATTAGTTTACCATCTGTTCCAGTTAATATCTGGTCTAATTCTGTTAACTCTTTATTAAAACCATACATTTTCATGTCTTTCTCGTAATGGGATTGTATCTGCATATGTGGCCACCATACAATGTCTATCCCTTTGCTACTAAGTTCCTGTTTATTTTTTAATTCCCCTTTGTCATTCAAAATATCTTTATATCTTACGATGTAAGATATAAAACACCGGATTTTAACCTTGTGCTGAAGGGTTTGGTCCCACATCAGCGTGCAAACGCTATCAGTGAGGCAGATTGAGAGATATCTGGGTAGGGACAGGGCCTTGAGCTTTCGCTGTTGAACTTCAAACATCTGGAAGGGTGCTTTCAGCTTCTTCCCAAGATCTTAAAACCAGTGAAAAAAGAAAAATCCAAGTCTTTTGAGGATACTATGAGAGCAGAGATACCTTGATCCTCACCACAACACATTTGTACATTTGCACTTTTCCCTTCGCTCAATCCTCTTCTGTTCCAATTTTACTAGAATAATTTTTAAAAACCAGTTCCTGACTCAAATCAGGGACAAATATTTATTGGCATGTTTCTACAGCCGCCCATCTCAGTAAATGAGTCTGGGCGGCTTACAATTCCAAACAATTAATATTACTAATTTTTTTAAAAATTAAAAATGTGTTAAAACAAGGGGGAAAAAACCCATTCAAAACTAAAAATAGTGCAGAAGCTTTCATCCGTTTTCAGACTTCTGTACTTCTTCATTCCTGCTCCAATGTTGCTAGTTTTCAATAAAACATCTCAAAAAGGAACAGTTTTGACGTGGCCATACTATAGGTGATGTGGTTAAAACTAGTTGGATTTCCTAACAACAAAAATAATTGTTGTTGTTTTTCAAATAAGTGGCTAGGAGAGAGAGAGAGAGAGAAAGGCATATTTTCCACACATTTGTAAACTTCCATCCTTTCAAAATAGATAATTGTTGGCTTTGATGCAATGTTTTATCAATGCATTCAAATCGGTGCACATTAATCAAATTTGTCACAGGAAGAATTTAACGCCATTATAAGCAAGATTTCACCCAAGCTATTTTTTTCCCCCATGTTCTACTTGTGTCCGCATTATATTCTGCAGTCAAAAATAGAATGTGACAGGAAGGTGAATTAACAAAAGCCAAAATCTAGGACAGAGTCCTGTTATGTCTTTTTTTCAATTCCTCCCTCTTCTGACTAGATGATAGATAGATAGATAGATAGATAGATAGATAGATAGATAGATAGATAGATAATGATATATATATGTCTTTTTTCCTTTTTCGTAGGCTTTTATGTGCATATTCTTTCTAGCCAGGTTTTACCTACGTAAAACAACTTAGAACAACTAAGTTTACATAGGTAAAACCTGGCTAGAAAGAATATGCATATATATATATATATATATATATTTATATATGTTATATTATTATATTATATTATATTATATTATATTATATTATATTATATTATATTATTATATTATATTATATTATATTATATTATATTATATTATATTATATTATATTATATTATATTATATTATATTATTATATATTATATATTATATTATTATATTATTATATTATAATTGCATTATTATATTATATTATTATATATGCATATATATATATATATATATATATATATATATATATATATATATATATATATATATATATATATATATTTGTTCTATAATGGGGGGGAAAGTCTGCTGAATTTGAAATACCAAAATCTGGAAAAAAGATTTGAGTGACTACCTTCCTTCTCAGTCAAAATAGTAAGGTAAGGAAATCATTACGATTTTCTCCCAAATATAGTAGTAGATAAATTAGGAATTTCTAAATTACGTTGAACAGATCTTAGAAAATCTACTCCGGTCGATTTGAGGTATGTATTCACCTGTATGATGACATAGTACGAAAATTGGCTATGCAAGCCATTGTTGAGCATAGTTCGTTTATTTATTTATCAAATGTATTTATTTAATTGGTTTCTTGAGCTGGAATGAAATTTTTTAACGCAAATTAGCTATAAATTTTTAGCACAGTACGCAAATCAAAAGACATTGGGTAACCCTTTTTTTCTGATTCACAGAACAGTATCCTAGCATTTTTTAAATATGAAATAAAATGTTCAGATGTAAATAGGCTGTCAACATTTCAGAGCAAGTGCCTTTACTCGGGCAGTAAATACGAAGTAACATATTTGGATGTGATTTGCAGGGGAAAATAAAATACATGAGTTTTAATTCCCAGGTCAACGCTGGATAAGATTCTTCTTATGAACTATGCAAGATACTTTCTATAATAGCCCCCACTTTATGGAATACTGTTCCCCCACAAAATTAGACCCAGCCCTCCCATTCCTGCTTTTCTGATGACCAGTTAAAAATTATTTTATTTCAACATAGTTTAGCCTCAGCATCCTGAAGGCAAAACACTTGTGGCTTCGCCTTTAGCTTTGTACGATCATATTTTGTTTTGTTTACATAAAGAATTTTGCCCAATTTTTTTTAAAAAAAAAACTACCGAAACTTTAAAAAGTAGAAAAAAGAGAAGATGTAAAAATATTTTTTAAAAAGTGAGACTCAAAGACAAAAGGAAAAAAAAGAAGGGACTGCGTCATTATTACAATTTCCGTTCGTCAACCCTCACAAATGTCATATCTCGGTTCCCTTGTTTCCATAAACAATTCTCTTTAATCGGTAAAGCCCAAACTCTCTAATTCACTTTTGTCCATTTTCAGCAAAAAGTCCATAAAGGGTTTCCAGTCTTTTGTAAAAGGAGTTGCTGTTACTTCCCTAAATCAAACAAGTCAATTTAGCCATTTAGCAAGTTCTACCATTTTCGCTATCCGTTCCTCCATTGTGGATACATATTTCTGTATTTTTCCATCGCTGTGAATATAATGGCATTTCTGCAGTTAGATATACAGTGCTACCTTGGTACTCAACTGCTTTTAAACTCATCATATTTGGTACTCAACTCATTTTGACTTGAAAAATTTGTCCCGGTCCTCAATGTTTTGTTTAGTACTCAATATAGAAGTTAGATTATGTTGGTGTTGGCTGCTTTGTGACTCACCACATTATTCCTTATGGGAAAAATGTTAGATACTCATCGTTTTTGGTATTCAACGCACCTCCTGGAACCAATTAACAATGAGGTACCACTGTACCACTGTTTAAAACGAATTGTCCATCAATCTTTTCCAATTGACCGTCTGTAAATTCTAGTTTTAAAAACTGAATCGAACATTAAATTTTAAAATTTGTCGTGATCAGTTTTGGTTTGATTGTGGCTCCGATTTACTTATCTCTTATTACAATTTTGGTTTTCTTTTCAATAAGGTTGCCCAGTGACCACAATCCTTTCGTTCTGAGGTGAATTAGGCATACTTTTCTAAAGTAAAATTTAAAAAAACAAAATGAACACATAGGATGATGTAGGTTTAAATCAGAATACAACTACGTAGCTTATGCATCAAGATTACTATGGTTGAGCATCCTGAATTTGAGGTGAGTTAGATGTACTCTAAAATAAAATTTTAAAAAAAATAAAATGAACGCATATAACGATGTAGGTTTTAAATTAGAATACAACTACGTGGTTTATGCACCGAGATTACCATGATTGAAAGTAATATTAATTTAAAAAGATACCTGATCTAAGCCTTTAACTTAGTAATTTTTGTGGAGGGGAAGAATTCTCAGGGATTTGGTTGCTCAGTGAAAGCAAAATCATGGAAATGTAGCTCCTTTTATAGTTTCTCTGAATCTGAAATAGGTGCTCAACTCCAAGTAGCCAGAAGAGATTTTGAGCCAGTCGGTCTGCAGAATTTCAGAACAGCTTTAAAGCTAGGTAACAATAACTGTTTCCACGGCTGTTATTGTTTTGAAAGGTGTAACAGAATACAGCATTAGTGCATAAAAATTCACAAAAACAGCCTATGAAATGTGTATCAAAAAATGAAACACCAGAGCAGTGAATTATTTTAAAAACATACGCAGGACGAGTGGTGAATAAAATTAGGAATAAAAATTAAATTATGCATGGGCAGTTCCTGCAGTGACTAAATCTATGGCTGGAGATCTTGATCGTTTAGCCAATGGACAGCCATGCCGTGGAGGGGATCCAGGGATCCAGCTTTCCAAGGGGGCATTCCATCGCAATAGGATATAATGTTTGTGGGACGCTCTCAAAGTCACAATTAGGATTATCAACCATCCCGCATTTATATTTCCAATATTGGCACCTGCCATGGTTGGCTTGGATCCGGTTGAGTGCTGTCCAGTGTTTCCTCGGGAGATCAAAGATGAAGGAGCATTTTAATCAAACAGTAAATTAAACACATCTGGGTTAGAAGTTGTTTTCATAGTTATATTTGTAGGCTACGGTCATGAAATGAAAGCAAAGATTGTACTTTTCTCTATCTCTTTCTATCATATGTACACATGAATATATATATATATATATATATATTCTGAAGTTTTCGCGGGTATTTGTATGTAGGTCTTTGGTTATTCGGGTTTTGTCCCGCGTAAAATTGGAAGTACCTTGGCGTCTAGCAATGCTTCTTGAAGCACAAGGCCGAAGACACCAGCCTGAAGATTGAGATTTCGTCGAAACGTCACCACGGTACTTCCAATTTTACGCAGGACAAAACCCCAATAACCAAAGACATGTATGTATGTATGTATGTATGTATGTATGTATGTATGTATGTATATATATATGTTTTCTCAGGTTTTCACCTAATCAGAACACAGCCAAGTTCCCACCCAATCAGCTCAAACCCCCACTAGCAGTTAAAAGGAAGAGACAGCTGCGATCTCACATTGCTCCTGGAAGCACGAAGCCGAGAACACCAGCCTGAAGATGACGAATGAGACTTCATCAAAACGTCGCCAAGACACTTCCAATTTTACGTGGGAGAAGACCCGAATAACCAAAGACCTACGTGTGTGTTTGTGTGTTTGTGTGTGTGTGTGTGTGTGTGTGTTTGTGTGTGTTTTCTGAGGTTTTCGTGGGTCTTTGTATGTGGGTCTTTGGTTATTCAGGTTTTACGTGGGAGAAAACCCAAATAACCAAAGACCTACATATATATATATATGAATATATGTGTGTGTGTGTTTGTGTGCGTGAATCTGTCTGTCTATCTATGTATCTTTCTATCTATCCATCCTTCAGTCCATCCATCCATCTACTGTATCTATGCAAATGCGGGAATCTGTCTAGCACCTTCCTTCCTTCCATCCTTTCTCCCTTCCTTCCTCCTTCCCTCCCTCTTTCTTTCTCTTTCGCTCTTTCTTTCCTTCCTTCCTTTCCTTCCTTCTTTCTTCCTTCCTTCCTTCCTTCCTTTCTTTCCACCCTTCTTTCTTTCTTTTCTCCCTTCCTTCCTTCCTTCTTTTCTTTCTTTCTTTCTTTCTTTTCTTTCCTTCTTTCTTTTCTTTCTTTCTTTTCTTTCTTTTCTTTCTTTCTTTTCCTTCCTTCTTTCCTTCCTTCTTTATCTCTATTTATTTGATGTAGAATATCACTGTTAAGAGATCCTCTAGTCCAGAGCCAACGGGTCTTTCTCTGCTTTTGTAAGACAATTCTAAATATCCTATAAATCCAACAATAGTTGGCTTGTTGTTTTTTGTTTTTTTTTAATGTTAAGCTTGCTTTGTAGTTGAGGAACTCTGCTCGTAAACATGTCTGGCTGGCTTGCAATAATGTAATTACCTCTTCACTATGATTCAGAAGCTGCAGGTAAACCATAATGTGGTTGCCTGGCTACTGACCTAGTTTAACAGCAGAAGTAACATATTTAGCACATTAATGGAAGGACGCCACCGGTTAATAGTGGTAGATTTTAGGCTGGGAAGAAGCAGTCAATATTATTCCCTCCAAAAGCAAAATTGTACGATAAAAGGGAACGAAAACGGGACCGTGGAGATATAAAAATACGGAGGTTGACAGCTTGTAAAGATCCAATAATAAGTATATTTCTTAGAAGATAAGTTTGGAGTGAAACCAGAGCCCACCAGAGCTGAGTGACTATAATAAATTAAAATAAATTGAATACAAAAGGAATTCAACATTCAGGGCTCATGGGAAGCATGATATCCATTTTATAAGTTAGAAAGAAAAAAATTCAAGGGCAGTTTTTTTTTCCCACCTCCCACATCACCTCAGCTGCCTTACAAATTTAGCTTCCAGATAAAATGGAGAATCTTTGTGCACTGTCCTTACATCCCGCCTTTTTGCGTCCAGGATGAAGGCAGTAGATGATATTCTTGCCTGATCTAGTTCTCCACAGAATTGAATAGAACAGAACAGAACAGAACAGGTTGCAAGATGAGGGTTAATTGTTAGGTGATAATGGTGATGAAGTAGGGACGTGGTGGCTCAGTGCCTAAGACGCTGAGCTTGTCGATCGAAAGGTCGGCAGTTCGGCAGTTCAAATCCCTAGTGCCGCGTAACGGGGTGAGCTCCCGTGACTTGTCCCAGCTTCTGCCAACCTAGCAGTTGGAAAGCACGTTAAAAAATGCAAGTAGAAAAATAGGGACCACCTTTGGTGGGAAGGTAACAGCGTTCCGTGCGCCTTTGGCATTGAATCATGCCGGCCACATGACCACAGAGATGTCTTTGGACAGCGCTGGCTCTTCGGCTTCGAAACAGAGATGAGCACCGCCCCCTAGAGTCAGGAACAACTAGCACATATGTGCGAGGGGAACCTTTACCTTTTAATGATGATGATGTTATCCATTCAATTTGTCTGACTCTTGGCAATTCTTTTTTTTAATAAGTTTTTTATTTTATTTTAATACAAACAGTTCATCTTCCATTAAACAGTGTGTCATCTGTGTACAGATATCTAGTTTAATAGCACTTAAAAATTACAATCATATTGCATTGGTATTAATGCTCTATTCTTATCTTAATACTAATATACTTAATATATCTAATCATAATAACAATCATCATCTTAACATATTTAATTCTATCCTAATTTATATTTTACTAATCTTCCTTTATTTTTAGCGTTCATATTTATTCTCTAACCAACAATAAAATAAATCCCGTATCATATAACGTTCAGTTTGTTCCTTCTCTTTGATTGCAAGTGTTAACCTATTCGTTTCTGCACATTCTAATATTTTTCTGATCACATTCTCATCTGTCGGAATCTCTTTACTTTTCCAATTTTGCACAAATACAATTCTAGCTGCAGTTAATACATGGATAATTAAATATACATTCTCTTTACTATACATTTCGGGTAGAATCCCCAATAGAAATATTTCAGGTTTTAAATCAATATGATGTTGATATCATCTTTTGCAGACACGTATTTATTCTTGTCTAATATTTTTTTGGCTTCTACACATGTCACTTGGCAATTCTATGGTCCAGGGTTTTTTTCCCACATCTTCCAATCTTGCAGTAATTCTTTGAGTTGTTCTATGCTCTGGCTGGTGCCTCAGTTTTGATGGTGTCCAGCCACAGTTTTCTTTGAAGGCCTGGTTTCTTTTTACCACTAACTCTTCCAAACATAATTGCTTCCTTCTGGGAATTCCCGTGCATGATGTTGCTAAAATAAGCGAGACACGGCGATTTTGCCTTCTGGTGACATGTCATCACAGAATCACAGAATAACAGAGTTGGAAGGCACCTTGAAGATCTTCTAATCCAACCCCCTGTTCAAGCAGGAAACCCTATATCAGTGATGGCTAACCTTTTTGCCGTCACGTGCCAAAAGTGGGGGGAGCACAGGGGGGTCGCGCGTGCACATACCCACACCATAATTCAATGTGCCCTGCCACCCCCTGTGCATGCGCTTGTGACCCCCCCCAACGCTCCCCACGCTTTTTGCACGGTGGGCCAGGTAGGCCCATTTTTCGCTCTCCCCAGGCTCCAGAGGCTTTCTAGGAGCCTGGGGAGGGCAAAAACAGCCTCCCCCACCCCTCCTGGAGGTCTTCCGGAGGCTGGAAACAGCTCATTTCCTGACATCCGGTCGGCCTGGAAGGCCCAAAAATCAGTTGGCCAGAGCATGCATGCGTGCTGGAGCTGAGCTAGGGCATGTTCTGTCCCCGTCTCACACACGCACATAAATAGATAGCCAGGGGTTAAATAAAACTGGCAGACAACAAATTCTTTCAATAAGAGGATTGGCAGCAACCCAGTAGCTGCTTGCCAAGAACTTTACTCATAGAGGGAGGGGGTGTTCCTCCGACAGATAAACCCAAATGAGATACACCCAGTTCAAGAATTGTCAAGTCCAGTCTGTATTAAATCCAAGGCAGATAACGTTGTTTCAAAGATACAATGTGACTCGCTAGTAATTAGTTTTGTCCGTCACAGAGTCTGAATGGCCACCTCACCCCCTTATATCCCCTGTGGGGTGTGGTCCAGTGACTCAGCTTAATCTCTGGCACGCCTCCTTTTCTGCTGCGTGCGCCTGTCTCTCAGACGCTGGCGTGGATCCAGCCAAGACTTATCTCCGTCACTGTCCGACTGCGAGGAGATACCTGGCTCCTGGCCAATCTCTTCTCCTTCGGGAGACACCTGAGGCATTGCCAGAAAGGAGGGTCCTGGAGAGGGAGGCCTGGCCAACTCCTCTCCTTCATGTTCGGAGCCTTCTCCCTCCGATAAGTCAGCCTCGGGGGTCGGAGTTACAACAGGGCAACACTTGCGTGCCCACAGATATGGCTCCGCATGCCACCTGTGGCACGCATGCCATAGGTTCGCCATCACGGCCCTATATCATTCCAGACAAATGATTGTCCAATCTCTTCTAAAAAACCTTCCAGTGTTGGAGAATTTACAACTTCTGGAGGCAAGTTGTTCCACTGATTAATTGTTCTCACTGTCAGGAAATTTCTCCTTAGTTCTAGGTTGTTTCTCTCCTTGATTAGTTTTCATCCGTTGCTCCTTGTCCTGCCTTTTGGTGCTTTGGAGAATAGGGGAGGTCTTCTAGTCCAACCCCCTCTTTTTTGTGGCAGCCCCTTAGAGGAGGAGGAGGATAGAAAGTGACTGGCCCAAAGTCACCCAGCTGGCTTTCATGCCTAAGGCAGAACTAGAACTCACCAGCTCCTGATTTCTAGGCCAGCACCTTAACCATTAGAAAGAACGGGGATTCTTTTAGATTCATTTACATTATAACTGAGTGCAAATTTAAATGAAATCATATTTTTGAATCATACTCAGTTCAAAGCTACCACTCGGCTATTTTTATTGTCTGTTGTTATATTATTATTAAGTTTCTTCTTATTATTATTAGAGGATACAATAAAAATATAATTTTCTAAATATCTGATTAAAAACAATTGACATCGATTATTAAGGTACCAACAGTGAAAACTCCTGGCCTAAAGTTGAGGGGTTTCGTCCGTTTTCCTACAAGGTGCTTAATACAATCCATGCAAAATTTGGGAGCCACGCAGGAAAACGGCGACACTTCCGTTTTGCCAACTCTACACAATTTTGAAATGCGGTTTGCCAGTGACGACAGAAGGTGTCTTAGAGAAGAATCGAGATAAAAATGGATTTGTTCCTGAAAATAATGTATAACTGGGCGTTACTGTCCACAAGGCAAATATCTATCTATCTATCTATCTATCTATCTATCTATCTATCTATCTATCTTTGGTTATTCGGGTCTTCTCCCACGTAAAATTGGAAGTGTCTTGGCGATGTTTCGACGAAGTCTCATTCGTCATCTTCAGGCTGGTGTTCTCGGCTTCGTGCTTCCAGGAGCAATGCACGAAGCCGAGAACACCAGCCTGAAGATGACGAATGAGACTTCGTCGAAACGTCGCCAAGACACTTCCAATTTTACGTGGGAGAAGACCCGAATAACCAAAGACCTACATACAAACACCCGCGAAAACCTGAGAAAACATATATACAAAAGCTGAACGAAGTTCACAAAATTCTAAGTAAACAAACACAATAAATCTTTTTTTGAGGAGGTTGTGGAAACAATATATGGCCATATGCGATTTTAACGTTACACAACTCCTTTTTTTTTTAGAAAAAGAAAGAAAAGTCAAGTTTGATGAACCAAACGAGACATTCATAGAAATAGAAAGTGACAGATTTACCAAGGCTTAGTGGAAGCTCTTGCCAACTTCCCTTGGTCTTCCTAGAAGGGCATTATTTTGGCTTTGGTGGAACAACTGTATCGCTTATAATCATGCTCCTATTATTTTGCATCTCGCAAAGCTGAGGCAAATTGCGGCAAAACAATCATTTTTAAACATCTCCCTTTGTGAAATTCTAAATCTCATAATCTAATTGTTACGCAGCTTAGCCTAAAGGAGCGTCTCGCAAAGCAGCTTATAACGAAAAATAGCAATTAGCACTCCAGACTCTGAAGTGATCAGAGCAAATCAGGGGTCTTAATTGTTGATTTGTCTTTTTGCTACAAAGATGGAGACGCGGTTAGAAGAAAAGCAACCCACAATAATAACCTCACAGGTAGTCCTTGAGCTCGTGATTTTTGTTGTAAGTCGTGATGGTTGTTACCTGGATGACTGCACCTTTTTTCTGCAGCTGTCGTTAAGTGAAGCAAACCCATTGTTTGCTATAGTGGGAGGTATTGTTGTTTTTTGCCAGAAACCAGACGTAAATGGCAATTTCTGGCTGTTGGAAGAAATATCCATCTGGTTCAATTCCAAGTAGCCGCCCTGAGTCTTCGGAGAGAGGCGGCATATAAATTGAATTAATTAAATTAAAGTGGGGGAGAAAGACACTGAAAACATGGAGGCTGATTGGAAAGATGGTTTAATGGAGCAGAACCATCAAGCACATGGTTCTCTGGTGCAGCTCTCCACATGGAGTGGAGAGTGATGGTTACTTATACCGTCTCTTGGGCCTTGCCCTTGAGCTTCCTGTTCCTGTGAAAGAACATGTATTCTATTGGCTGTTGTCAGACTCCCATGGGAGTCATGTAGGGGTCGTGTTTGTCTGAGTCAGGTTTGGTTGAAGTTTGCCAGGTGATGCAATATCCTTAGGAGATTGTGCAATGCAGTGAGCCCTGCTACTACATAATCCTATTATGTCCTGGAGCAGTGGTGGTCTGTGAGAAAATTTTGGTGGTCCGTAGAAACATTATTTGCATTTTTATATTGCACTAAATACTATTTATCTTTTTAAAAAATTCATATTAGTGGTCCGCGGGATTTAAAATTATGAATTTAGTGGTCCCTGAAGTCCAAAAGGTTGGTTACCCCTGTCCTGGAGGATCATGTCTTAATCCCATCACCCTGGAGCTGAAGGTCTTTTGTCTTGTGGATAGGATGGCCCAGACTTTCTTAATGGGCACCAAATATCTGCTGGGGGCAGGGAGCTGTGGCTCTGAGTTTCTGTCTCCCTTAAGATTTCTGTTTCTCCTTTAGGGGACATATAATATTCTGCCTTTTTAATATTTGCCAAAATATTTCATTTTTCTAGGAGAGGGGTGGGTGCTAAACTTTCTACCTGGCAAAAAGTCATCAATTGTGGGATGCCGCACACAACTATATAAATGCAGGCCGGTTGCTGAGTGTCCAACATGTGGTCACATGACTATGTGTGATCGGAATTTCAGGTCGTAAGTATCTTTTTCGGGGCCCGTTGTCAATCAAACGGTTGCTAAGTGATCAGTTTCTAAGGACTACCTGTATATCACCTGTTGCTGAGATGAAGATGTGATTTCGGCCTGCCTGGTATTTCTACTGTTCTAATCCCACAGCTCTCAACGTCACCCAGCTGGCATCCATGCTTAAGGCCTCTCCTCTCCTGCGCGAGCTACCGGTGGTTACCGGTGGCCCTTCGGATCCGCTTCAAGGTGCTGGTCTTGACTTATAAAGCCCTACATGGCATGGGCCCGGGGTACTTGCAGGACCACCTCCTACCGGCTTCCCACCGCCCAGTACGGTCACATAGGATTGCCCTCCTCCGGGTGCCATCGGCCAGACAATGTCGGCTGGTGGCCCCCAGGATGAGGGTGTTCTCGGTGGCCGCACCGACCCTCTGGAATGAATTACCCACCGGGCTTCGGACGGCCCCCGACCTCCGCGCTTTCTGTTATGAGATTTTAGTTGTTGGGGTTTTTTACATTTGGATATTTTTAGTTCTATTTATTGTTATATGTTTTTTATTCTGTGAGCCGCCTCGAGTCCTACGGGAGAAGGGCGGCATAGAAATCTAAATAAATAAATAAATAAATAAATAAATAAATAAATAAAGCAGCACTAGAAGTCACAGTCTCCTGGTAATTGGCCCAAAGTCACCCAGCCAGTTTTGATGCCTAAGGCGGTACTACAACTCACTGTCTCCTGCTTTCTAGCCTGTGTTGTGGCTCCATTGCCTGAGGCTGGGCTGTCGACAGACACAGACTCTGAGAGTGAGGGAGAGTAGTTGGCAAGGCCTCCCTCTCCAGGACTCTCCTCTCTGGCAATGCCTCCGGAGGACACTGAAGGCCAAAAGATAGGCTCAGAGCCAAGCACGTCCCCGCAGCCACAGGTGGACAGTGACGAAGGAGATAAGTGCTGGCTGGACCCTCAGCAGAGGCACAGGGAGAAGCGTGCACAGCAGAGGGGAAGGCGTGCCAGAGATTAGCTGAGTCACTGGACCACACCCCACAGGGTATATATGTGGGTGTGGTGGCCAGTTCAGTTTGTGACGAGCAAAAACTGGAAATAATCCATGATCTCTGCATTACTGGACTTTGCCTGCTTTATTGGACTGCATTTGGATTAATCCTTGTATTGTTGAAACTCTGCCTGCTTTATCGGAATGCTTGCAGTCTAATCTTTGTTTTGTGTGAGTAAAGTCTGAATTGGCAGCTAGCCACTGGGTTGCTGCCAGCTTTATCTTCATAGAGTTTGGTCATGTGGTTTATTAACTTCGGGCCGTCTGTGGGGGTGCGTGTGTGGTACGGGGACAGAACAGCCTGGTGCTTTAAATACCAAACCAAACCTTCTAGCATTACAGGATTGCTTTCATGCTGTCTTTTTTTTCAGGGATGTGCAGCTGAGTTTAAGATCTGATCTATTGACTGAGATTTTCTAATAAGAGATCAGAGATCCAACCAAGGACATCTACTTGATGCCATCTGTCAATAGTATGCCCTTGAAAGTCTGGGACGCCCTCACGATTGTATCATTTAATGTTTAGTTTAGTTTAGTTTACTTTTATTAGATTTATATACCGCCCTACTCCCGAAGGACTCAGGGCGGTGAACAGCCACAAGATAAAACACATAAATACAAAATTTAAAAGCAGAATAAAACCGAATTAAACAATTTGGCCGAAGACAGATTTTAAACACTCCAATAATTAAGAACAGATTAAAATTTGCATTTTAAAAAGGGGGGGAAGGGAAAAATTAGGCCAGGCCAGCCTGATGGAATAAAAAGGTCTTGAGAGCGCGGCGAAAGGCTCATAGATCCAGGATCCTCCGTACCTCCGGGGGGAGCTCATTCCAGATAGTAGGTGCCCCCACAGAGAAGGCTCTCCCCCTAGGGGCCGCCAGTCGACATTGTTTGGCCAACGGCACCCAGAGGAGCCCCTCTCTATGAGAGCGTACCGGCCAGTGGGAGGCTACTGGTGGCAGCAGGCGGTCCCATAGATAACCAGGTCCTTAGCCATGAAGCGCTCTAAAGGTGGTAACCAAAACCTTGAAGCGCACCCGGAAGACCACCGGGAGCCAGTGCAGCTCGCGCAGGAGAGGTGTTACATGGGAACGCCATGTCGCTCCCATAACCACCCGCGCGGCCACACTCTGCGCCAGTTGGAGCCTCCGAGTGCACCTCAAGGGGAGCCCCATGTAGAGAGCTTCTGAATGTGCTTCTGAAGGAAGCATCCTTTCACCGCAACGCTACAAAACCTGAGTGGGGGTTGTTGTTTTTTTTGTCATTTGGATTCTTCCCCCACTTTTAAAGAATTGTGTCGAGAAGATTTAACAGATGAGCCGTGCATATTATGAAAATAATTTGGGACCTCACACAAACCCAGTACTTTTGTGTTACACGAAAGCAGCTTGTGTTTCATCAGCCCTCCATGTCACATCGTGTAATGCTATGTGCGAATGACCTTGGGAGACGCTGCCAAGGGAACGAACAGATAAGAGGCAGCACAGCCTGCAGGTAGATGGCGGGTGGGGCGAGACCAGAGGTGGTATTCAGCCGGTTTGGACCAGTTTGCCCGAACCTGTAGCGGAAATAGCTACCTGCCCACCCACCCTGGCTCTATGCCATCCTATTTAGGGCCATTTTTGAGGCCTGGCACATGTACAGAAGGTGCATGTGTGAGCAAAGCGCATGCATGGAAGGCCGGGCATATATGTGGAAGGCAGACGCGTGCACGAACCGGGTATGTGCACGCATGAAGCAAGCATGAGCGTGTGGCAAACCGGTAGTAACATAATCTGAAACCCACCGCTGGGCAAGACGCTCAAAAGAGACCCTCCCTGATTTCATGGGTTGTCAAGGAGTCAGAATTGTGCTTTTAAGATTGTGATAATCTAGCCTTACAATAAAATAAAATCAGTGCAACTGGTTGTCCCAAGGTTCTTCTCCAAAAGGCAACTGGACTTCCTTAGGTTTTTCTCCTTGAAAACATTTCTGGTGCTTTGGAAAGTAGGTTGACCTTCTCTCTTCTCTGAGGCAGAATGCCAATATTTGAGGGGTTGCCACAAAGAAGAAGGGGTCAACCTATTTCCCAAAGCACCAAGACAAGAAGCAATGGATGGAAACTAATCAAGGAAAAAACACGAGAAATGTCCTGACAGTGAGAACAATTAAGCAGTGGAACAACTTGCCTCCAGAATTGTGAATGCTTCATCACTGGACGTTTTTTAAGAAGAGATTGGACAACCATTTATCTGAAATGGTATAGGATTTCCTGCCTGAGCAGGGGGTTGGACTAGAAGACCTCCAAGGTCCCTTCCAACTCTGTTACTCTGGATATTCTGTTATTCATTGCCAGATATGTGGGCTACTAATCCCAGAATTCTCTACAATGGCCATGCTGGCATGGGAATTTGGGAGGCTGAAGTCCAACTAATTGGAGGACTTTCATCCTTGGTCCATCGGAGCAGCGTATATCTCCTTCCAGGTCACAAGCTTATTCCAGAGCATATGAGTTCTATCCATCAAGCACAAAGAACTCATTTGAAGAACAAGAAACAGTGCCAAACTCTCTACATAAAATTTATTATTGGTTAATCTTTAGTGAGATTCACAGCCTTTGAGGCTGGTTAATAGCTCAGCAGCTTGAGTCCTAATCAAGGACCTAGGAACTGTTAAGGTATCGTCGGAGGATGTAAGCTGTTCCGAGTAAGGTGGGTTTTTGTAGAGTCAAAATGTTCAAGTCTGGCAAATTTAGAATTTCTAAATAGCGGGGTAGCCCTTTGGGTATTGCTCCAAGGGCTCCAATTACAATTGGGACAACACACGATTTCTTTTTCCACAGTCGCTCAACTTCAATTTGCAAGTCTCGGTACTTTGTGATTTTTTCTTGCTGCTTATCTTCAATCCGTGCATCACCAGGTATTGCAATGTCAATGAACCATACTTATTATCTCTTTTATTCATTAAACATGAAACTCAGTCTAAACATTTAAAAATGCATCACAAATACCATTGACTGGTGCTAATGATTGATACGGGTTGCTGCCAGCGTCCTAGGTATCAACCAAGTATCTTCTTAAGATGTACGATGTTCCAAGTAGCGCAGTTTTTTGCAGTTCCGCTGGTGTTATTGCAGGAAGCTGCAATTTCTTGATGTGTTTTGTAAAATTCTTGGACATGGTACCAAGTGTCTCGATGACAATGGGTATCACTGTGACATGTTTCATCCATAATCATGTAGTTTCGATGGCCAGGTTGCAATATTTCGTGATTTTTTCCAGTTCTTTTTCTTCAACTCTGGCGTCTCCTGGTACCGCGATGTCAATAAATTATACGTTTCGGTTTTTGACAACTGTGATATCTGGCGTGTTGTGTTCCAAATGATGATCCGTCTGTATTCAAAAGTCCCACAACATCTTCACCTTCTCCTTTTCTATAACTTTTCCCACTTTATGTTCCCATGACTCTTTGGATACAGGTAAGTCGTAATTTTTTTTACATAATGACCGGTGGATTAATTTAGCAACTCGATCGTGTCTAGCTTTGTAATCAGTTTGTGCGATTTTGCTGCACTCACATATTAAGTGTGAAGCAGTTTCGACTTTGTCGTTGCAAAGTCGGCAGTTTGGATTGTCGGTGGATTTTTGTATCTTCGCTTTCATGGCATTAGTTTGTAGTGCTTGTTTTTGAGCAGCGAGTATTAAACCTTCCGTTTCTTTCTTGATAGTTCCTCTCTTAAGCCATGCCCATGTCAAGTTGTTATTACATTTTCCTTCAATGTTTTTCAAGTGCTGTCCATGCAGAGCTTTGGTTCTCCATCCATTTAATCTGTCATCCAGCTGTTTTTCCTTATATTCTGCCTTTGTTTCTGTTGTTTTTATAATGTTCTCCATTTTCACAGAGAAATTCGACTATTATTATTATTATTGGTTAATCTGTAGTGAGATTCACAGCCTTTGAGGCTGGTTAATAGCTCAGCAGCTCGAGTCCTAACCAAGGACCTAGGAACTATTAAGGTATCGTTGGAGGATGTAAGCTGTTCCGAGTAAGGTGGATTTTTGTAGAGTCAAAATGTTCAAGTCCGGCAAATTTAGAATTTCTAAATAGCGGGGTAGCCCTTTGGGTATTGCTCCAAGGGCTCCAATTACAATCGGGACAACACACGATTTCTTTTTCCACAGTTGCCCAACTTCAATTTGCAAGTCCCGGTACTTTGTGATTTTTTCTTGCTGCTTATCTTCAATCCGTGCATCACCAGGTATTGCAATGTCAATGAACCATACTTTTTTCTTTTCAACTATTGTTATGTCAGGTGTGTTGTGGACCAAGTGCCTGTCAGTCTGAATCCTAAAGTCCCACAAGATCTTGAGTTTCTCATTCTCTAAAACTTTCTCAACCTGATGTTCCCAGTGGGTTTTGCTGTACTCAAATCCAAACTTCTGGCACAATTTCCAGTGAATGATTTAACAACACGGCCATGGCATTGTAGGTAGTCAGTTTGTGAAATTTTGCTGCACCCACTGATCAGGTGGTCGACTGTCTCATCTTTCTCATTGCAGAGGCGGCATTTGCTGTTGGTGGTAACATGGTGTTGGTAATATTATTATTATTATTATTATTATTATTATTATTATTATTATTATTATTATTATTATTATTATTATTATTATTATTATCTGATATAGAACATAATGCTACTTAGTCCCAAATAAAGATGTTCAATTTTGAGATAGCAAATGCAAACTCCATTTTCTCTCTAAGTGTGTGTTGTGTGTCTCTGTGTCCATGTGTGTATTTATCTCCACTAGTTGGCAAACATTTTCTTCCCTGACCTTTTGCTCTAACGTGTCATAAATATAGAAGCCACTGAAGAGAAGGGGGAAGAAAAATATGAGTTATATGTGCTTGGCAGCTGAAATACCATATTTATCTGAAGAGAAGGGTAGCTTTTTTCCCCCCCTCCGTAAAGGATACCCCGTAAAAAACAAGAATGTTATTTCAATTTGCTAAAAACACAATAAAAGAAGGAGAGCAGAAAAAAGAACTTTTTGCTGTTGGGATTAGGAGTTTTGCAGCTAGTCCTCGATTTACAACCATAGCGACTGTTCAGAGTTATAACGGCACTGAAAAAAGTGACCTGCAACTTGTCCTTCCAGTTACAACCAGCATCGCCTCTTTACAGTCACAGGATCAAAATTCGGGTGCCTGGCCACCAACAGGGAGAGGCAGTCCTCGATTTACGACGACCATTGAGCCCCAAATTTCCATTGCTGACTGAGAAATTGGTTAAGTGGATTTTGCCTCATTTTACGACCTTTCTTGCCACGGTTGTTAAGCGAATCTGGCTTCTCCATTGACTTTGCTTGTCAGATGGTCTCAAAAAGGGATCGTGTGACCCCGGGACACTGCAACCGTCATAAATATGAACCAGTTGCCAAGCCTCTGAATTTTAATCACATGACCGCACTGGGGATGCTGAAGTGGTCGTAAGTGTGAAAAACGGTCCTAAGTTACCTTTTTCAGTGTTGTTATAACTCCGAACAGTCACTAAATGAACAGTTGCAAGTCGAGGATTTATGCCGATTGTAATGTCCCATGGTCACCAGTTGCGACCTTCCTCAGCTGACTTTTGACAAGCCAAGTCAATGGAGGAAGCTGTATTCACTTAACAACGGCATGATTCGCTTAACGACCATGGCAAAGGAGAAGGTTGTAAAATCAGATGCGACTCACTTAACAACCTCCTCGCTTAGCAACGGAAACTCTGGTCCCAGTTGTGGCCATATTTGGGGGAACCGCTTGTATCTTGAATTTTGAGATGTCTGTCATTTATATAAATCCAGAATACGACATTATTTGCACCTCTGTCGGATGCTCGAAACGCTTACGAGGAAGGTGTGTGGGGAAAGTCTATCAAAGACAAATTATTAACGGATGCCTCTCTTCAAGGAACACGAAGCAAATCTTTTCCTATCCAAATTGACCCTTCAGTGCCAAATCGGTGGAAATCAAAGGAAATTTATCTTTTTGCTGGAGTGATAAATTATGGAACAAGGACACCAGTGATTCCACAGTGCTCAACTTGCCTTTCGGAGACCCCTTTTAAGCAGTTTGAAATCACTGGAGAAGAGGCCCTGTTCTGCTTTTTTCACAGAAAAGGAATCATAAAATTTTAATCTACGAAAGGCTCGCGTTTATCGGGATCCTAAGACCCTGCATATTGTCTGTCGTTTCTACCACCCAGGATCGCTTCAGGATCCCATTAGATCAGAGGTGGGGAACAATGGCCCCTTTATGACTCGAGGACTTCAACTCCCATAATTCCTGAGGCAGCCAGCAGGAATTCTGGGAGTTGAAGTTCGCAAGTCATAAAAGGGCCATAGTCGCAGGGGTGAGATTCTCTTGGTTCGGACCGGTTTGAGCGAACCGCTTTATTTACCTTTATCGTCTTCGCTGATTGGTGCGGCAGAGCGGAATGCCGTGCCTCAGCTGTGTTACTCTCAAGTGGTAATACAGAAGGTTAGTATTTGTAAAACTGTGCATGTGTGCGCGCGCAAAGCATGCGATCACCGAACCAGTTGTTAAACCAGCAGCATCCCACCACTGCATATTTTATTAATTCAATTTGTTTATTAATTCAATTTGTTTATTAATTCAATTTGTATGCTGCCCCTCTCCGAAGACTCAGGGCGGCAGCATAGTTACACATGCTGGCTGAGGAATTCTGGGAGTTGAAGTCCACGAGTCATAAAAGGGCCATAGTTGCCCATGCTGGCTGAGGAATTCTGGGAGTTGAAGTCCACGAGTCATAAAAGGGCCATAGTTACCCATGCTGGCTGAGGGATTCTGGGAGTTGAAGTCTACGAGTCATAAAAGGGCCATAGTTGCCCATGCTGGCTGAGGGATTCTGGGAGTTGAAGTCCACGAGTCATAAAAGGGCTATAGTTACCCATACTAGCTGAGGAATTCTGGGAGTTGAAATCCACGAGTCATAAAAGGGTCATAGTTGCCCATGCTGGCTCAGGGATTCTGGGAGTTGAAGTCCACGAGTCATAAAAGGGCCATAGTTGCCCATGCTGGCTGAGGAATTCTGGGAGTTGAAGTCCACGAGTCATAAAAGGGCCATAGTTACCTATGCTGGCTGAGGGATTCTGGGAGTTGAAGTCCACGAGTCATAAAAGGGCCATAGTTGCCCATGCTGGCTGAGGAATTCTGGGAGTTGAAGTCCACGAGTCATAAAGGGACCATCGTTCCTTACCCCTGCCCTAGGAATGCCCAAAAGAGCCAAGGGATCAACTGGGTAACCACAATTGTTGCTTTTTCCTTTTAATCTGTGTCACGCATGGCGTAAACGCCATTTTCATTTTGTATTTCCCACAAATGTACAAAATGTTCTTTTTAATACAGATAGTCCTCCACTTACAACCATTCGTTTAGTGACCGATCAAAGTTACAACAGCACTGAAAATAGTGACTTATGACCGTTTTTCACACTCATGACAGTTGCAGCCTCCCCATGGTCATATGATCAAAATTTGGATGCTTGGTAACTGACTCAAGTTTATGACGGTTGTGTTGTCCTGCGGTCACACGATCCCACTTTGCGACCTTCTGACAAGCAAAGTCAATGGGAGAGCCAGATTCACTTAACAACCGTGTTGCTAACTGAACAGCTGCAGTCCTTCGCTTAACGACTGTGGCAAGAAGGGACGTAAAATGGAGCAAAACTCACTCAACAAATGTCTCACTTAGCAACATAAATTTTGGGCTCAATTATGGTCATAGGTTGAGACTACCTATGGAGAAGAACTATGGCAGTTTGAGCCCCCTTTTGATGGAACAAGCACTTAAATTAATTTTAACTTACAGGGAGTTGTGGTTTCTCCATCACTGGAGGATTTAAATAATAAACTGGACAGAATGGTATGAGCAGGGGGTTGGACTAGAAGACCTCTGAGGCAGTGGTGGGATTCAGCTGGTTCAGGCCGATTCGGGCGAACTGTTAGTTAAATTGCTGGCTGGCCCCGCCCCTTCCCGCCCCTTCCAGGAGTCTCCACGCGCCCCATTTTGGCTCTCTGGTAAATGCAGGGAGGCCTACTAGGCCCAAAACGGGGCGCGGAGGGGGGCTGTGTGTCCCGTCCCTGTCCCCGGTCCCCCGTGATCCGTTTTTGCTCCCAGGGGGTTGCAGGAGGCCAAGTGCCATCTGTCACACCCCCTGGCCACGCCTGCCATGGCCACACCCACCATGGCCACGCCCATCCAGTGGATCATTAGGGCAGAGAACCAGTTGTTAAATTATTTGAATCCCACCACTGCTCTGAGGTCTCTTCCAGCCCTATGATTCCATATTCTATGTTCCACCTAGGACTTTATCATCCGTCTTTCTAAGATTTCCAGGTTGCAAAATGAAAATGACTGCCCTGAATTGTTCTTTTCTTTCTTTTTGTTCTCCTCTTTTCATCAGGCATTTCTTTATGATGTATTGATCGTTCTACGACGTTTATAGCCTCTTCCAATCCTAAAGGACTCTGAACAGGATGCAATCCCTCCATGACATCCATTAAAAATACAGATAAAATCATCAGTGATTAAAACATTGTCCGTCATCTAATGTAAAGGCTAAAACACTCACAGGAACAAGGTTAATTTGGTCAGTTTTGAAGCACTTTAATTCGGGGGTCTCCAACTGTGGCACCTTTAAGGCTGGTGGACTTCAATTCCCAGAATTCCCCAGCCAGCAATGCTGGCTAGGGAATTCTGGGAGTCGAAGTCCCCGAGTCTTAGAGATGCTGGCTGGGGAATTCTGGGAATTGAAGTCCACGAGTCTTAGAGTTGCTGGCTGGGGAATTCTGGGAATTGAAGTCCACGAGTCTTAGAGTTTCTGGCTGGGGAATTCTAGGAGTCGAAGTCCATGAGTCTTAAAGTCAGGGACAGGATTCAGCCGGTTCGTAACAGTTCGGGCTAACCGGATGTTAATTTTAATCTGGTTCACCGAACTGGTAGTTGCAAGGACTGCCTGACCCCGCCCAGACTGCCCCTCCCCTCCCAGGAGTCTCCACGCAGCCCGTTTTGGATGCCAGGTAAGTGCAGGGCCCGCGTGGAGGCTCTGGGAGGGTGAAAAACGGGCCTACCAGAAATTCCGGAAGTCTGAAAACGGGCCCGTTTTTGCCCTCCCGAAGGATCGAGAAAAGCCTCCAGAACCTGGGGAGGGCAAAAAAAAACCCCACCATGGCCACCCCCATCCAGCAACCGGTCAGAGAACCGGCTGCTAAAATTTCTGAATCCCACTCCTGCTTAAAGTGGCTGGCTGGGGAATTCTGGGAGTTGAAGTCCACAGGTTTTAAAAGTTCCCATGAAGTAAGGCCACCTCTGCTTTATTTCTACCATTTCTCCAAGATCTTTTAAACAAAATGCATAAACGTTCAGGCAGGCCACCATCCAGTTTCTTTTAGCAGGGCAGGAACTCCAGATGCAATTCATCCGCAAATATAAATTCATTTAGAGGAAGCAAGCATTCCGCGTCCATATTTCTTTCAGCATCTCATCTCTCAGCCTTGCTCTTCATTCTTCTTTTCACAATTGCCTGACAGAAACATATATCCACTTGTTAAGAGGTTGAGAGGAGGTTATAAAAAGAAAAAATACAGCAGCTGGAGAACATCAGATATTACCTTTCAAATGATATTACAGGGACAGATAGTCCTCGACGTACGGCCACATTTGAGACCCAAATCTCCGTGGCGAAGCAAGGCACTTGTTGAATGAGCTGGGCCCGGTTTTATGACCACTTTTGCCATGGGTGGTTAAGTGAACCCCTGCAGTTGTTAAGTGAGTAACACGGCTGTTAAGTGAATTTGGCTTCCCCATTGACTGTGCTTGCCAGAAGGTGGCAAAAGGAGAGCACGTGACCCCAGGACTCTGCAACCGTCATAAATATGAGACAGTTGCCAAGCAATTTAATTTTGATCACGTGGCCATGGAGACGCTGCAAGGGTCGTAAGTGTGAAAAACGGTCATAAGTCAACTTTTTTCAGTAACTTCGAACGGTCACTAAACGAACCGTTATATGTCGAGGACTACTTGTAATGGCTTCCATCCAGACTGTAAATGTCTATGGAGATTCTCAAGTCATTCAGGTCGTGGTTTTTTCCAAAGGTCCTTTTTTTTTTCCAGAGGCAACTGGACTTTCTGGGATTTTATTCTTTGAAGACTTTTCGCTTCTCATCCAAGAAGCTTCTTCAACTCTCAGAACATTTTTATACTTAGCTTGGTCTAGGACAGACCTAGACAGTGGTTGGCTTCAAAAAATTAAGAATGGGGTTCTCTGCCCGATTGCTGAGTGGGTGTGGCCATGGTGGGCGTGGCCTAGTCGGCCTCCTGCACCATGGCAAGTGGGAGCATTTTTGCCCTCCCCAGGCTCTGGAGGCTTTTTTCGAATCTCCGGGAGGGGAAAAACGGCCTCCCCAGGCTCCGGAGGCCTCTGGAGGCTGGAAACGGACCCGTTTCCAGCTTCCCGAACTTCCGGTAGGCCTGTTTTTCACCTTCCCTGAGTTTCCACGCACACTCTGCACTTACGTGCATCCAAAATGGGCCGCGTGGGGACTCCTGGGAGGGGAGGGGTGGGGTGGGGTGGGCGGGGCCAGCCAGGAGTGGGATTTGGGGGTTCTCCGAACTGCACAGAATCTTAGCTAGAGGTTCTCCCGAACCCTTGCGAACCGCCAGCAGCCCCACCCGTGGACCTGGGCATTTTATGGCCCACTGTTCTGGATGTTTTCTACCCCGTCAATTGCAGAAACATTCACCCGGGGACATTTTTTTTAATTTATTTATTTTAAAGTACAGGTGTAAATTAAACCTTTTGTTTGTTATACCTGGAGTAGGAGATATATATATATATATAAAATTATATTTTAAGGAGATATATTAACGCACTGATGATTTAGGATTAAAATTCCATTAGCAAACCATGGAAGCTGTCATGAAAAGAAAGAAAGAAAAAAAAATCTAAGCAAAAAAACAAAACAAAACCAGCGATAGCAAATTAATTCACTTCGACCACAGCCCTTGCGCCACACAATTGCATAAATAAAATTCTCCGGTTATTGGCTTCGTCCCAGCTCTTAGGTTCAAACAGTGGGTACCTTTTACATTTAACATTCTGCTTGACAAGCTGGATGGACAGAGCAACATAATTATATCTGACAACCTGAAAGCTCCACATCTTAGCAACACATTATAATACACAAACACATTTGGTAACCGACTTTAAAAAAAAAACATAAAGCAGAACCCCGACGTGGAACAACGTTATTTTACAACTCGTGCCCTGTTAAAAAAAAAGAATAGTAAACTTGCTAGCCAATCATCGTCACTGTTTCTTACGTCCCACACTTAGTTCTCTTAGTCTCCGATAGGCAGTCCTTGACTTGCAATGATTTATTTAATGACTAGTTACAACGGCACTGAAAAAAAGTGACTTATGACCATTTTTTCAGGCTTATGACTGTTGCAGCCGTGGTCCCCCCATGGCCATGTGATCAAAATTCAGAGGCTTGGCAACCTCTCCCTCCCTCCCTCTCCCTCATTTTCCCTCCTTCTCCCTCCCTCCCCCCTCTCTCCTTCTCTCTCTCCCTCCCTCTTTCTGTCTCTCTCTCCCTCCCTTTCTCTGTCCCACTCTCCCTCTCCCCTTTCCCTCCCTCTCTCCCTCACTGTCCCTCCCCCTCCCTCCCTCTCTCCCTTCCTTTCCCTCCCTCCCTCTCTCTCCCTTTCTCTCTCTGTCACTTTCTCTCTCCCTCTTTCTCTGTCTCCCTCCCTCTCTCTCTCTCTCTGTGTCCCTACCTCTCTCTCCCTTTCTTTCTCTCTCTCTGTCCCTTTCTCTGTCCCTCCCTCCCACCTTCCCTCTTTCTCTCCTTCTCCTTCCCTTTCCCTCCCTCTCTCCCTCTTTCTCTCCCTCTGTCCCTCCCTCTCTGTCCCTTTCTCTCCCCCCTTTCTCTCCCTCTCTCCCTCTCTCTCTCCCTCCCACCTTCCCTCTCTCTCTCCTTCTCCCTCCCTTTCCTGCCCTCTCTCCCTCTTTCTCTCCCTCTGTCCCTCCCTCTCTGTCCCTTTCTCTCCCCCCTTTCTCTCTCTTTCTCCCTCTCTCTCTCCCTCCCACCTTCCCTCTCTCTCTCCTTCTCCTTCCCTTTCCCTCCCTCTCCCTCTTTCTCGCCCTCTGTCCCTCCTTCTCTGTCCCTTTTTCTCTCCCCCCTTTCTCTTTCTCTCTCTCTCTCTCCCTCTCTCTCCCTCCCACCTTCCCTCTCTCTCTTCTCCTTCCCTTTCCCTCCCTCTCTCCCTCTTTCTCTCCCTCTGTCCGTCCCTCTGTCCCTTTCTCTCCCCCATCTCTCTTTCTCTCTCCCTCTCTCTCTCCCTCCCACCTTCCCTCTCTCTCTTCTCCTTCCCTTTCCCTCCCTCTCTCCCTCTTTCTCTCCCTCTGTCCGTCCCTCTGTCCCTTTCTCTCCCCCATCTCTCTTTCTCTCTCTCTCTCTCTCCCTCCCACCTTCCCTCTCTCTCTTCTCCTTCCCTTTCCCTCCCTCTCTCCCTCTTTCTCTCCCTCTGTCCGTCCCTCTGTCCCTTTCTCTCCCCCATCTCTCTTTCTCTCTCTCTCTCTCCCTCTCTCTCCCTCCCACCTTCCCTCTCTCTCTTCTCCTTCCCTTTCCCTCCCTCTCTCCCTCTTTCTCTCCCTCTGTCCGTCCCTCTGTCCCTTTCTCTCCCCCATCTCTCTTTCTCTCTCTCTCCCTCTCTCTCCCTCCCACCTTCCCTCTCTCTCTTCTCCTTCCCTTTCCCTCCCTCTCTCCCTCTTTCTCTCCCTCTGTCCGTCCCTCTGTCCCTTTCTCTCCCCCATCTCTCTTTCTCTCTCTCTCTCTCCCTCTCTCTCCCTCCCACCTTCCCTCTCTCTCTTCTCCTTCCCTTTCCCTCCCTCTCTCCCTCTTTCTCTCCCTCTGTCCGTCCCTCTGTCCCTTTCTCTCCCCATCTCTCTTTCTCTCTCCCTCTCTCTCTCCCTCTCACCTTCCCTCTCTCTCTCCTTCTCCCTCCCTTTCCTGCTCTCTGTCTCTGTCTCTGTCTCTGTCTCTCTCTCTCTCTCATAGAAAGGCAGATACTAATAGTATTGGATTGGTGAGAGGCAACTCGGGTCTGCAGAAGGTAATATGCATATGGTATTTGCTTTGCATTCTCAAAAGCTGTTCTCTGTTTGACATCTTGTCACCTGGCGTGGTACTGCTTGCTCAGGGCGCTTTACCTAATCACCTGGAGACTTCTTTGCTGTTCAGCATCAGAACTGAAATAGCACCTTTGACCACAAGCAGATGCTCAGCTTTTGCCTCGATGAAAGGAAGAATATGATGGCTGTTCCCTTCCCTGCCTCTCCACCTTCCCCTGTCGCTGGCCTTTAATCCAGTAGTTGTTAAATTGGTGGTAATTACCCAAAGGGGTAATTTGGACGTATCCTGGGCATAACGGAGCAATTTGTGAGTGCAACATCCAGTTTGGGACTCTTATGTAAAATAACAGAATATGGTTGCTAGGATGGAAAGGGATTATTTTATTATTTGAGACTTGGAGAAAGGGGTACAGGTACCATAGTCCTCGACTTATGACCCCAATTGAGCCAAAACTTTCTGTTGATAAGCCAGACATTGTCAATTGAGTTTTAGCCCCAGTTGTTAAGTGAATCATTTGCAGTTGTTCGATTAGTAACATGGATTTTTTTATGTTTTTTTTTTTTAATTTGATTTATATGCCGCCCTTCTCCAGAGACTCAGGGCAGCTTACAATGCGTTAAGCAATAGCCTTCATCCTTTTGTATATTTATACAAAGTCAGCTTATTGCCCCCACAAACTGGGTCCTCATTTTACCTACCTTAGAAAGGATGGAAGGCTGAGTCAACCTTGAGCCTGGGGAGATATAAATCAAATTTTTTAAAAAATGTGCCAGATGATTAAAAAAAAATAGTAAACTCCCAACTATGTCTGAAGTTTTATATTTGGAAGTTTTATATTTGGAAAATATTCCAAATCCCTCGGCTGCTGTTTGCCACAATCTGTTGGGAATTGAAATGGGAGATTATTACAGGGTTCAAAAAAATATAAGACAGGGTCTTATTTTCAGGGAAACATGGTTTCTCCCTCCCTCCCTCTCTCTCTCTCTCTCTCTCTCTCTATCTATCTATCTATCTATCTATCTATCTATCTCTATCTATCTGTATTCTTTCTATATCATCTGTCTGTCTATCTATCGCCCATCTATCTACCTCCTATCTATTTATCTGTCTGTCTATATCCCATCTATCTATATCCTCTCTATATCTATATCCTATCTATCCATCCATCCATCCATCCACATTCCATCTATCTATTATCCTAACTATATCTTTATCTATCTCCTTTCTGTCTGTCTATCTATATCCCATCTACCTATATTCTATCTATAGCTATATATCTTATATATCCTTCCTTCCTTCCTATCTACCCTGTTTCCCCCAAAATAAGACATCCCCGATAATAAGCCCAATCGGGCTTTTGAGCGCATGGCAGTAAGGCCAAGCGCTTATTTCAGGGTTCAAAAAAATAGGGGTCTTATTTTCAGGGAAACTATCTATCTATCTATCTATCTATCTATCTATCTATCTATCTATCATCTATCTATCTATCTATCTGTATTCTTTCTATATTGTCTATCTCCCATCAATCTACCTCCCATCTATCTATCTGTCTGCCTATATCCCATCTATCTATATCCTCTCTATATCTATATCTTATCTATCCATCCATCCATCCACATTCCATCTATCTATATATCCTAACTATATCTTTATCTATCTCCTTTCTGTCTGTCTATCTATATCCCATCTACCTATATTCTATCTATAGCTATATATCTTATATATCCTTCCTTCCTATCTACCCTGTTTCCCCCAAAATAAGACATCCCCTGATAATAAACCCAAACCGGCTTTTGAGCGCATGGCAGTAAGGCCAAGCGCTTATTTCAGGGTTCAAAAAAATATAAGACAGGATCTTATTTTTGGGGAAACACCGTATAACCTTATCGCACATGTGAATGGGGTTACATTCTGGCAGGTTTTCCTTTCCTGTCCAGCCGTCTGCCTAGCTGAGCTTCCACATTCCCGCATTTCCTACCTTCAAAGGGCATCGCAATCGCCTGCCATCTGTTTTCAACCATCATCGTCTGACGAGGCTAATTTAAAGGCTGCCAAAATGTAGACCCAGGAGATTGCTGCAGCCTTGAATCAAGCAGCAATCAATTTATTTATTTATTTATTGAATTTATATTGCCACCTATTCACCCATGGCGACTCAAGGCGGCTAACATTTAAAACAATAAAAACTAACAAAATGAATCAAATAAATGAATATACCATAGTGTAACAAAATGATGTTACCTAGTTAGGTTCTCCTCCTCCTCTTCTTCCTCCTCCTCTTTTCTTCCTCCTCCTCCTCCTCCTCCTCCAACCTCACTCTCTTCTAGCACTGATGATGTTACCGAGCTGGGTAACGAAACGTCTACAAGAAAACAAGGAAGCGCAGAGAGCACCAAGGGACCTACAGGTCAACCCAACCTACCAATATTATCTTCTATCGGTTGTCTAATGTAAATGTCTCTTTTTACAAACACCATATCGTCTCCTCCTACTTCGATACTAAGCCTGGAGGGGAGATTGTTTAGAGTTTTTAAAGACATGGTCCAGGATCAATACCATCAATGTAAACATTAGTTCCTTTTGAATAAGCCCAACATTAAACGAACGAGTAACGCAGTTTGCTCTACTCCTTTAGGGTTCTACGTCAAAAAATTCTGCTGTTTGTAGTTTAAAAAAAAGAAGAAAGGGGGAAAAAAAAGACAACTAGGTTTATAATTCTTTCTCCTGCATGGCTTTTAACCTTTGGATTAAAACAAGGTGTCTTTTTTCAGATGGAGTAGAGTTAAAAATAAGGAAGCTGGGAATTCAGGAAAAGCATCTTTGGCTTGGGGTTCTGTAAAGATGCAGCTTTGAATAAACACAGTTTAATAGAAGAACATAAATGAGAAATTAAACAAAACACCTTTGCACTTAAATGCTCTGTAAATAAACACAGCTCACCTCAAAGGTCAAAAAAATTAAGTCTGGAAGCCTTAAAAGTGACTGTTTAAAGACAAACAAAACCACTAGAAAATAAATTCCTTGGCACCCATCTAGCTTTTTAATCCCATCGAAATTTGCATTTTGGGTTGGAAGAAGAAGAAGAAGAAGAAGAAGAAGAAGAAGAAGAGGAGGAGGAGGAGGAGGAGGAGGAGGAGGAGGAGGAGGAGGAGGAGGAGGAAGAAGAGGAGGAGGAGGAGGAGGAAGAAGAGGAAGAAGAAGAGGAGGAGGAGGAAGAAGAAGAAGAGGAAGAAGAAGAGGAGGAGGAGGAGAGGAAGAGGAAGAGGAAGAAGAAGAGGAGGAGGAGGAGGAGAGGAAGAGGAAGAGGAAGAAGAAGAGGAGGAGGAGGAGAGGAAGAGGAAGAAGAAGAGGAGGAGGAGGAGAGGAAGAGGAAGAGGAGGAAGAAGAAGAGGAGAGGAAGAGGAAGAAGAAGAGGAAGAAGAAGAGGAGGAGGAGGAGGAGGAGAGGAAGAAGAAGAAGAAGAGGAGGAGGAGGAGGAGAAGGAGGAGGAGGGGGAAAGGAAGAGGAGGAGGAGAAAGAAGAAGAAGAAGAAGAAGAAGAAGAAGAAGAAGAAGAAGAAGAAGAAGAAGAAGAAGAAGAAGCAACAGCTAGCATTTTCCAAATAATGTTAGGCTAGGTCCAGATCTGACTAGAACTCCATTTTATTGAGATAAACTGTAATAATTTAGTGCAGTGTTTTCCAACCTTGGTAAGGTTAAGACACGTGGACTTCAACTCCCAAAATTCTCCAGCCAGCATGCTGGATAGGGAATTGTGGGAGTTGAAGTCCACACAACTTAAAGTGACTTAAGGTTGAGAAATACTTATAAGGGAAGAATTAAACTTAGTTTCTTGCCTCCAGAAGTTGTGAACGCTCCAACACTGACAGCAAGGATCCCACAGTTGTTCTCTTCCCCTTCTTCCTCCTCCTCCTTTCTTCCTCCTCTTTCTCCTTCTCCTCCAACTCCACTCTCTTCTAGCACTGATGAAGTTACCTAGTTGGGTAACGAAATGTCTTCAAGACAACAAGCAAGCTCAGAGCGCACCAAGGACCCCACAGTTCTCCTCCTCCTCCTCCTCCTCTTCTTCTTCCTCCTCCTCCTCCATTCCACAAACCCCACTCCCTTCTAACACTGATGATATTACCTAGTGGGGGTAATGAAACGTCTGCAATAAAACAACCCAGCTCAGAGAGCTTCAACCCCGAGCTACAAATATTCTCCTTTATTGCTACCATCTCCTACTTTTGACTTTGTCGTGCGTTTGCCAGAAATGCTAAGGTCATCTTTGACAGCATCAAGAACACTGACCGCTCGGGAGCATTGAAATTTTGTCATTTCAGTGACCCTTGCTTTCGGCAGTCTGGCGTTCTTTATTACACTAATATTTATTGATCATCAGCATTGATTTTGTCGAGAGTGCAATCCACGTGGGACGGAAAACATGGGAATATCGCAGCTTCTCTTCAGGGGCCAAAATGTTCAGATGATGAAACTGGTGCATCTTTTTGGAAACAATAAATCCCTTCCAAAGGGATTTATTTACTTATTTATTTATTATTTATTTATTTATTATTTATTTATTTATATGCACCCTTCTCCGGAGACTCAGGGCGGCTTACAATGCATTAAGCAATAGCCTTCATACTTTTGTATATACCTGCTTAGTAGGGCTTTCGGGCCCCCCCCAAAGCGGTGTTTTTTGTTTTTTTTTATACAAAGTCAGCTTATTGCCCCCACAATCCGGGTCCTCATTTTACCTATCTTCAAAGGATGGAAGGCTGAGTCAACCTTGAATCTGGTGAGAATTGAACTTGCAGTAATTGCAGGCAGCTGGTGTTACTTAACAGTGCTTTAGTCTGCTGCACCACCAAGGGATGCAGGTAGTCCTCGAGTTATGACCACAACTGAGCCCAAAATTATGTTGCTCATTGAAACATTGGTTCGGTGAGTTTTGCTCTCTTTTGTGACTTTCCTTGCCACGGTTCTTAAGCGAATCACTGCGGGTGTTAAGTTAGCACCACGTCTGTTAAACGAATCTGTCTTCCCCGTTGACTTTGCTTGTCAGGAGGTCGCAAAAGGGATCATGTGACCCCAGGACACTGCAGCCGTCATAAATACGAATTAGTGGCCAAGCGTCTGAATATTGATGCTTAACCATGGGGATGCTGCAATGGTCGTAAATGTGAAAAACGGTCATCAGTCGCATTTTTCAGTGCCATTGTAACTTTGAACGGTCATTAAATGAACTGTCGTAAATCGAGGACTGTCTATATTTGGATCCAGTGAATAGAACTAATTGGTTGATTTTAATTTTGCTTTTTTTCCCTATCACTGCTTCGTCTCTACCCAAATCTATCTATTTTCCTAAGTCCGGAATCCTATATGGAGGTACAGATAGTCCTCGACTTACAACTTTTCATTAGAACAGAACAGAATAGAACGGAACGGAACCAGAGGTGCAAACCGGTAGTGGAGATCACGGGTCGGCCCGCCGATCAGCCCCGGCTCTGTACCGTCCTATTTAGGCATGGTTTTGAGGGTGGGCGCATGCACGGAAAATGCATGTGCGAGCAAAGCGCATAAATTGATGGCTGGGCACATGCACAGAAGATGTGCATCCGCAAAGCGAGCGTGCATGGGCATGGCGAACTGGTAGCAGCAAAATGTGAAACCCACCGCTGAAGAGAAGAGAAGAGAAAATGTGGAATGGAATCAATGGAATGGAATGGAATGGAATGGAATGGAACAGAGTAGAAAATGGAATAGAATGGAATGAAGACGGAATAAAAGAGAAGAGGAGAGGAGAGGAGAGGAGAGGAGAGGAGAGGAGAGGAGAGGAGAGAAGAGAAGAGAAGAGAAGAGAAGAGAAGAGAAGAGAAGAGAAGAGAAGAGAAGAGAAGAGAAAATGTGGAATGGAATAAATGGAATGGAACAGAATAGAAAATGGAATAGAATGGAATGAAGATGGAATAAAAGAGAAGAGGAGAGGAGAGGAGAGGAGAGGAGAGGAGAGGAGAGGAGAGGAGAGGAGAGAAGAGAAGAGAAGAGAAGAGAAGAGAAGAGAAGAGAAGAGAAGAGAAGAGAAGAGAAAATGTGGAATGGAATAAATGGAATGGAATGGAATGGAACAGAGTAGAAAATGGAATAGAATGGAATGAAGACGGAATAAAAGAGAAGAGGAGAGGAGAGGAGAGGAGAGGAGAGAAGAGAAGAGAAGAGAAGAGAAGAGAAGAGAAGAGAAGAGAAGAGAAGAGAAGAGAAGAGAAGAGAAAATGTGGAATGGAATCAATGGAATGGAATGGAATGGAATGGAATGGAACAGAGTAGAAAATGGAATAGAATGGAATGAAGACGGAATAAAAGAGAAGAGGAGAGGAGAGGAGAGGAGAGAAGAGGAGAGAAGAGAAGAGAAGAGAAGAGAAGAGAAAATGTGGAATGGAATAAATGGAATGGAATGGAATGGAACAGAATAGAAAATGGAATAGAATGGAATGAAGATGGAATAAAAGAGAAGAGAAGAGAAGAGAAGAGAAGAGAAGAGAAGAGAAGAGAAGAGAAGAGAATGTGGACTAGAGACTAGAGCTGTGATGGCGAACCTATGGCATGTGTGCCACAGGTGGCACGTGGAGCCATATCTGTGGGCACGCGAGCCTTGCCCTAGCTTAGCTCCACCACGCATGCAAGCGCCGGCCACCTGATTTTTGGCCCTTCCGGGCCCACCAGAAGTCAGGAAACGGGCTGTTTCCAGCCTCCGGAGGGCCTCCAGGGGAGTGAGGAAGGCAGTTTTCACCCTCCCCAGGCTCCTAGAAAGCCTCTGGAGCCGGGAGAGGGCAAAAAAACGAGTCTTCCGGGCCCACCGTGCCATCACATGCCAAAAGCGGGGGGAGCACAGGGGGTTACATGTGCATGTGCTTGGCACATTGAATGATAGGTGTGGGCACGCACGTGCGCAAACCCCCCCCTCCCCCGCACTCCCCCCACTTTTGGCCCACGACGGCAAAAAGGTTAGCCATCACTGGACTAGAGACTATTGACTGGAATGGGATGGGATGGGATGGGATGGGATGGGATGGGATGGGATGGGATGGGATAGGATAGGATAGGGGATAGGATAGGATAGGATAGGGAATAGAATAGGATAGGGTAGGGAATAGGATAGGATAGGATAGGATAGGATAGGATAGGATAGGATAGGGAATAGGATAGGATAGGACAGGACAGGACAGGATAGGATAGGGAATAGGATAGGATAGGATAGGGAATAGGATAGGATAGGATAGGGAATAGGATAGGATAGGACAGGATAGGGGATAGGATAGGGAATAGGATAGGACAGGACAGAATTCTGTATTGGACAAGTGTGATTGGACAATTAGCAAATGTCTCACTTATCAACATAAACATTGGTCTCCCTTGTGGTCATAAGTTGAGGACTACCTCTATAACACTTATAGCCAGTCAGAGGCTCGATCCAAATTGTAAATGGACGATCCAAATTGCAAAGTTCAGAGTCCGGCAGCAATTCCAATCAAATGCGTATTCCATGCGTAGATAAAAATTCATTCCCCCTCCTTGTGCATATACATAAATCTTCATTTCCATTCAATAATTGCATAATACTAAAATAAATTGGATTCTTTAGAGGTGTGTGGATACACGCATATACATTTTAATGAGGTCAGAATGTACTCTTGTCTCCAGGACAGGAGAAATATGGAAAAATTTAGCCGCCCTTCTCCAATTCATTCATAGGATCGTTCATTACATCTATAAAGTACCCAGCGACTTCTTTTCTCTGCAAAATTGGCGCTGTGAGCTGAGTAGCGTTGGTGGTTTGCGTAGTTTTCTTGGTGGCAGCAGCAACACAAAAAAAGAATAAAAGGGAATAAAGAGAGTCAAAAGGGACCTTGGAGGTCTTCTAGTCCAGTGGTCACCAACTGGTGGTCGGTGAGAAAATTTTGGTGGTCTGCAGAAAAATCATTTGCATTTTTAATATTGCACTAAATCAGGGGTCCTTAAACTACGGCCCCTGGGACGGATACGTGCAATGAACGTTTGTGTTGCTGTAGAGAGTCTCCCCCTTTGGGGTCTTCTTGTGTGGGTCGGAGCGGGGCAGAAATTCTGATTTGGGGTCTGCTTCAGCCTCCTGGTGTGGGGCTTTGGGTGAAGGCTGGAGGGAAGCACCGCTGGTGGCAAGGAGCCGGAGGGCCTCGTTCCAGTGGGACTGCATCATCGCCTGGAACTGGCTGACCATCTCAGCCCGCTGAGCCTCCAGACACCGGTACCTGGCCTTGCACTCCCGCAGGTCTTCCCTCTGCTTGGAAAACTGCGTTATCTACCAAGCAGCCCCTTACTCACCCCAGCAGAAATTCACTCCTTTACAAATTCTATGGCAACTCCACCTTCACATTTTCCTTCCTTCCTTCTTTTTCTTTTTTCCTTCTTTCTTTCCTTTCCCTTCCTTTCCTTCCTCCCTCCCTTTTCTTTCTTTCCTTTCCTTCCTCCCTCCCTTCTTTCATTCTTTCTTTCCTTCCTTTTTCCTTTCCTTGTTTTCCTCCTTCCCTCCCCCTTTTTCCCTTCCTTCCTCCCTCCTTTTCTTTCCTTCCTTCCTTTTTTCCTTTCCTTCGTCCCTCCCTCCCTCCTTTTCTTTCTTTCCTTCCTCCCTCCCTTCTTTCATTTTCTTTCTTTCCTTCCTTTTTTCCTTTCCTTATTTTCCTCCTTCCCTCCCCTCCCTTTTTCCCTTCCTTCCTCCCTCCTTTTCTTTCCTTCCTTCCTTTTTTTCCTTTCCTTCGTCCCTCCCTCCCTCCCTTTCCTTCATTTTTCTTTTTCTTTCCTTTCCTTTCCCTTCCTTTCCTTCCTCCCTCCCTCCTTTTCTTTCTTTCCTTCCTCCCTCCCTTCTTTCATTTTCTTTCCTTCCTTCCTTTTTTCCTTTCCTTCGTCCCTCCCTCCTTCCCTTTCCTTCCTTTTTCTTTCTTTCTTTCCTTTCCCTTCCTTCCTTTCCTCCCTCCATCCCTCCTTCTTTTCTTCCTTTCCTTCTTTCTCCCTCCCTTTTCTTCTCTTTCTTTTGCTTTCTTCCTTTCCTTCCTTCCTTTCCCATCTCATATCCAAACAACAATTACAGATAGTCCTTGATATACAACCACGTTGGGACCAGAGTTTCCGTTGCTAAGCTAAGCGAGGCGGTGATTAAGTGAGTCGTAGCCAAGTTTGCAACCTTGTCGATCTGGTTGTTAAGTGAACCACTGCAGTTGTTTAAGTGCATCATGCAGTCAGTTCAATGAATCCGGCCCACATTGACTTTGTCTGGGAAAGTAACAAATGCTGACCCCAGGATGAAGCAACCATCATAAGTACCTGCCAGTTTCCAAGAGCCCAAAGTTTGGTCACATGACCATTCAGGGAACTGTGGTAGTTATATAAGCATGCGGACTGGTTGTAAGTCACTTTTTCAGGGCCGCTGTCATTTTGAGCGGTCATTAAACAAGCAGACCATGCACGGGTGAAATGCTCCTGGTTCGGACCGGATCACCTGATCCGGTAGCGATGGTGGCGGGTGGTTCGGAGAATCGGTAGCAAAAATCCCTGTGCCCCCCCCCCCCCCATTGCCCAGCTGAGCCGTGCAATCATCAGAGACTTTTTTTTTTATTTTTAAAAGCATTTTTTCTACAACCTCTTCGGCTGAAGAGGTTATAGAAAAAATGTTTTTAAAAGGAAAAAAAGCCTCTGCCGATCAGGCAAGTCAGCTGGGATCGTCAGAGGCTTTAAAACCATTTTTTAACAACCTCTTCACCTGAAGAGGTTGTAGAAAAAATGGTTTTAAAAGTAAAAAAAAAAGCCTCTGATGATCGTGCGGTTCAGCTGGGATCATCAGAGGCTTTTAAAAGCATTTTTTCTACAACCTCTTTGGCCAAAAAGGTTGTAGAAAATATGTTTTTAAAAGGAAAAAAAGCTTCTGCCGATCAGGCAACTCAGCTGGGATCGTCAGAGGCTTTAAAAAAAAAAAGCCTCTGCTGATCAGGCAAGTCAGCTGGGATCGTCAGAGGCTTTAAAACCATTTTTTTTACAACCTCTTGAGGTTGTAGAAAAAATGGTTTTAAAAGTAAAAAACAAAAAATTGGCCATGCCCACATAGTCATATTACCCTCACACACCAAACCACGCCCACAGAACCGGTAGTAACAAATTTTACATTTCACCACTGGGTCCGTGTAAGTCAAAGACCCACGTGTAGAACATGTAATTTTACAAAGACGTTAAAAGAGTGGCAGGCTATTACAAAATATTTGCCTGCAGCTTTGTTTCCTTTCGCTTGTTCTTTTCTCTTCTTGGGTTTTCGATTTAAGCAGGCCTGCTGCCCCCTTCAATAGATTAATTGTTCAGATGAATCAATTTAAACCACTTTCATTCATGAGAAAGACACACCCGTCCCCCCTAACCTGCCCTGATTAGCAAAGGTGCAATTAAACAATTCGTAGACACGGGATAGAAATGAGACTTTTGCTTCTGGGCTGTTTATATGGCAATATTTCTCGGTTCCCTTGATAGCTGGAGACGCGGTTTCTGCCTTTTCTGCGTGTAGGATCTCTTCCTCCCCACAATCTGTCTGAAAATGCACCATTGTTGGTTACTCATTTCTCAAAAGCTGATGATTTCAATTTGGATAGCAATAGCAATAGCGCTTAGATTTATATACCGCTTCACAGTGCTTTTGCAGCCCTCTCTAAGCGGTTTGTAGAGTCAGCCTCTTGCCCCCCCAAAATCCGGGTCCTTATTTTACTCATCTTAGAAGGATGGAAGGCTGAGTCAACCCTGAGCTGGTCAGGATCAAACCCTTCCTTCCTTCCTTCCTTCCTTCCTTCCTTCCTTCCTTCCTTCCTTCCTTCCTTCCCTCCCTCCCTCCCTCCCTCCTTTCTTTTCCTTCCTTCTTCCTTCCTTCCTTCCTTCCTTTCCTCCCTCCCTCCCTCCCCCCTTCTTTCTTTTCCTTCCTTCTTCCTTCCTTCCTTCCTTCCTTCCTTCCTTCCTTCCTTCCTTCCCTCCCTCCCTCCCTCCCTTCCTCCCTCCCTCCCAATAGCACTCAGACTTATATACTGCTTCACAGTGCTTTTACAATTCTCTCTAAGCAGTTTGCAGAGTCAGCCTCTTGCCCCCCAACAATCTGGGTCCCCATTTTACCCACCTCAGAAGGATGGAAGGCTGAATCAACCTTGAGCCGGTCAGGATCAAACCCTTCCTTCCTTCCTTCCTTCCTTTCCTCCCTCCCTCCCTCCCCCCTCCCTCCTTTCTTTTCCTTCCTCCTTCCTTCCTTCCTTCCTTCCTTCCTTCCTTCCTTCCTTCCTTCCTTCCTTCCTTCCCTCCCTCCCTTCCTCCCTCCCTCCCAATAGCACTCAGACTTATATACTGCTTCACAGTGCTTTTACAATTCTCTTTAAGCGGTTTGCAGAGTCAGCATTTTGCCCCCAACCATCTGGGTCCTCATTTTACCCACCTTGGAAGGATGGAGGGTTGAGTCAACCTTGAGCTGGTCAGGATCGAACTCCTGGCTGTGGGCAGAGTTTGCCTGCAATTCTGCATTCTAACCACTATGCCATCACGGCTTCCTTTCCTTTCCTTTCCTTTCCTTTCCTTTCCTTTCCTTTCCTTTCCTTTCCTTTCCTTTCTTCCTTCCTTCTTTCCTGCACAATAGCACTTAGACTTATATACCGCTTCATAGTGCTTTTACAGCCCTCTCTAAGCAGTTTACAGAGTCAGCCTATTGTCCCCCAACAATCTGGGTCCTCATTTTACGGACCTCGGAAGGATGGAAGGCTGAGTCAACTTTGAGCCCGGTGAGATTCGAACTGCCAAATTGCAGGCAGCCGGCAGTCAGCAGAAGTAGCCTGCAGTACCGCATTCGAATTTCAAACCACAGCGCCACCGTGGTTCATTTTAAGTGGTACCTCTTAAAATTCCCTTCATTGGGCCTGATCAGGTTAATTCTGGATGGGAGACCACCAGGAGATTCCAGGGCCTATAGGGTAGATCAGGAGTCTCCAAACTTTTTAAAAGTCGTAGACTTTAACTCTATGGTTGGCTGAGGAATTTTGGGAGTTGAAGTCCGCATGTCTTGAAGTTGACAAGTTTGGAGACCCCTGGGTTATAGCAGCCACTATAGGAAGTCCTCGTCTTACAATAGACTTTCAGGAAGAGATTGGACTCACCATTTGTCAGAAATGGTGTAGGATCTCCTGCTCGGGTGGGGGTTGGACTAGATGACCTATAAGGTCCCTTCCAACTCTGTTAATCTGTAATCTGTAAAAACAGTTGATTTAGTGACACTTCAAAGTTACCACAGCACTGAAAAAAGTGACTTATGGCACTTTTTCCACACGTATGACCGTTGCAGCCTCTCCATGGCCATGCAATCAAAATTCAAACGCTTGTCAACCGATTCATATTTATGACGCTCGTAGTGTCCCGGGGGTCATGTGATCGATCCCCTTTTGCAACTTTCTGACAAGTCAAAGGGGAACCCAGATTCACTTAACAACCGTGTCACTAATTTAAGAACGGCAGTGATTCGCTGAACAACTGTGGCAAAGAAAGGTCGTAAAACAGGGCGAAATCCACATCATTAATTTTTCACTCAGCAACAGAAATATTGGGCTCCATTGTGGTCGTACGTTGAGGACGACCTGTAGTGTCCAAAAGGTAGGCATGACTGGGTGATCAAAGACCCACCTCTTTGGAGTGCACCCTGTACAGGTAGTCCTCAACTTACGACAGTTCATTTAGTGACCGTTCAAAGTTTACAACAGCACTGAAAAAAACCTGAATGTATGACGATCGCCTTGGTCACGTCATCAAAATTCAGAATCTTGGCCACCGATTCATATTTATGACATTTGCAGGGTCTCACGTGATTCCCTCTTTAGTGACCTTCTGAACAAAGTCGATTCACTTAACAACCGGGTTTAACTAAGTTAACAACGGCGGCGATTCATTTAGCAACGGTGGCTAAAGGAAGGTCAGTAAAACCGGGGCAAAACTCACTTTTAAACAAACGTTCTCATTTGGGCAAGGATCAATTTTGGCCTCGATTGCAGTCGCAAGTCGAGGACTACCACCTGTCGTCGCTAAGGAGAACGAGTGGAACTGTGGAAATGTGTTACTCCAAGAAACAGTAGATGGCAGCCATCTCTGCTGGAAGAGGCCTTCCTTTCTCACATTCAACAGGGGAAGCCTCTTCTTGAAAATAAATATGAATAATATTTAATATTCATTTATATATTTAAAGAATAAATATGGCATGTGAATTTTTTCCAAGATGTAGAAAAATTCACCCAAGCTCTTCAAAACTCCCTTTCTACCAATAAAGGAGAATACTTATAGCTCAGGGTTGAACTGTGGAGTCCTTGGTGTTCTCTGAGCTTGGTGGTTTTCTCGTAGACGTTTTATTACCCAACTAGGTAACATCATCAGTGTTTGAAGGGAGTGAAGTTTGTGGAGAGGAGGAGGAGGAGGAGGAGGAGGAGTCCTTGGTGCTCCCTGAGCTGGCTTGTTTTCTTGCCGATGTTTAATTACCCTAACTAGATAACATACAGCAAACTCCACTCCCTTCTACTACTGATGATGCTACCTAGTTAGGTAATGAAACGTCTACAAGAAAGGCACTAAGCTCAGAGGGCACCAAGGACCCGCATTCCTCCTCCTCCTTCTCTCCACAAAACCCCTCTCTTTTACAATTGATGATGTTATCTAGTTGGGTAATGAGACGTCTCCAATAAAACAACCCAGCTCAGAGTCACCAACGACCCCACGTTCCTCCTCCTCCACCTCTTCTTCCTCCTCCTCCTTTTTTCCCACAATCTACACTCCCTTCTAGCACTGATGATGTTACCTACTTGGGTAATGAAAGGTCTGTAAGAAAACAACAAGCTCAGAGAGCACTAAGTACCCCACAGTCTTCTACCACCTCCTCCTCCTGCTCTCCATTCCCTTCTAACACTGATGCTGTTACCTAGTTGGGTAATAAAACGTCTACAATAAAACAACCCAGCTCAGAGAGAACCAAGGACCCCTCAACTCCCTTAGGGCAGTCCCTAAGATTTCCTTCTGCCCCTTTGGCAGAGGAGGGTTTTCTCTGACCCTTCTCTGTGGGTCTCCTGCCTGGAAAGGGGGTTGGACTAGAAAACCTCCATGGTCCCTCTCAACTCTGTTATGGATAATCCTTGACCATTTATTTAGCATCCATGCGAAGGTACAAAGGCATTGGAGGGGGAAAAAAAAAAACATTTTTCACATTTACAACCTTTGCAGCATTCCCGTGATCAAAATCCAGACGTTTTGGCAAATGACTCACATTTATGACGGTGGCAGTGTCCTGGTGCCACGCGACCCACCTTTTGCGACCTTCTGACAAGCAAGGTCCACGGGGAAACCAGATCCCCGCACGACTAACTTCACAACTGCAGAGTGACTCCCTTAACAACTCCGACAAGAAAAAGTCGTAAAATGGGGCAGAGCTCACCGAACAACGGTTTCGCTTAGCAACGGACATTTTGGGCTCAATTGTGGTTGTAAATCAAGGATACCTATGTTCTATCCAAATAGGTAGGTGCTGGCCCGATGCGCTCTCAGTTTTGCCCAGTGGTGAAATTCAATTTTTTTTTACTACCGGTTCTGTGGGCGTGGCTTGGTGGGCGTGGTATGGCTTGGTGGGTGTGGCAGGGGAAGGATACTGCAAAATCTCCATTCCCATCCCACTCCTGGGGGAAGGATACTGCAAAATCCCCATTCCCTCCCCACTCCTGGGGGAACGATATTGCAAAATCTCCATTCCCACCCCACTCCAGGGGAAGGATACTGCAAAATCCCCATTCCCTCCCCACTCCTGGGGTAAGGATATTGCAAAATCTCCATTCCCTCTCCATTCCTAGGGGAAGGATATTGCAAAACCTCCATTCCCACCCCACTTTGGGGCCAGCCAGAGGTGGTGGCATTTGCCGGTTCTCCGAACTACTCAAAATTTCCGCTACCGGTTCTCCAGAACCTGTCAGAACCTGCTGGATTTCACCCCTGGTTTTGCCCCTTGGGGTTTCCAGGACGAATTTGACACCCTTTAAAACTTGCTTAGAGGCTGTGAAGATGGGCTCTGGGTTCTGATCCTGATTTTCCCAGCTCGATCTCCGTAAACCCATTCAAAGCTGTGAACGAACCTCGTTTCCATTCGGCTGTGTGCCCCGCCATGCAGCGGCAAAAGCAGCGGTTACCCATTCGCTCGTTACCCCAAAAAGTGCTTTTTTGCAAGAGGCAACTGGACTTTCTGGTTTTTCTTTGAAGTCGTTTCACTTCTCATTCAAGAAGCTTCTTCGGCTCTGACTGGATGGTGGGGGAATGGAAGGATTGATACTCCTTGCAGACAGCTGGTCATTTGCATCCTTTTTAGAGAGTCGTTGAGGCTACTTGGGGGTTTTTCCGTGTCCTCAGGGTCACCTGAGTGTGCAAACAGGTGTGAAGCCTTCTTGGCTGTAGGATGTTTTTCGCCCTGTGTCCCTTCACTGTTCAAGTGACCCTACCATTCAGGTGACCGAGGAGACAGTTAAACCTCCAAGTGGCCTCAACGACTCTCAGAAAGAGTACTAACAACCAGATGACTGCAAGGAATATCAATCCTTCCATCCCCCGCCCTCCATCAGATCAGAGCCGAAGAAGCTTCTCGGATGAGAAGCGAAACGTCTTCAAAAGAAAAACCCAAGAAAGCCCAGCGGCCTCCTGAAAAAAATAAATAAATAAAAAGCACCTTTGGGAGAAACCACGACCTGAATGAATCTCCACAGACATCCCTTTGAAAAGGTTTCACCTCCCATCCAAGTTAGCTTCTTCCAGTTCTTCTTCAGAACTGAAGAAGCTTCTAGGATGAGAAGCGAAATGTCTTCAAAAGAAATCTCCATTTAGACCAGTGATGGTGAACTTTTTCGGCACCGAGTGCCCAAACCGGAACACATGTGCATGTGCACACGCTGGAGCACTGGAAACCCAAAGATCAGCTGGCTGGCGCACGCATGCCAGGCCGTTTTTCAGGCCGTTTTCAGCGGCCATTTTTGGCCTGAAAAAAAGGCCAAAAACGGCCTGAAAAACAGCCTAAAAACAGCCTGAAAAATGGCCTTAAAACGGCCCGAAAAACAGCCTGGTTTTTTGCCATTTTTGGACTGTTTTCAGGTTGCTTTTCGGGAAGTTTTCAGGCTGTTTTGGGGCCGTTTTAAGGCTGTTTTCCAGTGCTCCGGTGCCCGTGAAGACCAGCTGGCGGGCGCACCCGTCTGTGCTGGAAACCAGAAGAGCAGCTGGTGACGGTGCGCGTGCCCACAGAGAGGGCCCTGCGTGCCACTTCTGGCACGCGTGCCGTAGGTTCGGCCTCACGGATCTAGACATTCGCTCCTTACGAGTTTGCAGTAGAGGTTGCATGGGGGAAAGGGAGAGGAGAGGAGAGGAGAGGAGAAAGGACAATTAAAACAGGGCGACCCCCTGCAGCAGTGGTGGGTTGCTCCCGGTTCGCTCCAGTTCGGGCGAACTGGGTAGCGGCGGGAGTCTCCGCCCACCTGCCCAGACGTCATCAAAAACACTCTGCCCACAAGCAGTTTCCGCAGATACGCAGGAGCGCCGCACACTCGCGAAGCAAGCGCGGACACCAGCGCCAGGGGTGGGTCCTACTTACCTCTACTACTGGTTTCGCATCGCCCAAGCGCAGGTCACTTATAATGACGTCCGCGTCAGTGGGCGGAGCCTCCCGCCGGTTTTACTACCGGTTCTTGCGAACTGAGAGGGGGAGTACAACCCACCACTGACCCGCACGTTACTGATAGCCGAACTGGTAGCGCCGGGATATGAAACCCACTACCGCCTTGCTCCCCCCCCACACACATTACCGATATCGAACTGGTAGTGGTGGGATTTGAAGCCCACTACTGTCTTGCCCCCTCCCCTTCCCCAACCTCTTCAGTCCCACCTGGTTCAGTGCAAGCTGTGAGCCCAACAATTCCACACACACATCTCCCCCACCCCCCAAGAAGTGGCTGCATTTCTCTTCTCATCATCACCCCAACCCCTCCCACCCCCTGCCCCCACCCCCACCCCTTGGCGATCGTGTGAACGGTCGCAGGCCGGCTTTTAGAACGCGTGTAGAGTAGTGGGAGGTGAGAAAGGGGGTGGGAAAGAGGGGTGCCCACCCAGGGCGGGGGTGGAGGGGGGGGCGAGAGAAACAATCACTCAGGCTGAGGGCTTTTCATTCATGTTAACCTGCCGGGACCTGCGTACGTGCCTGCAGAGAGCGAGAGAGACAAGAGAGTGTGTGAGAGTGTGTCTTTCTGTGAGGGGCGCGCGCGTGCGCGCGCGTGGGAGAGGAGGGGGGAGAGAGAGAGAGAGGAGAGAGAGAGAGGAACGCGCGTGGACGCGCATTCGGGCTGGCTGGCCAGGCTGGCTCGCTCGCTCGCGGCTCTTCTCCCCCCCGTCTTCCCTCCTGCCTGCGTGTGTGCGTGTGTGTGTGTGTGTGTGTGTGGATGTGTATAAGAAGAGCGGCGGTCGGAGGCAAAAAGCGACTCGCGATTGGAGCTTGTGCCGAACGACCTGGGATCAGCACCACCACCAGCAGCAGCAGCCTTGAATCGGCTGGGAGAAGAGAGCCTGAACCCGGAGGGGTGGGGGGGTGGGCGCGATCTGGAGTGGGGGTGGGGGGGCTCTTTTTCGAATTTTTTTTTTTTTTTTGCATTTTTTTGGGGGGGGTGGATTCTTTCCCCGCGGCTGCTTCTTTTTTTTTATTTTTGTGATCGGATGAAGTGCTGCCCTTCCCGGCACTCATTTTAAGGGGGGGTCTTTTTTTAATATATATACTATATATATATATATATATATATATATATATATATATATATATATATATATATATATATATATATTGTGCCCCCCCTTCCCCCCGATTCTCCTTCCTCGCCTTGCCATCCACAACGACCACTTTGGGAACGGACGGACGGACTGCCGGGGCAGCTGGCGAGCCCCCCCCCCCCAACCAGCCCCCCACCGCTTTCCGCCCATCCCGCCGACCCACCCACCCACCCACCGACCCTGGGCAAGGAGGATCGCGATCGCCGCAGTAAAGCTGGTAAGGGGCTTCTCGGGGAAGGGAAGGGAAGAGGTGGGGGGGGAGTTTCTGTCTTTGCAATGCGCTCTCCATCCTTTCCTCCCCTCCTCTCTCTCTCCCTCTCTCTCTCTCCCCCCTTCCCCACTTCCACCTCTCGCCTGGTCCTCCACCTCCTTCCCCCCCTTCCTTATTTAAAAGAGATCGAGCCCAGCTCTCTCGCGATCTCCCGCTCCTCCTCCTCTCTTTTTCCCCTCCCGCGATCGGTTTATACTGCAATACAGTGGGGCTGTTTTTTGGATTGTGTGTGATCGCTTTTTTTAAACCGAGGCAGAATATATAAATATATATATGTGTGTGTGTGTGTGGATACGCAGCACACCAGCCCAGAGCATCGGCTCTTTGGTGGGGAGGGGGCTTGCTTGAGGCTGGGAGCCGATCCTTCCCGACCTTCTGCAAACGGCTTGGATCTTGCCTTCAGGACCCCTCCCCTCCATTCATACATGCTTGGGTGTGTGTGTGTGTAAGAGAGAGATCGGCCTCCTCCTCTCCCACCCACCCACCCACCCCCCCCTTCATCTTTTAAACTGGCACCATCCTTTTTCCAAAAGGATTCCGACGCAGGGGCTGGTTCTTTGCCGGGAGGAGGAGGAGGAGGAGGGCGAGGCGATCTGCTGGATCTGCTGGATCCCTGGAACGTGGGGAGGGGGGGTGGGGGGGGGGAAAACCGGTTGGTTCTGCTTGCTTTGCAAGCCCCTTTCTTCTCTTTCCTAAAGGCGAGGTTTGAAGGGGAGTCGATTCACTAGAATTATTATTATTATTATTATTATTATTATTATTATTATTATTATTATTATTATTATTATTATTATTATTATTATTATTTGCCTGGCTGAGGAGGAATCGACTGCCAGGGAGAGAGAGCGTGCACAGATCGCATCCCGAAAGTAACAGATCCCTTAAGTTCTTTCAGATCTTCCCTAGGGACCTTCCTTAAGACACTCACCCCCCCCTCCCCCCATCCAACTCCCGTTTCTTTCCCTCCTCTCACACTCCATCCAGTCTGCCTTTCTTGGCTTTTTAATGCTCTTCCTATTTGTGGATCTTGTTGACTTCTGGATCTCAAGGAGGGGGGGGTGAAAACTCCAGACTACTGGAGCTGGAATCTGGTGGATCACCTTTGGAGGGCCAAGCCTTGGGGTACGTGGGTGGGTGGGTGGGGGAGTCGCTCTATAAAAGGATGGTCTGTCTTTGTTTTAAGATTGGGGTTTTGGCCCAGCCTCATGGGTCACTGAAAGTCAAATTAGGTGGAACTTTTTTTCCCCCCACCCACTGCCTTATTTTATAGAGAGGGTCGTTGGTTGTTAAGGAAAAGCAAAAAGTTTTAAGGTGGTGTAACGCTGAGATTTCAAATGTAAAAGGATCCAAAACTGGGATTTTCTGAGGAGGGGTTTATTATGTGACGGAGCTGAAGTTGTTCCTTGTTTTTTGAATTCTGCCCAGGGTCTGGGTGGGATCCCAAACTTGGAAAAGTTTGCCTGGTACTTTCACCAAAGACAGAGTGAAAGAGTTAAGAGAGAGAGAGAGAGAGAGAGAGAGAGAGAGAGAGAGAGAGAGAGAGAGAGAGAGAGAGAGAGAGAGAGAGAGAGAGAGAGAGAACTGTGGTTAGATCTCATTCGGGAGGATTGGACCTGATGTTTAGGTTGCTATCATTGTCTTCTGCTGAATGTTCTTTGTGTTTCAGACCAGGGGAATAAAATAAGCATGTTGTAAAACAATTTATTACAGTTCACTCCAGGCTGGAGACACCCCCCCCCTCTCCCCAATGGTATTGAATTCTTCTAGGACTGCAAACTAGATTTCTCCAACAAGATTTTGGAGAAGGCTGCAAAGTATTTTCTTGGATTACTAGAAATTTTTGAAGCAGTCTAGGTCAGTTCATTGAAATCTGAAACAATGCCCTTTCCTTGGACACAGCTGAAGAGGAACACACACACTCTCTCTGTCTCTCTCACACACACACTCAAACACATACAAGGCAAAAACTGTGTTACCCCCCAAAAAATAAATAAAAATATAAAGTGCGGTTGTGCAATCGAATAAAATGCAAGTCGTCTTGCCAAGCCTTTAAATATAACTCCCTTCCAAGAAAGTGGGTGGGTGGTCTCTGCAGTTGGGCCAAGCCGTTCTCCCTTATCTTAAATGCAAACATACATGCCAAATAAAGCTGGGATACATGGCTTGCATTAAACCTGTCCAGAAATCTTAAGTAGGAACACCATCCATAGGCGGCTGCATCGCTTCCTGAAGCTTATATGAAGTATATTTGTCTCCTCTGAATTTGTTTGGGTGGCTTTTCTGGAGCCAAAACATTTTTCCTGAGAGTTGGGTTCCCCCCCCTTCATAGCCTATAGCTGTTTTGCTATTTTTAATAATAATTTTTTTTTAAAAAAAACCAGGCAGTTCTAGGAAAGACACTTTCTTCTGCATGCTGAACAGAACTCAAAGAAAAGTCAGAACAGGGAAAAACTGTTTTCCTTTTCTCTAAAAAATGTGCAACATGACCAAAGTTGTGGGGGATTGGGAAGCTATGACATCGGGGCTGCAAAACTCTTGATGACCTTTAGATGGCAGCAAAGAGATGCCATCTATCTCTCTCAGCCCCCCCCCAATCTTTGCTACCACCTAGTGAAGATCAAGAGTTTTGCAGCCCAGATCTATAATGAAGCTAAAGATATTCTTTTTTAAAAAATATATATATATTTCATATATATTTCACTGGATTTCACTGAACTAGGGCTGCATAAAAATCTTGGTTTACGTAGACATACATACATACATATATACATACATACATACATACATACATATGCAAGAGGACTTTGTTTCTTTTCTGGGTTACCTACTTTTTAACTGGTTTGGCATTCTTGGGTCTCCCAGATTGGGTTTTTTAGATGCCTTATAATCTTTGCATGTTGCCAAGATAATTTCTGGATGTCTGAAGACTTTTGAGATTTTTCTGTTGCTGCAAATCCTGTGTGTGATTAGAAAGCACTTTGGCCAGCAGGCTGCAAGCATCTGCTGGAAATGGCAGGAGGCTTTTTTTTTTGGGGGGGGGGGTCCAGAAAGCTGATGAGGAGAATTCTAGTAGTTGAATGTTGAATCTTTCACTGAGAAAGAGCCGATGCATTGCTCTGGCTGGTAGATCTCTCCATGTGGAAATGCACAACAAGGCTGTGGTTGGATTTTGCTTTCCTGTAAGTAGGGCTGCAATAGGAAAATCACCGAGAGCAAAAAAAAAAAAAAAAAAAAAAGAGAGAGAGAGAAAGGAATTGATCAGGTTTCGTCTCCTTTGCAGCTCCTGAAATCCGGGGTAGAAAGTCTTTGCTGGAGAAGTGGACCAAAAAAAAATAATAATAAATACATTTGCTTTCACCAAAGGAGCAAATTCTTAAATCCGTGTACTGTACTCCCCTAAAAAGGATAAAAACCTAGTTTTAGCATTTTGGGGGAAATGAGAGGGGGGGCAAATATAGGGGGTGTTCTCTGGAATATTGAGTGATCGATCGAAAGGCTTGGAAAGCCTTTTTTTTAAAAAAAAAATTTAAAGATAATATTTATTCAGAAGTGATTTTCATGCCTGTTCTGCTGTCCTTGGAGGGGGCTATCAAAAGCAAAGGACGAAGTGAATAAATGTCACATCCTGCCAGAAAGCCCTATATAAGCAGAGTCAAGGCAACAACTGCAGGGAAACACACCCTGAGTAAAACAACAGGTTGATAATAAGCGTGGCAGAACTCAGGCGGAGGTATTTTAATGGAATGCTTCGAATGGCAATTTCTCTTCTCTTTCTTTAAGGAGGTTGGGACTTGAGGTAGGAGAGCTGGAAGGAAAGGGGGGCAGGCAGACCTCCGTTTTTTTTCCCCCTGGTTCGGAGAAAATAATTGGGATCTGAGGTTTTTTTTTTTCCTCCCCCGTGGAGTAGTGACTAAGAGAACCGCTGTGCCTTCCATGTGCGCCGAGATTTTGCTTAAAAAACACTGCTGCTTTTCTGTTTCCTTTCATAAGTGTCTTCCTTTGTCCGGGAGCTCACCCCCTACTTTTAAACCAAAATAAATGCAATCTCGTTTCTTTCTTTCTTTCTTTCTTTCTTTTTTCCCCTCCTCTCCTCCCCTTGCTCTCCGCTGCCAGGAACGTGAGACCCAGTTTTGCTCACTTTGCGAAACAATGGAGGAAGGATTAACTGTCGGATGTAACTGGAAGCGTCCAGAGAAATACAAGGAGGTAGAGATGGGGTTTAGTTAAAGGGTGGGTGACATAATGGTCTCCCGTTAAGGAATTTACAGATGCAGATTCACAGAATTGGAAGGGACCTTGTAGGTCATCTAGTCCAACCCCCTGCCCAAGCGGGAAACCCTACACCATTTCTGACAGATGGCAGTCCAGTTTCTTCTTGAAAGCTTCCAGTGATGAAGCCCCCACAACTTCTGAAGGCAACTTCTGTTCCATGAGTTGATTGCTCTGTCAGGAAATCTCTCCTTATTTCCAGGCTGAATCTCTCCTTGTTCAGTTTCCATCCATTATTCCTTGTCTGGCCTTCAAGTGCTTTGGAGAATAGCTTGACCCCTTCCTCCTCTCTGTGGCAGCTCCTCAAATATTGGAACACTACTATCCTGTCTCCCTGGTCTTTCTCTTCACTAGACTAGCCAGGCCCAGTTCCTGTAACCATTCATCGTAAATTTTAGACTCCAGTCCCTTAATCATCTTGGTTGCTCTTCTCTGCACCTTTTCTAGAGTCTCCACATCCTTTTTATAGTGTGGTGACCAAAACTGGATGCAGTACTCTAGGTGTGGTCTTACTAAGGCTTTACAGAGTGGTATTAGCACCTCACTTGATCTTGATTGTATCCCTCTGTTAATGCAATTTAGGATTGCATTGGCTGTTTTGACTGCCACACTCCTGGCTCATATTTAACTGGTTGTCCACTAAGACTCCAAGACTCCCAGTTACTGCTATTAAGCCTGGTTTCACCCAGTCTATATGTGTACTTTTGGTTTTTCTTGCCTAAGTGTAGGACTTTACTTTTCTCTGCATTGAATTTTGTTTTGTTAGAGAGGGCCCAGGGTTCAGGTCTGTCAAGATCCATCTGGATACTGACCCTATCATCTAGGGCCGTGTTGGCGAACGTATGGCATGCATGCCACAGGTAGCCCATGGAGCCATATCGATGGGCATGCGAGCTCAGCTCCGGCGCGCATATGCACGCCAGCCATCTGATTTTTAGGCCTTCTGGGCCCACTGGAAGTCAGGAAACAGGCTGTTTCTGGAGGGCCTCCGGGGGGGTGGGGAAGGCCCGTTTTTTGCTCTCCCCAGGCTCCAGAGCCTTTCTAGGAGCCTGGGGAGGGAGGAAATGACCTTCCCCACCCCGTTGGAGGCCGGAAATGGACCATTGCTGACTTCCAGTGGGACCAGGAGTGGAGGCCATTTTTGCCCTCCCCAGGCTCCTAGAAAGGCTCTGGAGCCTGGGCAGAGTGAAAAACGGGCCTACTAGGCCCACCGTGCCATCGCGTGCCAAAAGCGGGGGGAGTGCGGGGGGGTCGCATGCATGGGTGGGCGAGGCGCATAGAATTATGGGTGTCGGCATGTACACACACACACACCCATATTCCCCTCCGCTTTTGGCATGTGATGGCAAAAAGGTTAGCCATCACTGATCTAGGGTGTTTGGCTATTCCTGCTAGCTGAGTATCATCGGCAAATTTACCTCAGTGGGTGCTAGAAATGTTTAAACCCCGTGTGTTTGAACAGAAGGCGGTCAGAGGAAATGGTTTTGCCTTCCATGATAGCAGTCTTCCAATATTTGAGGGGATGTCACAGCCTATTTTCTAAAGTAGGGGTACCCAACCCCTGGGCGGTGAACCGGTACCGGTCAATGGCCTGTTGGGAACCAGGCTGCACAGCTGGAGGTGAGCTGCAGGTGAGCAAAACTGCATACATGGGATCTAGGTTGCACACTCCCCTCCCTCAGTCTGTGGAAAAATTGTCTTCCACAAAACTGGTCCCTGGTTGCCAAAAAGTTGGCAAATGCTATTCTAAAGCACCTGAGGGCAGGAGAAGAAGCAACAGATGGAAGCTAATCAAGGAGAGAAGCAACCTAGAACTAAGGAGAAATTTCCTGAACAGTGAGAACAATTAATCAGCGGAACAACTTGCCACCAGAAGTTGTGGATGCTCCAATACTGGACATTTTTAAGAAGAGATTGTCCAGAATCTTATAGGGCAGTCATGGCTAACTTTTTTGCCCTTGCGTGCCAAAAGTGTGGGGAGCTTGAGGAGGTCGCACACGTGTGTGCCCACACCCATAATTCAGTGCCCCTTGTGCCCAGCCCCCCTGTGCATGTGTGCACGGCCGACACGCGCTCTCCCCACTTTTGGCACATGACGGCAAAAAAGGTTACCGGTGGGCCTGGTAGGCAGTTTTCGCCCTCCCCAGGCTCCAGAGTCTTTCTTGGAGCCTGGGGAGGGCGAAAACTGCCTCCCCCCCCCCCCCCGGAGGCCGGAAACAGCCCGTTTCCTAACTTCTGATGGGCCAGGAAGGCTCAAAAATCAGCTGGCCAGCTCACGCATGCGCACGGGAGCTGAGCTAGGGCAATGCCCACGTGCCCACAGATGGCTCCATGTGCCACCTGTGGCATGTGTGCCATAGGTTCGCCAACACGGTTATAGGGTCTCCTGCTTCAGCAAGGGGTTGGACTAGAAGACCTCCAAGGCCCCTTTCAAGTCTGTTATAACCTTTTTTCCCAGGTCCGTCCAAGCCTATAAGCATCCGTTGCTACTCATTGGTGTCATTGTCGTCTTGGCCACTAGAATAACTTCGACTGTAGATGTTCTACTCAATTGGAGCCTGACTTACAATCACAACCGGGACCAGCATTTTAGTTGCTAAGCAAAGCGGTTGTTAACTGAGTTGCAGCCAATTTTATAAACACAGAGAGGAAGAGGTCAAGCTATTTTCCAAAGCACCTGAAGGCCAGACAAGGAATAATGAATGGAAGCTGAACAAGGAGAGATTCAACCTAGAAATTTGGAGAAATTTTCTGACTGTGAGAACAATCAACTGATGCAACAAAAGCTACCTTTGGAAGTTGTGGGAGCTTCATCACTGGAAGCTTTCAAGAAGAGACTGGACTGCCATCTGTCAAAAATGGTGTAGTATCTGTTTGGGCGGGTGGGTTGGACTAGATGACCTACAAGGTCCCTTCCAACTCTGTTAATCTGTTAATCTGTGATTCAAATGGCAGTTGGATGTTGCAACCATTGTAAATATATTCTCACGGCCAAGCACCCAAATTTTTTATCACGTGACCATGAGGATGTTGCGTTGCTCGTAAATGCGAGGACCAGTCAGAAGTCAGATACTGTTTTAGTACTGTTGGAATCTCAAATGGTTGTAAGTCAAGGACTAGATGACCATAGACTAGCTCCACATACGATATTTAAAGCACCATGTGATTGTTGCATCCCTACTGAAGTTGTCGTGTCTGGATACATCAGGAGGTCCAGACAGCTGTAGGTTCACTGTCAGTCATTATAGAGGAAAGGTCTCCAACCTTTCCAGTTTGGTGGATTGGGAGAGGAGATGGGTGTGTGTGTGTGTGTGTGTGTTGCTTTCACAAAGTCAGCTTTGCACAGGCGGGCGTGCACACACAAGCTCGCCCACCACTTCTGCGGCCTGGTTCTGAACAGGCTGCGGCCTGGCATTAGGCTGTGGCCCAGGGGTTGGGGCAGGGGTGAAATGCTACCGGTTCGCACTGGTTCGGGCAAACCGCTAGTGATAAAAACTACCAGTTCGAGCAAACCAGTTCTTGTGGCCGTCAGTGGCCTGTGCAGTTAGTAGCTGATTCTGACAGCGAGGAGGCTGGTGTGGTGCTGCGCCAGCAGCCTGTGCGGCTGGTGCTCGAGTCAGACAATGAGGAGGCTGGAGAAGATGTGGTGCCAGAGGCGGGGATTCAGCCAGAGCCTTAGAAGCTCCAGAAGCTCCCATAAGTGAAGAGGAAGAAGAGGAGGAGCTTCTTCTCAATGCACGAGCGTGCAGAGCTGTTAAAAGGCAGGAGTGGCCCCTCAGGAGGAGGTCTCCTCGAGAGTAAGGCTTGGGGCTAATTGGCCACTTCCCTAGCCTATTTAAGGAAGGACGATGACTGATGAAATTTGCAGGAAACAACTTCGTTCATATTCCTTCACATCTTGATTCCAGAAACGTTTGATTCGGCTCTTGTTTTTCTCTTGTCAGTTTTCCTGCAAATTGCTTCTGGGCATTCTGCCAACCACAGTAAGATTACAGTTATCTGAAATACTGTGCCTCAGAATTGAGTTATTATTCTTTGGATTCTTGTCGGCTGTTAATGAAGTTAAATTAACAGTCCTGGTTCAGAAAAGACTGATTTAAACTGTACTTGTGTTCGAACAACTACTAAGAAAGCTCATTAGTAGTCCTTAATTAGTAAACTAAGGTTTGTACGGACTTTGTGTGTGCTGCGTTCTTTGGGTTCTGTAGCTGGGGCAGAACACCAGTAGTAAAAAAAAAAAAAGCTACCAGTTCGGGCAAACCTGTAGTTTAAAAAAGCTACGGATTCATTCGAACCGGTATTTCTGACGATCAGCTGTTCTGCGTGGTTTATATTCACTAGAAAGCAGGAAATCCAATATCTCTTTTGGTATGCATTGTGCAAGCATGCATGAAGTGTGCATTTGGTGCACACTGCATGGGTGGGCAGCGAACTGGTGGCGATCCATGGAGGATTTCACCCCTGGGTTGGGGACTCCTGTTATAAAGTTCCCTAGAAATTGTGTTTATCTGGATTGACTATAATCAGTAACAAAGATCTAAGGTTCAGTTATGAGAAAGTAAAGAAACACTCGAGGCACTCTTGGACTCCTGGTCAGTACGTGGACATAGGCGTCCAAATTTCTTGGCCATGATATGCGGGTGGGTTGTCTGTTGTCTTCAGCCAGGATTTCATTTTAATTTGTTTTAAACATTTTTTTACAGTCTAGACCCGTGATGGCGAACCTATGGCACGCGTGCCACAGGTGGAATGCAGAGTCATATCGGTGGGTACGCAAGCTTTGCCCTAGCTCAGCTCCTGCTCACATGCATGTGCCAACCAGCTGATTTTCGGGCCTTCCGGGCCCACCAGAAGTCAGGAAACAGGCTGTTTCCAGCCTTCGGAGCGCCTCCGGGGAGGTGGGAAAGGCTGTTTTCACGTCCTCAGGCTCCAAGAAAGTCTCTGGAGCCTGGGGAGGGCGGAAAACAGTCTACCAGGCCCACCGGGCCATTGCGTGGGGAGTATGGGGGTGTCACGTGGGCATGCACCGGGGGGGCAGGGAGTATTGAATTACGGGTATGGGCACACACACATGTGACCCCCCCCCCGTGCTCCCCCGGCTTTTGGCACGCGACGGCAAAAAGGTTAGGCATCATACCTATCTTTCCATCCATCTACCTGGTTCTGTTTTGCTTCAAAGCTTGAATAAGATCAGGCAGGTAGTGCCACCTGTTGAAGGTGAAGTCGCAGGTGATATATAGGACATCGCTCGAATCTATGAAGAGAGGATGACGGGATAGGAACTGGCCATCTAATACTATCCAGATGTTTATGGATGACACTGGCTGGTCCGTGTAACTGGCGATATACATTACACAGAAGGAACTGTACTCTCAAAACATCTGAAAGTCAGCTCTTGACTAGACAGTGGCTGCCTCGGAGTAAACCAGCTTTGATTTTTCATCCTCTTGAGCCAAATGGAATACAGCGTCTCAAGCCAAGCGACTGGAGACGTTATGAAGTCTTTTGGATTTTTCCAGACGTGAAATAAATATCTGGAATTTAACCATCAACACATTATTTTTCCATTCGCGTTGTTGATGCATTTCAGTTCTTCAATATCTCTTCCAGCTAGCGAAAACTTGCAGATACTGCATTCCAGAAATACAGAACAAGAATCTTAGTAAATGTGTGTATCTTATCCACGGTTTGAGGTAGAATCGTCATTACTCTGGCAACGATGCAAGTAGTCCTTGATTTACAACGCTTAGCGATCGTTCAAAGTTACAATGGCACTGAAGAAAAGCGACTTAGGATCGTTTTTCACACTTAACGACTGTTGCCAGATTCTCATCAGTGATGGTATTAAGCCAGTTCAGATTTGTTTGGCTGAATCGGTAATGGCGACTACAGGTGGGTGTGCCCTGGCGTAATACCGTCCTATTTAGCCACATTTTCGAGGCCGGGCGCATACGCGGAAGGCGTGTGAGCAAAGCAAATACGTGTGCACGGCGAACTGGTGGTAAAAATATGTGAAACCCACTTCTGATTCCCATGATCATATTTGAGAGGCTGCCACAAAGAGGAGGAGGTCAATTCATTTTCCAAAGCATCCGAAGGCCAGACAAGGAATAATGGATGGAAACTAATCAAGGAGAGAAGCAACCTGGAATTAAGGAGAAACTTCCTAACAGTGAGGACAATTAACTAGTGGAACAGCTTGCCACCAGAAGTTGTGGGTGCTTCATCACTGAAGGTTTTTAAGAAGAGACTGGACAGTCCCTTGTCTGGAATGGTATAGGGCTGTGATGGCAAACTATGGCACGCGTGCCACAGGTGGCACGTGGAGCCATGTCGATGAGCACACGAGCTCAGCTCCGGCACGCATATGCATGCCAGCCAACTGATTTTCAGGCCTTCTGGGCCCACTGGAAGTCAGGAAACAGGCTGTTTCTGGAGGGCCTCTGGGGGGTGGGGAAGGCCCGTTTTTTGCTCTCCCCAGGCTCCAGAGCCTTTCTAGGAGCCTGGGGAGGGAGAAAATGACCTTCCCCACCCCTCTGGAGGCCCTCTGGAGGCCGGAAATGACCCGTTGCTGACTTCCAGTGGGACCAGGAGGGGAGGCCGTTTTTGCCCTCCCCAGGCTCCTAGAAAGGCTCTGGAGGCTGGGGAGAGTAAAAAACGGGCCTACTAGGCCCACCATGCCATTGCATGCCAAAAGCGGGGGGAGTGCGGGGGGGGTCGCATGCATGGGTGGGCGGGGCGCATAGAATTATGGGTGTGGGCACGCGCACGCATGACCCCTCCCCTATTTCCCCAGCTTTTGGCACACGATGGCAAAAAGGTTAGCCATCACTGGTATAGGGTCTCCTGTTTGAGCAGGGAGCTGGACTAGAAGACCTCCAAGGTCCCTTCTAGCTCTATTCTGATTCTAATCACAGTTGAGGCACTTGGCAAGTGACATCTGTTGCAGTGTCCCAGGCTCACGTGATCCCCTTTTGTGACCTTCTGACAAGCAAAGTCAAATATGGAAGTCAGGTTCGCTTAACCGCATTACTGTTGTGGCCCGTCAGCGGCCTGTGCAGATTGTAGCTGATTCTGACAGCGAGGAGGCTGGTGTGGTGCTGCGCCAGCAGCCTGTGCAGCTGGCACTCGAGTCAGACAATGAGGAGGCTGGAGAAGATGTGGTGCCAGAGGCGGGGATTCAGCCAGGGCCTTCAGAACCTCCAGAAGCTTCCATGGGTGAAGAGGAAGAAGAGGAGGAGCCTCTTCTCGATGCACGGGTGCACAGAGCTGCCAAAAGGCAGGAGTGGCTCCTCAGGAGGAGGTCTCCTCGAGAGTAAGGCTTGGGACTAATTGGCCACTCCCTTAGCCCATTTAAGGAGGAACGCCGACTGAAGCAATTTGTATGGAACAACTTTAGTTCATTCTCCTTCACGACTGGATTCTCTGAAATTGCTTCTGGGCTTTCTGCCAATCTTAGTAAGATTGTGATTACTTTATCTTTGGTTTCTTGTAGGCTGTTAAGGAAGTTTATTAACAGCCTTTGTTTGGAAAAGACTGAGTGATTTTAGTAAATTTAAGTTTTGTATAGACTTTGTGTGTGCTGTGTTCTTTGGGGTCCGTAGCTGGGGCAGAACATTTACTAACCGAACACCTGTGGCAAGAAAGGTTGTAAAATGGAGCAAAACTCACTTAACAAATGCCTCTCTTTTGGCAACAGAAAGTTCGGGCTCCATTGCGGTCTACCTGTATTGCAGGAACCGAGCAACACAACCAAGTAAGAATATTGTGCTCCATCTCTTGGATTGTTGGAATCTGTTGTTTGGTGGCCTTATGGTCAGTTCCAACGCTATACGAGTAGGTGAATACAGAATAGTCCTTGACTTACGACAATTTAGCACAAAATTTCTGTTGCTAAGCAGGAGTGGGAGTCACATAATTTACCTACCGGTTCACTCAGCAATGCAAATGTGAGTGTAAGCACACGCTTCACTCACACATGCCCACCTCCACGCATGCGCACGGCTTGAAAACGTGGCTAAATAGGATGGCATAGCGCCTCAGGTCGCTACTACCAGTTCACCGAAACCAGTCGGAACCGGCTGAATACCACTGTTGCTAATGCAGTTGTTAAGTGACTGTTGCCCCCGTTTTCCGATGCTTTTGGCCCCAATTCTTAAGTGAAACACTGCAGTTGTTAAGCGAATCCTACAGTCGCTAAGTGAATCTGAGTTCCCTCATTGACTTTGCTCATCGGAAGCTGGCTGCGAAAATTACAAAGAACCCGGGACACTGCAACTGTCATAAATATGAGTCAGGGGGATGCTGCAACCGTCATAAGGGTGAGAACCAGTCATAAGTCACTTTTTTCTGTACCGTTGTAACTTCGAATGGTCACTAAATGAATGGTTGTAAGTCAAGGACAACCTGTAAATGCAACTGTCGACCATCCGGTAGAAGACAGTCTTCTGATCACATATTTTTACATAGCTTTTTTGAGATACTTTATCTGTTCATCTGTCTAACAGGGGTGTCAAACATAAGGACTGTGGGCCAGAGTGGCATTGGAGGAGGAGGAAGACGAGGAGGAGGAGGAGGAGAAGGAGGAGGAGGAGGAGGAGGAGGAGGAGGAGGTCGTCTGTGGGGTCCTTGGTGTACTCAAAGCTCAGTTGTTGTCTTGCAGAAGTTTCATTACCCAATTAGTAACATCATGAGTGCTAGAAGAGAGTTGGGTTTGTGGAAGAGGAGGAGGAGAACAATTAACCAGTGGAACAACTTGCCTCCAGAAGTTGTAAATGCTCCAACACTGGAAGTTTTTAAGAAGAGGTTGGATAACCCTTTGTCTGAAGTGGTGTAGGGTTTCCTGCCTAAACAGGGGGTTGGACTAGAAGACCTCCAAGGTCCCTTCCAACTATTCTATTCTATTCTATTCTATTCTATTCTATTCTATTCTATTCTACTCTACTCTACTCTACTCTACTCTATTAAGAGACTCCTGCTTGGGCAGGGGGGTTGGACTAGATGACCTACAAAGTCCCTTCCAACTCTTTTATTCTGATATGAGGAGGAGAAGGAGGAGAATATGTGGGGTCCTTGGTGTTTTCTGAGCTTGGTTGTTTTCTTGCAGATGTTTCATGACCCAATTAGGTAACATCATCCGTGCTAGAAGGAGTGGGGTTTGCTTTCTGTTTCTCTACTAATGGCTTGCCTTCTCAGTGTCGGTAGGGGTGTTCTTGATGGTTCCTTGATTAAGCTGTTTATTGTTTGATTGTTTGTCTGCGTTAGTAGTTCCTTGATTGGGGTATTGTTTACTTCTTGATTGTTGATCTAGTGTTATTCTTCGCCTTAATCTCCTTTCATCTGGATGTAGATTGCAGGTGAGGAGGTGTTTGGCTCTTTTTATTTCCTAGTTTGACTTTTTGACTGTGTCTTTTGAATGGCATGTAAATGTTGTTTACCTCTATGTGCCTGTCGATGGCTGATTTGTCTGAATTCTCAAGCTTCCAGAAACACTCTAGCGCTTTTGGACTTGGCTCCCAGTCTCCCTTGGTAATTTGTAGTTCATGAATTGGGGTATTATTTACTGCTTACTCAACTCAGACAATCAATCAAAGAAGTAAACAACAGCCTAATTAAGGAACCACCAGGAAACACTCCGACCAGCATTGACACGTAGTTCTCAACTTGCAACCACCAAATGAGCTCAAAAATTTCATTGCTACAGTAAGACCATTGTTAAGTGAGTTTTACGACCATTTACGACCTTTCTGGCCACAGTGGTTAAGTGAATCACTGCAGATGTAAAGTTAGTAATACTAACTTAAGTTGTTAAGTGAATCTGACTTCCCCGTTGATTTTGCTTGCGAAAAGGTGATCAGATGACCCTGGGATACTGCAAACATCATAAATACATGCCAGTTACCAAGCATCCAAATTTTGATTCTGTGACCATGGAATGACAACAGCACCAAGAAAAAAAAAAGAATTTATGGCTTTTTTAACATACGATTGCTGTAAATGTAAAAAAAGTCATACATTCTTTTTTTCCCCAGTGCTGTTGAAACTTCGACCAGTCACTAAACGAATGGTGGTACCGTAAGTCAAGGACTACCTGTAAGCAGAGAGCAAACCCCACTCCCTTCTAGCACTGATGATACTATCTAGTTGGGTAATAGAATAGAATAGAACAGTGGTGAAATCCAAATTTTTTTTACTACCAGTTCTGTGGGCGTGGCCTGGTGGGCGTGGTGTAGCTTGCTGGGCGTGACTTGGTGGGCATGGCAGGGGAAGGATACTGCAAAATCTCCATTCCCACCACACTCCAGGGGAAGGATACTGCAAAAACTCCGTTCCCACCCCACTCGAGGGGAAGGATACTCCAAAATCCCCATTCACTCCCCACTCCTGGGGGAAGGATATTGCAAACTCTCCATTCCCACCCAACTCTGGGGCCAGCCAGAAGTTGTATTTGCTGGTTCTCCGAACTGCTCAAAATTTCCGCTACCGGTTCTCCAGAACCTGCTGGATTTCACCCCTGGAATAGAATAGAATTCTTTTATTGGCCAAGTATGATTGGGCATACAAGGAATTTGTCTTTGGTGCATATGCTCCCAGTGTACATAAAGAAAAAATAAAATATATCCGTCAAGAACCATAAGGTACAACATTTAATGATAGTCATAGAGAACAAATAAGCAATCAAATCATATTAGGAAACAGTCAATATAAATCGTAAGGATACAAGCAACAAAGTTACAGTCATACAGTCATAAGTGGGAGGAGATGGGTGATAGGAATGATGAGAAGATTAATAGTAGTGCAGACTTAAAAACTAGTTTGACAGTGTTGTGGGAATTATTTGTTTAGTAGAGTGATGGCGTTCGGGAAAAACCTGTCCTTGTGTCTAGTTGTTCTGGTGTGCAGTGCTCTATAGCGTCGTTTTGAGGGTAGGAGTTGAAACAGTTTACATCCAGGATGCGAGGGGTCTGTAGATATTTTCACAGCCCTCTTTTTGATTCGTGCAGTATACAGGTCCTCCATGGAAGGCAGGTTGGTAGCCATTGTTTTTTCCGCAGTTTAATTATCCTCTGAAGTCTGTGTCTGTCTTGTTGGGTTGTAGAGCCAAACCAGAGACAGTTATAGAGGTGCAGATGACAGACTCAATAATTCCTCTGTAGAATTATTGAGTTGAATAATTGAGTTGAATAATTGAGTTGAATAATTGAGTTGAATAATTGAGTTGAATAATTCCTCTGTAGAATATGTATAGAATTATATATATTATAATGTCTGTGAGAAAACAACCCAGCTCAGAGAACACCAAAAAACCCCACAGTTCCACCCCGAGTTACAAATATTCCTTTTTATTGGTATTTTTTTTTGTCCTATCACCAGCCCGATATCACTCTTCATTCCTATCACCTGTAGGAAAACACATTGGATAACTCCTTGAAGTGGTATGCAAAAAAATAAAATAAAATTCCGTAGGTGTTGAAATATGTGATATCTCAAGATAGAAAAGAGATGCACCTGAAATTGCCTTCCCCCCCCCCCCCCACTTCAGTCTCTACGAAATAAAAATATTCCAGTCGGCCTCCAGTTTGTTTTTCATGCTTGACGGATACCTGCTTTGTCACTCGAAATCAAGGATGACTCGGCTTTCCAGTTTCAGCTATTGGGTTCCGGGAGAAAGAATGGAGAGCACCGTAGGTCTCTCTAGCCGCTGGGAATTTGTGAAGCTTTGACAAACGCAGGAGGCTTTTTAAAAATGATACGTGGATTTTTCAACTTGTGTCAAAGACCGCCGTTGTAGCACCGGGCGGGATGAAAGGAGCAGAATGAAATTTGATCTGTCTGTAATCTCCTTAGTGCAAGAAGTCACTGGCTGACGGATATCTTGGTAGTATTTCTACAAAAGAAAACACCTTTTTTTTAAAAAAAAAAAAAGAAGAAGAAGATGGTACACTCGGCATTTTGGGGGCCTGTCTGGTCTGATTGGTGGAATTCTTTTTATCTCAAAAGATGCTTTCCAAGGGAGCGTGTGTCATCCCTAACTGCTTTCAGTGGTTGACGGAAACCAGAAATCCAATATCATAAGTAGAAAATGGAAATGAGATGGGTGGGATGGGAATATTAATGGGGCTTTGAAAAGGATGCGGGTCCTTTGGGGGCAAAGAATAAAGCTAGTTGGCATCGCTGGGCGGGGAAGTCTTGCTTGCCTACGATCCTGCGCTTCTAGGGGAAAAAAAATTGAATTATTGAGTTATTCACATGATGTATACAGCCGCCCATCTCACTTGCATGATTCTGGGACTCAGGGGTGAAATCCAGCTTTGAAGCCTTAGTAAGACCATAACTAGAATACTGCATCCAGTTTGGTCACCACAATATAAAAAAGATGTTGAGACTCTAGAACCACGATGGCGAACCTATGTCACGCATGCCACAGGTGGCATGTGGAGCCATATCTGTGGGCACGCAAGCATTGCCCTAGCTCAGCTCCAGTGCGAATGTGTGCGCTGACCAGATGATTTTCGGGGCCCACCGAAATGGACTTTTTCTGGCCTCCGGAGGCCTCTGGGGGTTGGGGAAGGCCGTTTTCACCCTCCCCAGGCTCCAAGAAAGTCTCTGGAGCCTGGGGAGGGCAAAAAACGGGCCTTCTAGTCCTACTGGTAACCTTTTTGCCATCATGTACCAAAAGCGGGGGAAGCCTGGTGTGTGTGTGTGTATCACACAGGCATGCGCGGGGGGGGAGGCATTGAATTGTGGGTGTGAGCACGCGGGCGCACGACTGGCCCACGCTCCCCCCGCTTTTGGCACGCGACAGCAGAAAGGTTAGCCATCACTGCTCTAGAAAGAGTGCGGAGAAGAGCAACCAGGATGATTAGGGGACTGGAAAGTAAAACATACGATGAACTGTTACAGGAACTGGGCCTAGCTAGTCTAGTGAAGAGAAGGACCAGTGGAGACATGATAGCAGTCTTCCAATATTTGAGGGGCTGCCACAGAGAGGAGGAAGGGGGTCAAGCTATTTTCCAAGGCACCCAAAGGCCAGGCAAGGAATAACGGAAGGAAACTGACCGAGGAGAGATTCAACCTGGAAATAAGAAGAAATTTTCTGACAGTGAGAACAATCAACAAAAGATGCCTTCGGAAGTTGTGGGAGCTTCATCACTGGAGGCTTTCAAGAAGAGACCGGACTGCCATCTGTCAGAATTGGTCTCCTAATTGGGCAGGAGGTTGGACTAGAGAATGTACAAGGTCTTTTCTTCCATCTCTGTTAATCTGTAAGATGGACGCTTTGCGCTCCAGGCTTTATCTTTTTTTTTTTTTGCCGGAAACACAGCAAGAACAAACTTGCCGTTGATGGTTTATTGAGAAGCCTGATTCAGCCATGAGTCATCTTCTCGCCGTGATCAGTCAGTTGCAACCGAGAGATTTTGTCCAGATTTACGGAGGCAGCTTAGTTGTCAGAGAGAACCTTGCAGACCAGGTAAACTTTAATCATCGGGAAATCTTTCTCTCTCTCTACAATTAGACCGTTTTTCTGACCGTGAATGCATCACTGAACTTATAACGGAGACGTAAAACTGCCCCAAGTCTTATTAATAGTACATAACACCCATAACAGCACTTCGGAGCGTGTGGTGTGCAGCACTTCTTCTTCGGCATTACCTAAGTGTAATGTTCAGAAAAACCCTGTAAGATGAGTCAGTATTATTCTTATCTGTGCTGCTGTTAGGGAACTCAAAGCTGGAGAGATTGACTTGCCTTCAGGCCACGGAGAATAGCAGCGGAGAAATTTAGAAAAGAGACATTTTGGATGCATAGTTAAGTCTCTGGGCAGCTATGATTCACCAAGGCAGAAGTAGGCTAAGGCCTGTTCAAGGTCACGAATGAACAGCTCTGATGGAGCTCTTTCAGTTCCCTAGATTTTTTTAAAATTCCAAAATAAAAACATTAGAAACTAGCATGCTGCAGCAGGGGTGAAATCTACTTACCTTCCCTACCGGTTCGGAAGTGCACACGACCATCTGCGCATGCGCAAACCCTTCTGCCCATGTGCAGAGGATTAAAAAACAGGTTACTTCCTGGTTTTAACAACAACCGGGCGGGTGGGCAAAGCCTCGAGCTGCCATCGCTACCGGTTCTACGAACCACCGGCCGTCATCGCTACCGGTTCAGGCAAATTCTCCAGAGAATTATTTTATTTTGGGGGGTAGGGCTTATATTACGAGCATCCTGGAAAAGCATTCTAGGACTTATTTTTCGGTTGAGTCTTATTTTCGGGGAAACCAGGTAAGATCATCAGTGCTTGAAGGGAGTGGGGTTTGCGGAATGGAGGATGGAGGGTGGATAGAGGAGGAGGAGAGGAGTATATGAGTCCTTGGTGCTCTCTGAGCGTGGTTGTTTTCTAGGTAACATTCGCACAACATTCGTGTCAAGTATGTAAGTTTGCAAGCCCTGATCGATGGACAAGGAGTCTAGCTGGCCATTATTTGCATGGTAAGGAAGACTTAAGTCAAGGGGTTGATACCCAGGAAGAAGAAAATGTTAGGTTATCCCGGTTTTCTTAAGCACGGCATGATGTTTCGTAGGACGGTGCGTGTGCCAAGTCTCGTTGCTGCTAAGAGAAGATAATGCGCTTGACACCAAGGGCGTCTCATCTTAGTCACTGTGTGAACAGTCAACCAAATGACAAATGCAGTTCCATTTAGTTAAGCGTTGGAACCCTGCTGAGGTTTTCAGCTGTCTGGAAGTCCCTGGTGAAGGATCGAAGAGACATGGTGGATTGCTTCTGAAGATGTCAAATCAGTATGCGGGACCTGTGAGGAAGGCCAATTCTGTACTAGGGATCATTAGACCAACTTTTAAAGTGGTGACATGAAGCCTTTATCCAAACTGGATGAAGGATGAACAGGACCGGAGGCTAAAACATAAGAAGAATAGTTGCAGGAATTGGGTAGGTCTAGTTGGTAGCTCAGTGGCTAAGACGCTGAGCTTGTTGATCGAAAGGTCGGCAGTTCAGCGGTTCAAATCCCTGGTGCTGCATAACGGGGTGAGCTCCTGTTATTTTTCCCAGCTTCTGCCAATCTTAGCAATTCGAAAGCATGTAAAAAAATGCAAGTAGAAAAATAGGGACCACCTTTGGTGGGAAGGTAACAGCGTTCCGTGCGCCTTTGGTGTTGAGTTATGCTGGCCACATGACCATGGAAACGTCTTCGGACAGTGCTGGCTCTTCGGCTTTGAAACAGAGATAAGCACCGCCCCCTAGAGTCGGGAACAACTAGCGCATATGTGCGAGGGAGAACCTTTATCTTTACCTACCCTGTTTCCCCGAAAATAAGACATTCCCTGATAATAAACCCAATCGGGCTTTTAAGGATATGCGCTAAAATAAGCCCCCCCCCAAAAAAATAAGCCCTCCTTGAAGATATTTAAATGCAGAGCTGGAAATCAGGTAAGTGGGCAAGAGGAGCCTGGTGGCGCAGCAGACTAAAGCCCTGTTATTAACATCAAGCTGTCTGCAATTACTGTAAGTTCAAATCTCACCAGGCTCAAGGTTGACTCAGCCTTCCATCCTTTCTAAGGTAGGTAAAATGAGGACCCAGATTGTGGGGGCAATAAGCTGACTTTGTATAAAATATACAAAAGTATGAAGGCTATTGCTTAACGCATTGTAAGCCGCCCTGAGTCTCCGGAAAAGGGCGGCATATAAATCAAATTTTTTTTTAAAAAAAAAGAGGAGCCCCATCTTTCTCCACGTGCCCCAAAATAATAAGATCTCCCTGAAAATAAGGCCAAGCGCTTATTTTGGGGTTCAAAAAAAAAATAAGACAGGGTCTTATTTTCGGGGAAACATGATGTTTTCGGGAAAACACGAAGACATGATGGCAGTCTTCAATATTTGAGGGGCTGCCCCAAAGAAGAGCGGGTCAAGCTATTCTCCAGAACACCTGAAGACAGGACAAGAAGCAATGGAAGGAAACACATCAAGGAGAGGCGATGCTAAGGCCTTCGCAGAATTACGGCAGAAAATGTCTTTTGCTTCCATTCCGCTGATGGAATTACGCTTCAGTTTTGATGTTTGTCTCCCGCCTAATGAATAGCCCCGTTAAGAGAATTTACGGGTGGAAACGGGCTTTGTTTCGGATGATTGTGTTTCATGGCTGACTTATAACTGAGAAGAACATTTTCCTTGGAGGATTCAAAATGGAGCTGATGGAGCGAAATGTATTTTCTGTTTACCTCCGCTGATAGGTTTGCTTGTTGTTTTGGCTAAGTCATATTCCTGAAGACAGCCGTGCACAATTTTCGCTCCTCAGTTTTTCTTCCCGCCTCATCTAGAGTCGATGCGATAACCTTAAGTAAGCTTTACGGAACTGGCACCGGGTTTTTGTAACGGCCATCCTGACATCATCTTCCTCTGAATATTTCATGAAGGGTTTTTCTAAGTCGGTCTGGTTCTCTCAGACCGTGTAAGGTTTCGGTTGGAGAGATTCATTTGTCAACAGTGTAGAACAAGACGCTTATTATAAGCCAGACTCAGCGAGTTGTACCCTTGGGTCATATTTGACTCTCCCAGGGTTATTGCCTACTCTTTCTTTCCTCCTAGTTGTCAGACCCAACAAACCTGGCGAAACAACTGTTAGATAGGTGGCCCCAAGCAGGCTGTTCTCACCCACATCTCAAAATGACCAGGATGCTGAGCTAAGGTCATAAGACAAAGAGATTTCTAATTATGACAGGGAAGGAAACTTGCTGGGGGTCTTTAATGAAATTCCCTTTGCTTTAACATCCGGGGCTGACTAGGCCGCTATTTGAAGAAATGTATAGTTGAGAGCGAATAGATGAAACACAGGTAGTCCTCGTCTTACGACCACAACGGAGCCCAAAATTTCTGTCGCTGAGCGAGAGAGTTGTTAAATGAGTGTTGTCCAGAGGTGGGTTTCACATCAATTTACCACCGGTTCGCTGCGCACCAAAAATGTGAAGTGTGCACTTTGCTTGCAAGCACGTGGGTTGCACGCATGCACGCAGCTTAGAAAAAGTGGCTAAATAGGACGGCATAGCGCCGGTAGTCACCACTGCCTGTTCACTAAACTGACTGAATACCGCAACTGGTGTTGTCCCATTTTATGGCCTTTCTTACCGCAGTTGTTAAGTGTATCACGGCAGTTGTTAAGTGAATAACACGGTGGTTAAGTGAATCTGGTTTTTCCCTTGACGTTGACTTGGTCAGAAGGTCGCCAAAGGGGATCATGTGACCCCGAAACACTGCAACCGCCAGTGGCCAAGCCTCTGAATTTTGATCACGTGACCACGGGGTTGCTGCAATGGTCTTAAGTCTGTGGTGGGTTCCTCCCGGTTTGGCCCGGTTCGGCTAAGCCGTCACTGAACCAGTTCTCTTTGTTCGGGAGCTGGGCCCTCCGCCCCCCCCGCCCCCCGCATTATTCTTACCTTTTATTTGGCCCCGCCCCCAATCTATTCACTGCCTCCCGAGTCCCAACTGATCAGCTAGAAGGAAAAAAACTGTTTAAACTCTTGCCACGGGGCTTCAAAGGGCCGCCCTACAGCTGGTCAGTGTTAAAAGGCAGTGTGGTGGTAGAGCAGTGCGCTCGAAAAACAAATGGTAGACCGGTGCGTTCCAAAAACAAATAGGTAGACCAGAATGCTCCAAAAACAAATGGGTAGACTGGTGCTTCCAAAAACAAATGGGTAGGCTGGTGCCTCCAAAAACAAATGGGTAGACTGGTGCCTCCAAAAACAAATGGGTAGACTGGTGCCTCCAAAAACAAATGGGTAGACTGGTGCCTCCAAAAACAAATGGGTAGACTGGTGCCTCCAAAAACAAATGGGTAGACTGGTGCCTCCAAAAACAAATGGGTAGACTGGTGCCTCCAAAAACAAATGGGTAGACTGGTGCCTCCAAAAACAAATGGGTAGACTGGTGCCTCCAAAAACAAATGGGTAGACCGGAACGCTCCAAGAACAAATGGGTAACCGGTACAGCTCTGCAAGCAGTTAAAAGCCTGGTAGACCAGTACCTCTGCTAAATCCTAAAGAATTGTCACATGACCATCAAACCACGCCCACAAAATAAGCCACACCCACAGAACCGGTAGTAAAAAAATTTAGAACCCACCCCTGTCTTAAGTGTGGAAAAAAAATGGGCATACGTTGTTTTTTTTCCAGCACTGTTACTGTGTTTCCCCGAAAATAAGACCCTGTCTTATATATTTTTGAACCCCGAAATAAGTGTTTGGCCTTATTTCTTATTACTTGTCTTATTACTTATTACTTTGGGGTGTGTGGAGCAAGACGGGGCTCCTCTTGTTGCCTTACCTGATTTCCAGCTCTGTCTCCCTAACCCTAACCAGAGGAAATGATGGGAACCAGCTGCACATGCATTTAAATATTTTCGGGGAGGGCTTATTTTCAAGGGGGGGCGCTTATTTTTAGCGCATGCGTTCAAAAGCCCGATTGGGTTTATTATCAGGGGAGGTCTCATATTAGGAGAAACAGGGTATAACTTGCAATGGTCATTAAAGTCGAGGAGTAAATAAATTGACCCCCTCTTTGTGGCAGCCCCTCAAATACTGGAAGACTGCTACCATGTTCCCCCTAATCCTTCTTTTCTCTAGACTGGCCAAACCCAAATCCTGCAACCATTCTTCATATGTTTTAGACTCCAGGCCTTTAATCCTCTTAGTTGTTGTTTTTTGCACGAATCTGGCTAAATGTACAGGATTGCAACCTGGGGAATTCTGGGAGTTGAAGTCTACCTCTCTTAAACTTGTTGTGGTTAAGACATGTTGTACTGTATGAAACGATTGTGGGAGTTGAGAACAGCATTAAGAACAGAACCAGATCTGGGTTGTGTTGCAGAACCTGACCAGTTCTGGAGAACCAGTAGCGGAAGTTTTGAGTAGTTCGGAGAACTGGTAGTAAAAATTCTGACTGCCCCTGCCTCCATCTATTCTCTGCCTTCCGAGGCCCAGCTGATTGGGAGTAAATGGGGATTTTGCAGTAAACGTCCCCTGGAGTGGGGAGGGAATGGAGATTTTACAGTATCCTTCCCCTGCCACGCCCACCAAGCTATACCATGCCACGCCCACCAAGCCACGCCCACGGAACCGGTAGTAAAAAAAATTTGAAACCCACCCCTGTTGCATTTGTAGCAGAATATCGAAAGTAAGTTAAGCCAGCTGTCTTTTGGGGAACCTGTTTGCCAATATTTACAAATCCACTTTGTGAGGTTATACACACATTAGCAAAACCTGCCGTGTCATCGCGAAACGTGCCCCAATATTTAATGTGGCACTTTAAAAGGTCTCAGAAAAACCTCTCAAAACACACACACACCTCTCTCTCTGCTTGCCATTTATTCTTTAAATATTTATGTCATTTCTAAGCCACAGATTGCCTACTATTAAAAGGGGAAGCTAATTCCACCATTGTATTTTGGTGGGCAAAAGGTATACAAGCTGTTGTATGCGGCAGTTCCAGGAAAAGAGCAAATATCTTGGCCAGCCCTTCTTCTAAATCTTCTATGGGCAGTATTTGGCATGGAAGATTATGCATGGGGGGGGGGGGGGTGTTACAGGTAGTCCTTATGACCCCAATTGACCCCGTGATTTCTGTCGTTAAGTGAGACATTTAACTGAGCTTTGCCCCATTGCACAATCTTTCTTGCCACAATTGTTAAAGGAATCACTTCAGTTGGTAAATTAGTAACAGGGTAGGACAAGAAGCAACGGGTGGAAACTAATCAAGGAGAGAAGCAACTTAGAACTAAAGAGAAATTTCCTGACAGAACAATTAACCAGTGGAACAGCTTACCTCCAGAAGTTGTTTTCATCCCATGATCACTGTAAAACAAAGAAAAACACATAACTGTAAAATAACTGGTCACAAGTCACATTTTTCAGCGGCATTGTAACTTTAAACGGTCGCTAAACAAACTGTCGTAAGTCGAGGAGTGCCTGTATTCACTTGTACAGGGAGCCCTCATTTAGTGACCGTTCAGAGTGATGATGGGAACGAACGAGAAAGTTTGCAAACAATCCTCACCTTGATGTCTTCACTGTAAAGCAAAGGAAAGCCAAAATGAGATGATTAAGCAGAGTGGCAGTTTCACTTAGCGACTGGTTTCGCTTCACGATGGTTCCTTGGTGGTCTCTGATCTTGGTTGTTTTCTTGGTTTCATGACCCAAACTAGGTAACATCATCAGTTCAAAAGCTGGCTGGGAAATTCTGGGTGTTGAAGTCCACCCTTCTTAAACTTGTCAAACAAATACAAAAAAGTTGTAAATAGATAGACATTGGCGGTTTAAGCACTGAGTAATTTCGTGTCGTTCGAAATAGGTCAGCAAAATAGCTAATGCTTCTTTTCTTTTTTATCCTTCTGGATTTGGTGCTGCTACATCCTTCAGCAAACATTATTCAGCCTGAAAGCTAATTTAAAGCTACATCTGTTAGAAGCACACATGGATATATATTTCCCCTTAAAAAACAGTTCCGAGTTATCTTGTTATCTTCATTGGAAAAAAACACTTCATTTTTCTTTTCTTTTCTTTTTTTTTAAAAAAAAGCATGTCAGAGTTAAAATACCAGAATGGTTCATAACTAAAACAAAATTAACACTTATTTCTTCCTATGTTGCCTTCATTGCCTGATATATGATGCGGAGCTTATAAATATTACTGAATTTGTGTTTATTCACCACCTTTAATAGCAGGAGAGAACGTACCAGGGGTGAAATCCAGCAGGTTCTGACAGGTTCTGGAGAACCGGTAGTGGAAATTTTGAGTAGTTTGGAGAACTGGCAAATACCAACTCTGGCTGGCCCCAGAGTGGAGTGGGAATGGAAATTTTGCAATATCCTTCCCCCAGGAGTGGGGAGGGAATGGGGATTTTGCAGTATCCTTCCCCTGGAGTGGAGTGGGAATGGAAATTTTGCAATATCCTTCCCCCAGGAGTGGGGAGGGAATGGGGATTTTGCAGTATCCTTCCCCTGGAGTGGGGTGGGAATGGAGATTTTGCAGTATCCTTCTCCTGGAGTGGGGTGGGAATGAAGATTTTGCAATATCCTTCCCCCAGGAGTGGGGAGGGAATGGAGATTTTGCAATATCCTTCCCCCAAGAGTGGGGAGGGCCTAGGGATTTTGCACTATCCTTTCCCCTGCCACGCCCACCAAGCCACACCACGCCCACCAAGCCACGCCTACAGAACTGGTAGTAAAAAAAAATTGGATTTCACCACTGGAACATACTCTTAATTCAGGTAGTCCTCGATTTATGACCACAGTTGAACCCCAAATTTTTGTTGTTAAGCAAAACACTCGTTAAGTGAGTTTGGTCTCATTTTATGACCTTTCTTTCCACAGCTGTTAAGTGAATCACAGCAGTTATTAAATTAGTAACACTTAACATGGTTGTTAAGTGAATCTGTCTTCCCCATTGGCTTTGCTGGGTCAGAAGGTCACAAAAAGTGATCACACGACCCCGGGACACTGCAACCGTCATAAGTCTGAGTCAGTTTCCAAGCATCTGAATTTTGATCACGTGGCCATGGGGATGCTGCAACCGTCATTAAGCGTGAACAATGGCCATAAGTCACTTTTTCCCGTGCAGTTGTAACTTCGAACGGTCACTAAATGTTGTAAGTTGAGAACTGCCCGCCCTGTAGGCTGAAATCCGGAACGTGCTTACAATGTGATTCAGCTGCCATCATCTCAGCCAACAAATAAAATAAAATAAAATAAAATAAAATAAACCTTGTCCCTTTAAACAATGAAATATTTAACTCAGCAACAGAAAAATGGACACTAAAAATAATAGCAGATCAATCAATATGATGGGCATTTAGCAGAGGTAAATGCAAAGGGCTTCACTTATGAGGCATCAAATGCACGGTTGGTAGGACGAAGAACGTCTCGTCTTGTGAAAAGATCTTGGCATCGTCACCCGCTGCAAACTGGCTATGAGTCAGCTGGGTGATGTGGCTGCAAGCAGACCATTTTTAGGCATGGACAGAAGTCATTGTTATGGGAAGGTGTAGTTTGATGGAAAGAAGGACTAGGGGTGACATGATGGCCCCCACGGAAAGGGCTCGCAACTTGGGTGTCCTCCTGGACTCATGGCTGTCTTTAGAAGAGCACTTGATGTCCGTGACTGGGAGGATTTTTCATCAGGTTCGCCTGATTCGCCAGTTGCGTCCCTTTCTAGATCGGGACTCGTTACGCACGGTCACTCATGCCCTCGTCACTTCCCGTCTGGACTATTGTAACGCTCTCTACATGGGGCCCCCCTTGAGGAGCACTCGGAGGCTCCAACTGGCGCAGAGTGCGGCCGCGCGGGTGGTGACGGGAGCGATGTGGCGCTCCCATGTTACACCTCACCTGCGCGAGTTGCACTGGCTCCCAGTGGTCTTCCGAGTGCGCTTCAAGGTTTTGGTTATCACCTTTAGAGCGCTCCATGGCTTAGAGCCTGGTTATTTACGGGACCACCTGCTACCACCAATAGCCTCCCACCGACCGGTATGCTCCCATAGACAGGGGCTCCTCCGGGTGCTGTCGGCCAAACAATGTCGACTGGCGGCCCCCAGGGGAAGAGCCTTCTCGGTGGGGGCACCTACGATCTGGAACGAGCTCCCCCCGGAGATACGGAGAATCCCGGATCTGTGTACCTTCCGTCGCGCGCTCAAGACTTTCCTATTTCATCAAGCTGGCCTGACCTAAGTCTTTCCCCTTTTAAATGGAAATTTGGAATCTGGTTTTAAATTATTGGGGTTTTAAATTTGTTCAGCCAAATTATTTAATTCGTTTTAATCTATTTTAAAATTTGTATTTATATGTTTTATTCTATGGCTGTTCACCGCCCTGAGTCCTTCGGGAGTAGGGCGGTATACAAATTCAATAAAATGAAATGAAATGAAAATAGCAGCGTCCCGATATCTAAGGGGCTGCCCCAAAGAAGAGGGAGTCAAGCTAATCTCCAAAGCCCCTGAAGCAGGGGTGAAATCCAGCAGGTTCTGACAGGTTCTGCAGAACTGGTAGCAGAAATTTTTGAGCAGTTTGGAGAACCGGCAAATACCACCTCTGGCTGGCCACAGAGTGGGGTGGGAATGGAGATTTTGCAATATCCTTCCCCCAGGAGTGGGGTGGGAATGGAGATTTTGCAATCTCCTTCCCCTGCCACGCCCACCAAGCCAAACCACGCCCACCAAGCCACGCCCACAGAACCGGTAGCAAAAAAATTTGGATTTCACCACTGCCCTGAAGGAAGGACAAGAAGCAATGGATGGAGACTAATCTATACTGATACTTGTTTCCTTGTACTTGTTGACAAACAAACAAACAAACAAATAAATAAATATTCAAGGAGAGAAGCAACCTAGAACTAAGGAGAAATTCCCTGACAGTTAGAACAAATAATCATTGGAATGACTTGCCTCCAGAACTTGTGGGTGCTTCAACACTGAAAGTTTTCAAGAAGAGATTGGACAGCCATTTTTCTGGAATGATATGGGGTCTCTTGTTTGGGCAGGGGGTTGGACTAGAAGACCTCCAAGGTCCCTTCCAGCTTTGTTCTGAATTGAATTGAAAACTCATAGACTTTCTATGAGTTACCATATTGTTAACTTGAGTTCTTTGAGGGGGTGACATGATAGCAGTCTTCCAATATTTGAGGGGCTGCCACAAAGAGGAGGGGGTAAACCTATTCTCCAAAGCACCTGAAGGCAGGACAAGAAGCAATGGATGGAAACTAATCAAGGAGAGAAGCAACCTGGAATTGAGGAGAAATTTCCTAATAGAACAATTAATCACTGGAACGGTTTCCCTCCAGAATTTGGGGGTGCTCCATCACTCCAAAATGGCCTTTCCCGCCCCTGCCCCCCCCCGAAGGCCCTTCAGAGGCCGAAAATGGCCCGTTTGCCCACTTCTGATCTCACTGGAAGTTGGGCAAGAGTCCGTTTCTGGCCTCTAGAGGGCCTTGCGGGGGGGGGCAGGGAAGGCCGTTTTCACCCTCCCCAGACTCCTAGAAAGGCTCTGGAGGCTGGGGAGAGCAAAAAACAGGCCTTCCCCCCTGCCATCTGAGGTCCTCCGGAGGCAGGAAACAGCCTGTTTCCCTACTTCTGGTGGGCCCAGAAGGCCTGAAAATCAGCTGCCTGCGCGCATATGTGCACTGGAGCTGAGCTGGTGTGCCCACCGATATGGCTACGCATGCCACAGGTTTGCCATCACGGATCTAGGATATATAAAGGCCATCCAGGTACTTTATATGCTGCAAATATAAACAACACGAAGGGACATTTTTATCACGCTTGGGGGGACATGTATAAAAAGCTAAAACATTTTGGATTCAAATACTTACTTGATACAGAGGGAGTTAAAGATTAACATTCAGTTGAAGCCAGAATTTTGCTTTTTAGGACTGATAGATAAACAGTTGGAGGGGGGAAAAAAATCCATGAAAGATTATTTCAGCATAGGATTAGTGCCGCAAGATTATTATTTGTGGCAGAGATGGGAAAGATTTGGCACTGTCCACTATGGTGGAATGGTTTATGAAATTGACCGATTTTGCTGAGACGGATAAACTTTTAGAGAAAAGACAGTATAAGCGTTTATTAGTAACTAGAAATCTCTTGTGGACTCTTCGTGTAGAAGGGAACAATATGAGCAATACTGTGGGATAAGTTAGAAAGAAGAATACAATGCTATGGCTTTAGAGCAAGAGATTAAAATATAATTGTACAGGTAGTCCTCCACTTACGACCATAATTGAGCCATATATTTCGGCTGTTAACTGAGACATTTGTTAAGTGAATTTTGCCCCATTTTACAACCTTTCTTGCCATAGTTGTTAAGTGAATCACTGCAGTTGTTAAGTTAGTAATACGGTCACATGACCAGGGGACACTGCAACCGTCATAAATATGAGTCAGTTGGCAAAGTGTCCAAATTTTGATCCTGTGACCATGGGGATGCTGCAACGGTCAGTCATTAAGTGTGAACAGTGGTCATAAGTCGCTTTTTTCAGTGCCGTTCTAACTTCGAATTGTCACTAAACGAACTGTGGTAAGTTGAGAACTATCTGTATGACTATTTATAATTATTTGTGAAGAATATCGAAACCACTCGTTGCTTCCTTTTCTATTTTTCATTCAGCCTTTTTTTTCCCCTCAACACTTTTTGCTTCCCCTTTCTTTTTCTCTCGTTCGTGTTAAATCTCCTCGTTTAAAAAGTTTTAACGAAAATTGTATTTTTAAAAAGTTCCCACGTTCTCTGACTTAAAGCCTTCCGTCATTCCAGCCTGTTCCTTCTATCGTGCACTTTCTCCAAGAGAACAGATGTACGTGTAAATTTCTCGCATGTTCACACATTTCTCAATTACCTGCTGAAGGGCAAAAATCTGTTCTGCATTTCACCGGCCCACCAGAAATCCAAACTGTACTTCTGAAATTTCACTCATTGCCATCTCTTCATACCTTTGCAATCAGACCTCTGCCAAACGCCTTCCCAGATAACAAATTAGCAAACTAATCCACGGGGTAGTTTTGGCATTTACTCCGGGCTCCCTTTTTCCAAGCATCAAACCCAGAGGGATTTCATGCCACCCACATAGTCTCTTAGCCGCTCCAGAAGTCAAGGGTGGCAACTTTTTTGGGGCTGGAGTGGTCTACCATGTAGAGGTGTAGAGAGAGAGGGAGGGAAGGAAGAAGAGAGCGAGAAAGAGAGAAGACGCTTCTCTGAACCTCTCTCCTCACTCCCCCCTCCCCTCTCTTTTCTTCCTTTCCTTCCTCCCTCCCTTCGTCCTCTCTTCCCCTTTCACCTTTCCCTCTCCCTTCCCCTCCACTCCCGTCTCTTTTCCTCCTTTCCTTTCTCCAGTGTTCGAGCATTTACAACTTCTGGAGGCAAGTTGTTCCACTGGTTAATTGTTCTAAAAGTCAGAAAATTTTTCCTTAGTTCTAAGTTGCTTCTCTCCTTGATGAGTTTCCACCCATTGCTTCTTGTCCTGCCTTCAGGTGCTTTGGAGAATAGCTTGATTCCCTCTTCTTTGGGGCAACCTCTGAGATATTGGAAGACTGCTATCATGTCTCCCCTAGTCCTTCTTTTCATTAAACTAGACATACCCAGTTCCTGCAACCGTTCTTCAAATGTTTTAGCTTCCAGTTCCCTCATTGTCTATGTTGCTCTTCTCTGCACTCTTTCCAGAGTTTCAACATCTTTTTTAAATTGTAGTGACCAAAACTGGATGCCAGATTCCAAGTGTGGCCTTCCCAAGGCCTTATAAAGTGGTATTAACCCTTCACGCGATCTTGATTCTATCCCTCTGTTTATGCAGCCTGGAACTGTGTTGGCTTTTTTGGCCAGCTATCTGCAAGGAATATAAATCCTTCCATTCCCCCACTATCCTGTCAGAGCTGAAGAAGCTTCTTGGATGAGAAGCAAAACGTCTTCAAAAGGAAAAAAAAAAAAAAAAAGAAGAAAGTCCAGTTGCCTCCTGAAAAAAAAGCACTTTTGGGACGGACTCAGAATGCAAATCGTGTCACAAGAAAGCAAAGAAAACACGCCACAGAATAACACAGTTCTGTGTTATTCCGGAGTGCAGGACAAGAAATAATGGATTTGGATTACAGAAAAGCAGATTGCAGTCAGAGGAGGGGGGCAAAAAAAACCCTAATAGAGCCATTCAAAAGAGGAGTCAATTACTCAGAGAGATGGTTGGCTCTTTTTAGCTGATTTGGATGCATTTAAGCCGAGGTTAGACTTCTATCTACACATCAGTCTGAATGCCAAGATTGGCTTCTGTTACCTACAATTCTATGATTATGTGATTCTATCAAAAAAAAAAAAAAACCCCAACATAAAATAGAATGAACATCAGATGATGTCTCCTCCACATTGGCTTGATTATCTCCACTCAGCAATTTGGGGTATCCGGATTCGGGCAACCCCATAATTCTCATTTTTACTGCTGGACTACAAACTGCCAGAATCTCTTTGTCGTGGGGCCAGCCTGGTTCTTCCCTCTTTTCATGAGGCTGCAGATTTCCTAGCCTTGTGTGAACTGGGCAAGAGTTTGGTTGGCAGGGGAAATGAGACTCAGAATTACATCATTTTGGTTTGTAAACAACTCCGCCGAAGTCAATCGCCTTTTTTAAAATAGTATTTGGGAGTCGAAATAGGAAGGACGAGTGGGAAGTGTTTTGTGCCAGAAGCCACACGCTAAAATCTGTTGTATAGATTTGTTGTATACTAGCAAATGCTTCGCTCGGGCCTTGCTTTTCTCTGTGAAGCAAGATAAAGAGGGGAAAGTTCAAGGAAGAGAATAAGGGATCTTATGAGGTAAGAAATAGAAATAGAATAACAGAGTTGGAAGGGACTTTGGAGGTCTTCTAGTCCAACCCCCTGCCCAGGCAGGAAACCCTACACCGTTTCAGACAAATGGTTATCCAATCTCTTCTTTAAAACTTCCAGTGTTGGAGCATTCACAACTTCTGGGGGCAAGTTGTTCCACTGATTAATTGTTCTGACTGTCAGGAAATTTCTCCTTAGTTCTAAGTTGCTTCTCTCCTTGATTGGTTTCCATCCATTGCTTCTTGTCCTGCCCTCAGGTGCTTTGGAGAATAGCTTGACTCCCCTTTCTTGGTGGCAGGGAAGTCTTCTTCCAGTGGATCTTCCTACATTGCAGTTTGTCTGTCTGTCTCTCTCTTTTCTTTTTCTTCCAAAATTAGGGTTGGAAATGGGAATACAGATAGTCCTCGACTTGCAAAGAAAGGTTCATGTAGTGACTGATGCTACGACGACATCGGAAAAAAAAAAGTGACCTTTTTATACTTCATTCGTAAAATGGAGCAAAATTTGCTTGGCAAATGCCTGGCTTAAACAACAGAAATGTTAGGCTCAGTGGCGATCGTAAATTGAAGACTACCTGTATTTCCAATAGAAAATTCCCTAAGAATTCCAAGAGAAAAGTTTCCCTCCATCTAGGAGGAGAAGAAGAAGAAGAAAAGGAGGAGGAGGAGGAGGAGAAAGAAGAAGAAGAAGAAGAAGAAGAAGAAGAAGAAGAAGAAGAAGAAGAAGAAGAAGAAGAAGAAGAAGAAGAAGAAGAAGAAGAAGAATTATTCAAATCTTTATTGTCAGTGCACAACATACGTTCAATGAAATTGGTTGAGCTCCCTCAGTGCACCTCCCCAACACAATACAACTCATGGAGGAGGAGGAGGAGGAGGAGGAGGAGGAGGAGGAGGAGGAGGAGGAGGAGGAGGAGGAGGAGAAGGAGAAGGAGAAGGAGAAGGAGAAGAAAATAATAATATCCATTCAGTTGTGTTTGTTTTTTGATTGTTATCAAAAGACACCAATAAAAAACCCAAAGAGGAAACCACAAGCAACAAATCTTACTTTAAGATCAGAGGTTTATTTTCATGAGCAATTTGGAACATGAATAACCAACATAGCAATGCAATTTCACAACAAAACTTAACATTATTAAACCATTACAATGAGATCCAGTGACACATAGCAAGTCCTACAAGGACTGCTATCGGGCAAAGGACACCGTTCGCATCTCAAGCCACATTTCTTATACCTTCTTTGAGGTGGGTTTCAGCAGGTTCTGACCAGTTCTGGAGAACCGGTAGCGGAAATTTTGAGTAGTTCGGAGAACCGGTAAATACCACCTTTGACTGGCCCCGCCCCCATCTATTCTCTGCCTCCTGAGTCCCAGCTCGGGAGGAAATGGGGATTTTGCACTATCCTTCCCCTGGAGTGGGGAGGGAATGGAGATTTTACAATATTCTTCCTCTGGAGCGGGGTGGGAATGGAGATTTTACAGTATCCTTCCCCTGCCACGCCCAAGCCATGCCCACCAAGCCATACCCACAGAACTGGTAGTAAAAAAATCTGAATCTCACCACTGCTTCTTTTTTACTGACATACGCATTCCATAGTTCTTTCTTACATTCTTACTGACCGTCACTCTCTGCAACCACCCGTGTACCAGTGGTGGGTTCCTCCCGGTTCGGTCCGGTTCGGCCGACCCGGTAGCGGTGACGATATGATGTCACCGAACCGGTTCTCCCCCCCTGCCCTCCCACCCCCCTACCCACGTTATTCTTACCTTTTATTTGGTCCCACCCCCAATCTATTGCTGCCTCCTGAGTCCCAGCTGATGACTAGAGGGAAAAAAACTGTTTAAACTCTTGCCGCGGGGCTTCAAAGGGCCGTCCTACAGCTGATCAGTGTTAAAAGCAAACAAATGAGTTGGGTCATAAGTGCGAGGACTTGGTCGTAAGTGCAAGGACCTTCCAGAAATGACTCTGACCAGCTAGCCACACCCACCTAGTCACATGACCTCCAAGCCACACCCACAAAATAAGTCACGCCCACAGAACCAGTAGTAAAAAAATTTAGAACCCACCCCTGCCGTGTACATCTCAAATTTCTATCCATCTTTTGGCTTCTTTCAGTTCCCTATTTCTCACAGTTCCAATGTTCTGATTACAAATCTATCTCAAAACCACGTACTTTGCAGAAAATGCAGCACACAAGTCAGCATATTAGAAATACGCCTGGTGCATTTTGCAATTATGTTAAGTTTAGAACTTTGGTTCAGTGAGGCCCGCAAGCCTACTCCTAGACCTTACTACCTGCAACTTTCCAATGGATATATTTCCTCTTGTCACACAATGGTTCTCTGGGCCACGTCTCTTCACGTCTTCTGCTCTTGCCCTGCTTCTTTGAGTTGTTCCATGCTCTGACTGATGTCAGTTTTGATGGAGTCCGTCCGCCATGTTCTTTGGCGGCCTGCAGGGGTGGGTTCTAAATTTTTTTTACTACCGGTTCTGTGGGCGTGGCTTATTTTGTGGGCGTGGCTTGGAGGTCATGTGACTAGGTGGGCGTGGCTAGCTGGTCAGAGTCATTTCTGCAAGGTCCTCGCACTTACGACCAGTCCTTGCACTTACGACCCGACTCATTTGTTTGCTTTTAACACTGATCAGCTGTAGGACGGCCCTTTGAAGCCCCACGGCAAGAGTTTAAACAGTTTTTTTCCCTCTCGTCATCAGCTGGGACTCAGGAGGCAGCAATAGATTGGGGGTGGGACCAAATAAAAGGTAAGAATAACGTGGGAGGACGGGGGGGAGAACCGGTTTGGTGACGTCATATCATCACCGCTACCGGCTCGGCCGAACCGGACCGAACCGGGAGGAACCCACCACTGGCGGCCTGGTTTCCTTTTACCGCTAACTCTTCCAAACTTCATTGCTTTCTCCAGTGAATACCCCTGCCTGACCATGGCCAAAATGAGCGAGACACAGTTTTGTGATTTTTGTTCCTTCCAGTGACATGTCTGGTGTGATGTGCTCAGTACTTGCTTGTTGGTCATCTCTGCAGTCCAAGGATACACAGGAGCCTTCTCCGGCATCGCAGCTCAAAACGAGTCAATTTTCTTCCTGCCTTTCTGGATTATTTTTTTTTTTTTTTGTCCAGAGAAAATAAATCTAGGAATAAAACGATTGCAAATCAAATGTGTAACTCCGAGAAGAAAACAGCATGCCCAGCGTTTGCGAGAAACTGAGCACCACTTAAGGGCATTTTCACTTTTATCTTTCAAGCCCTTAGTTGGTGTTGATGTACCGGCACGCTGAGTAACCCTGTGAGTCAGAAAACGGTCATATATTTTAATGGTCTTGCGGGATGATCTTGCGAGACGGAGGGAAGAGCCACAGACCAGACAACCATCAGATAAGAGGCAGATAAGAGGCAGCCGAGCCCTCAGACACATTACAGGTGTGGCAAATGACTCAGAAGGGACTTTTCTGTCTTTCTTCGTCTATAAAAGTGAGGAGAGAAATAGGTCCTTTCAGATTTAAGTGTGTCACAGGTGGTCCTCGACTTAACAGCCGTTCGTTTAGTGATCGTTCGAAATGACAACGGCACTGAGAAAAGTAGCAGAACAACAGAGTAGGAAGGGATCTTGGAGATCTTCTAGTCCCGTGATGGCGAACCTATGGCACGCATGCCACAGGTGGCACGCGGAGCCATATTAGTGGGCACGCCAGCTCAGCTCTGGGGCGCATGCGCGCGCCGGCCACCTGATTTTCGGGCCTTCTGGGGCCCCCCCCGGGCCCTCCAGGCTGTTTCCTGCCTCTGGAGGGCTCGGGGAGGTGGAGGCCTGTTTTTCTTTCTTACCAGATCCTCTCTGTGTATCTGGGAACGGCGAAAACAGCCTTTCCCACTTCCTTGGAGGCCCTACGGAGGTTCAAAGGGCCCATTTCCCCACTCCAGGTGGGACAGGAAGTGATTTTTTTCCTGTCCCCAGCCTCCAGAGACTCCTAGAGAGGCTCCTAGAGACTCCTAGAGACGTTCTGGAGGCTGGGGACAGCAAAAAATGTCACTTCCTGTCCCACCGGGAGTTGGGAAATGGGCCTTTTCAGCCATCGTAGGGCCTCCAAAGGAGTGGGAAAGGCTGTTTTCGCCCTTCCCACATACACAGAGAGGATCTGGAACCAGGTAAGAAAGAAAAACGGGCCTACCAGGCCATCATGTGCCAGGAGCGGGGATGGGGGAGGCGGAAGGGGTTGCGCACACATGCACGTGGGCATGTGAGCACGCGACCCTCCCCTGCCCCCCCTCTCCTGGCACGCGATGGCAAAAAGGTTAGCCATCACTGTTCTAGTCCAACTCGAGCAGGATACCTGGGATGGCAAACCTATGGCATGCGTGCCCAAGGTGGCACGCAGAGCCATCTTTCCATGCATGCGAGCTGTTGCCCAACTCACCTGCAGCTGCGCATGCGCTCGCGCCAGGGGTAGTATTTACTTACCTTCTCTACCAGTTCGCAAATGTGAGCACATGTGCAGAGCGTCAAAAACAGGACATGATGACGTCCGGGTGGGTGGGCGGAGCCTCCCGTCACTGTCGCTACAGGTTCACCCAAACTGGATAGAACTGGCTCAATACCCCCACTAGCACATGCCCCAGCTGGTGGTCAGGCCTCCTGTGCGCATTCACGCAATTCCGGAGACCCAGCTTTGTCTTCGGAGCTCTCCTGTGCATGTGTGTGTTTGCCCATGCATGTGCAATTAACTGTGTGCAGAGTGCGTATGCGCAGATAAGGGGTGGGTTTTACTTACCTTTACTACCGGTTCACAACTCCTGCCGCTTTTACTACCGGTTGCTATAGAACCAGACAGAACAGGGAGCAACGCACTACTGGCGCAGATGATGTTCATGCTTGTGCATTGCACACACGAAAGCCATGCACATGCGCAGATGGTGTAATTGAGCGTGCAAGCGCACAGGGGGAGCCGCACGTAAGCAAAGCGCATACCTGTTTGGCATTCGGTGAGTAAAAGGTTTGCTACCACTGCCTTATACCATTTCAGAAATTCGAAATTTGGTTGGGTCCGATCCTGCTGGCATCCAGGATGGGCCTTTGAAGATCTGGCTTTGCCCCCGGGCATTGTGCCAGGGCACGAGATGAACTCATGTAACAGTTGGAATATTGAATGGCTGTGGCATGGTCTCAATTAGTTTACACTTTGTTTTGAGCTGTTGTTTTCTCTGTTGGCTTGGTGTCTGCTTTTTCGATCGTGTTAGCCGTCTAGTGGAACAATATGTAAAAAGGGCAGGGAGTGCACTTATAAACGGATAAAAAGAAATAATATTGATTTTTTTTTCTTCTTGGGCTTATTTTCTTTGACCCTCTGTTTGAGCCCAGCAATATACAGATAGTCCTTGACTTACGACCACAATTGAACTCAACGTTTCTGTTGCTAAGCGAGACAGTTGTTAGGTGAGTTTGGGTCCATTTTTTATGACCTTTCTTGCCACAGTTGTTAAGCGAATCATTGCAGTTGTTAAATTAGTAACATGGTTGTTAAGTGAATCTGGCTTCCCCTTGGTCTTTGCTGGTCAGAAGGTCACAAAAGGGGATTTACACATTGACCCCAGGATATTAAAACCGTCATAAATCGGAACCGGTTGTGAAGCGTCTGAATTTTGATCAGGAGGCTGCAACAGTCGTTAAGTGTGAAAAATACTTATAAGTCACTTTTTTCAGTGCCATCGTAACTTCAAAACGTCACTAAATGAACTGTTGTAAATCGAGGGCTACTGTATAAACCAATGGTTGTAAGTCAAGGACTACCAATTTAGTCCTTGGCCTGGTGGCTCAGCAGACTGACAGCATTGTGATTAACACCAGCTGTCTGCAATTACTGTAAGATCGAATCAGGCTCAAGGTTGACTCAGCCTTCCATCCTTTCTAAGGTAGGTAAATTGAGGACCCAGTTTGTGGGGGCAATAAGCTGACTTTGTATAAATATACAAAAGTATGAAGGCTATTGCTCAACGCATTGTAAGCCGCCCTGAGTCTCTGGAGAAGGGCGGCATATAAATCAATTTTTTTTAAAAAAACGTTCATTTAGCCTCACCCATTTAACCCCTAAAGTTTCAAAAATGTTTTTTTTTTTATTTTTTTCCCTCATAGTGGAAGAATATAGGTAAGATGGTGCTAATTTCAATTTCTTCTTCAAGCAACGGGGTAAATCCTGCCCAAAAAATATCAGAAAGAGCCCAAACGTTTGGTATAATTTCATTTCAAATTCTTCTGCCCGTTCTCCCAGAAAGCATGGCAAGGATTTGCGCAGAGGCCTAGCATTCCCAGGCCCATCCAACTGCGATTGAAAAGTGGAATTTCCAGAGCTTTTCAATAATGTTTAGGATTCTGTATTGCAAAATTGGGTGGGGGGGAACGGATAATTCTGGATTTTGGGGAGGCCCTGCAATTGATTGTGAGGCCCTCTTTGGCATTTGGCCTCAATCCAGCACCAGCTGTATCCTACATCTACTTTAACTATCCTATATTGTTTAAACCGATTAACAGAGTTGGAAGGGACCTTATAGGTCATCTAGTCCAACCCCCCGCTAAGCAGGAGATCCTACACCATTTCTGACAAATGGCAGTCCAATCTTTTCTTGAAAGTCTCAAGTGATGAAGCTCCCACAACTTCTAAAGGCAACTTCTGTTCCATGGGTTGATTGTTCTCACTGTCAGAAAGTTCCTCCTCATTTCTAGGTTGTATCTCTCCTTGGTCAGATTCCATCCATTATTCCTTGTCTGCTCCTTCTTGCTTTCTGCCACCAAAAGCCACCATGGGAAGTCCGGCTGAATGTGATCATGGCTTAATCAAGGTTTTCCTGCAAGGCTCGACGCAAAGGCACTCAGCCTAGATGCTAATGTTGGTGTGGAGGCCGTGAGAGGAGGACTCTGCCAGGGCTTGCTCCCTGGGGCTGAGACCCTGGCTGCAGCTGTCCCATCCACCCGAGTCCCAGGAAGCATCTGGGCCTATTCGAGGCCCTCTGGGCCCATGGAAGGGAAGCGGGGCAGCTGCTCCACCATCAAGCCGCCTTCCAGGGAGAAGCCGTTTTGTGACACTGAAAGGGAAGGAAGGAGGGAGGGAGGGAAGGCAGAGAGGCCAAGAAGAGGCTGGAAGGGAATTTGCTTGGAAAATGGCTGGAGGGGACAGAAGCCAAGGCTCCCGGGGCAGACTGCAGATCTGTCAGTTGCCTTATTAGTGTGAAGGGCAACAGACAGGAGGAAAAAGAAAGGGAGCGAGGGAGGGAGGGAGGAAGGAGGGAAGGAAAGAAAGGAAGGAAAGGAGAGGGAGTGAGGAAGGAAGGGAAGGGAAGGAGAGAGAGAGGGAGGGAAGAAGGGAAGAAGGGAAAGGAGAGGAAGGAAGGAAGAGACGGAAGGAAGGAAGGGACAGAAGGAAGGAAGGAAATAAATAAATGAGGGAAGGAATGAAGGATGGATTGATAGAAGGATGGACGAAAGGAAGGAAGGACAGTAATGGAGGGAGGGAGGGAGGAAAGGAGAGGGTGGGAGGAAGGAAGGGAGAGGGAGAGGGAAGGAAGGAAGGATATGAGATAGGAAGGAGGGAGGGAGGGAAGGAAGGGACGGAGGGAAGGATAGTAGAAGAGAGAGAGGAAGGAAGGGAAGAAAGGAAGGGAAGGAGAGAGGGAAGGAAGAAAGGAAGGGAGGGAGGAATGGACAGATAGGAGAAGGAAGGAAGGAAGGGCGGGAGGAAGGGAAGAAATGAGGAAGAAAATGAGGGGAAAGGAGTAAATCAGGGAGGAAGGCAGGCAAGGAGAAAGGGATTGATATGGGAAGGAAGGGAAGAAGGAAGGAAGGACAGTAATGAGGGAGGGAGGAAAGGAAGGAAGGAAGGACAGAAATGAGGGAGGGATGGAAGGAGGGATTGATAGAAGGAAGGAAGATATTGCTCAATCAGTATCGTGTGGTTTTTAATTTTTCTTACAATAGATCAAACTTGGCAGCTTTAACGGGAATGGACTTTGATTCCCAGAATTCCCCATTTGTCTTAGATTTGCATCTTTGAAAAAATACCCGTTCAGGACTTGAATATATTCCCTCCCCTCGTCCCAATCCCCTCTCACTATGGAAGCATAGGTCTATTCCAAGGAAGATGCCCGATTGCTAAAATTCTAACAACACCATCCTTCACCAAGCTTTGCAGCATTGCAAAATGGCTGCATCTAGAAGAATGGCAGAGACTTATTATTATTTTATTTCTTTTATTTTTGCAGAGAGTAGAAGACAACGGATTTATTTATTTATTTATTTTGAGCAACAGCTCCGGCGAGGGGCCCCTGATTAAATAACTACCTGATCAGCTACAGTGATTCACTTAACAACGGTGGCAAGAAATGTTGCAAAATGGGGCAAAACTCACTGAACAAATGCCTCGCTTAACAACAGAAATCTTGGGCTCAATTGTGGTCGTACGTTGAGGGCTAGGCTGTATATTGTTATTGTCTTTCTTCTACTTGGTTTCTACATACTGTCTGAACATTCCTTTTTAATCATTGCAATGGAACTATACAGTTAATCAACTTGCAGCCATAACAGAGCCCTAAATTTTGGTTACTAAGGTGTTGTAAATCGAGGACTACCTGCATTTTACAAAAAAGTAATAATATAAATGGGAGCGGGGGTCGCTCTGCCCCCTGATTTTTCCTCCTTCACTGGTGTTCTTGCTGCCTGTCCTTGTGTGTTCCTCTGACATTTGATGGATGAATAGGATAATTGGGAATTACCTCATGCCTCTTTGGCAGAAGCGGTAAATTAAATGTAATTAAAACCTCGGATTTTATGTTCTCCCTATTTTAGGCAAGGTGCTTTGCCAAATGTTGTGGGCTAGCCCCAGTCTAAATTGGCACCAGATGATACAACGTGAAGGATTATTTGGGATAAAATTGCCTTTCTAGGTATGTTTTCCCATCGTTCTACACCTAATTCGATCCCAGTTTAGAAAATCCTTGAGAAAAAAGTGTTTATCTTTGCCTTGAGGAGCGAGTCTTCCCATGGAGTGAACCAAGTCTTTTAGTTGTTCAGCTGTTATAATAATGTGAAACCAAGATTGAAGGATTGCTTCTATTAACTGGGTTTTATTGCTGGGTTGCTTCTGACTAACAAGTTTCTTTAATCGGCTCCATAGATTTTCCATTGGGTTAAGGTCTGGGCTATTCCCAGGCCTTTCCAGTAGTGGAATAGGATGATCTTGAAAAAGTGGTGTTATTAGCCATCAAACCTCAAAAATACATTTTTCCCAAAAGGTTTCCACAATTTTGGCCACTACTGTATATAGGACAGATCTGTCTTCTAACGGCTAAGTGAAAAGAAGAATTCTTGAAAAAATATGGTGATTTCCTGCCTGACCGTTGTAACGTGGAAGCTACGTCTGGATAAGCTGTCTGTTAGTTGGGTTAAATGAACTGTTTCCGTAGCAGCACTTCTATTCGGAAAGTAATTTGATATTAACTTCGGGTATCACGCTCTGAATTTCTACAATTCTCTTTTCACTTCATCTGCATCAGATATCTGAAACCTCTGCTTGTTCTGAGATAACGGGCACTGCAGAAATTCAAAAACATTGTCTCCCTGCTTTGTGTGCGCAGGCAGACTGAGCTGAATTTGCAATTAGGTTTGAGAAGGTATGTGTGTGTGTGCGTATCTATTTATATATATATATATGTGTGTGTGTGTGTATATATATATATATACACATATACACATATACATATATATATATATATATATATATATATATATATATACACACATATATACATATATATATATATACATACATACATACATACATACATACATACATACATACATACATATATATATATATATATATAAGAGGCTTGTCAACTTACTCCTTGTGAGTGTGTAAGCTTCTCATATTTCTTCCCATACGCTGTTGTGACCCAGGCCCAAGTAGGTATTATCAGACGCAATCAGTTCGAAAACAAACAGACTTTATTAGAGAATTAACTCATTCTTAGCGTAGTCCAAACTAATTCAAAACAAATTCTTCATAACACAATTCTTCAGCCTTATCACCAACCTTGGTCTAATTAGGCAACCTGCCAAAGGCTTTTCTTGGCAAAAGTTCAGGAGGAGAAGACGCCGACACGAAATAAATGCAGCAAGACAAGAAACAAATCTATCAATGTTGTTTTCCGACAAAGAGCCCAAGAGCCGTTGCTGGTCTTTTAAGCCTTATGGGAGGGGCCAATCATCTCTTGCCCTTACTCCTGAGTCGTCCTCTCTGCTCTAGGTGCTCTTGCCTTCTGGCAGCTCTTCTCATGCATGCACTAGGAACAGGCTCCTCCTGTTCCTCTGCCTCTCTACTGTCAGCCTTTGGAGGCTCCGGAGTCCACACATCACTCCCCGATGGCCCTGGCCCCATCTCTGCTTCCGACGCGGAGCCCTCATCTGGGCCTTCCTCAGCCTCCAGAACTGCCCATGTTCTTCCTCAGCCTCCTCACTGTCCGACTCTGCTGCCAGCTCCGCAGACTGCTGGTGGACCACAACATACGCCTTTGATCACTTCTGTAGCGTTTTAGAGCAAGATTGTAAAATACACACGTTTAAAGATCTCCATACAATGCTTGCTAAGTTGGTCAGATGTAGGAAATTATGGCAGACATCCGTTGCTTGGCATGAAGTGAGATCACTGCCTCCATTTTAAGAACATTAGCCACCGAGTTGTAAGAGAATTTTCTCAAAATCCAGCATATTATTTCTCGTCCACTGAAGGCAGTGGGGGATGGAAAGTAAGTAAATACCACTCCTGGTTCATACCTATACTTGTTATCTTGTACATGTTTGACAAATAAAAAAAATAAATAAAATAAATAAATAAACAAACAAAGATGTTTCGGGGACTGAAGGCTAAAACATACGAAGAACAGTTGCAGGAATTGGGTATCTAGTGAAAAGAAGGACTAGAGGGGGACATAATAGCAGTCTTCCAATATTCGTGGGGCTGCCACAAAGAAGAGGGGGTCAACCTATTCTCCAAAGCACCAAAAGGGAGGACAAGAAGCAATAGATGGAAACTCAACAGGGAGAGAAGCAACTTTAGAACTAAGGAGAAATTTCCTGACAGTGAGAAGAATCAGCCAGTGGAACAGCTTGCCTCCAGAAATTGTGAATGTTCCATCATTGGAGGCTTTCAAAAAGAAACTGGACAACTATTCATGTGAAATGAGGGTCTCCTGCTTGAACAGGGGGTTGGACTAGAAGACCTTCAAGGTGCCTTCCAACTCTGTTATTCTATGGTTCTATGAAATATATGGAGCACTACAAGGCAAGTAACTTCCAAAGGAATAGATGCCAACTGAAAAGCTGATAGAAAACAGACACCCTGCCAAATAATCATTTGCAGAAGAGAGAGAGAGGGTGTGTGTATGAAGGGAGGTGGGGTGGATATAAGGAGAGATATATAGACTGTTAGGGCCAAAACATCTGAAGTAAAATTCCCTGCAAAGGCAGGGGTGAAATCCAGCAGATTCTGACAGGTTCTGGAGAACTGGTAGCGGAAATTTTGAGCAGTTCGGAGAATCAGTAACGGAAATTTTGAGTAGTTCAGGGAACTGGCAAATACCACCTCTGGCTGGCCCCAGAGTGGGCTGGGAATGGAGATTTTGCAAAATCCTTCCCCCAAGAGCGGGGAGGGAATGGGGATTTTGCAGTATCCTTCCCCTGCCACGCCCACCAAGCCACACCACGCCCATCAAGCCACGCCCACAGAACCAGTAGTATAAAAAATTGAATTTCACAACTGCGCAAAGGTTAGTGCAAGCATTGGAAGGTTTTGTAGAGTTTGGCATACACAAAGAACGCCATGGTACAAACTTTGCGCTAAAAAAATAAAATTTGTTATACTGTATATATTGTATTTGCCAACAGGCAAATGAAGTGCTTTTGTTTGTTTGTTTGTTTACAATAGGGCTAGGGAATTAATGCCCCTTTAGGACCTGTAGACTTCATCTCCCAGAATTCCTGAGCCAGCATGGTCAGAAGGTTGCAAAAAGTGATAACATGTCCGTAGGACAATGCAATCACATATTACATGATGGACATTTGTGTTAGATGTCTGTAGAGATTTTCAGTCATCCAGGTCATGGATATCCCAAAGGTGCTGTCCGCAAGGAATATCAATCCTTCCATTCCCCGCCATCCAGTCAGAGCTGAAGAAGCTTCTTGGATGAGAAGCGAAATGTCTTCAAAAGAAAAAAAACAAGAAAGTCCAGTTGCCTCCTGAAAAGGATTTGTGTTACATGATCGGTTTTCTAGATTGTGTTCAGTGGTGGGATTCAAATAAATTAATAACCGGTTCTCTGCCCTAATGACTGGCTGGGTAGGCCTGGCTGGGTGGGCATGTGACTGGGTGACCATGGCCAACTTGACATCACTCATCACACCCAGCCCCGCTTCCCGGCCACTCGCCTCAAAGGCCTCAACAAGGTACAGTTTCCCTCTCTATTTATTTACTACTACTAAACATCCAAAACGACCCGAAAACCAGGCCGAAAAACAGCCTGAAAATGGCCGAAAAATGGGTGGGCCAGCCAGTGGTGGGATTAGCCGGTTCACCGAACTGGTCAGAAATTGTAACAACCGGTTCGCTCAAACTGGTCTAAACTGGCTGAATCTCACCTCTGATTGTGTTCATGGTTACATGCCTGCTTCTGCTTCCAGAAAGGGGGAAGAAATACTTATTGTACAAAATATAGGAGCGCAGTCACTATTTCTAGTTAATTCTCTGTGAGAAAAACTAAATGAATACGGGCAATAGACATTAGGATATTCCGTAAGAATAATATCCATCATTTCAAAGGAGAGCAGTCCCTGCTCCCAAACCTTACGATTTATCAATTTCTCTTGAGTAAAAACCAACAACGAAACATAAGGGTCCACTTATAAATAGGCAAAGTGTTGAAAAAAAAACATAGCACCCTGATCACCACTAGGCACCTATTGTGCAAAAAAAGTGTCGTGCAATGTGGAACTAACTCAACACTTCGTTGTCATCCTGGCATGAGGCTGTGAACCGAAGCTTAAATTTGCGTCAAGTCTTTTTAGCAAATTTCTTTGAGCTCCAAACCTAGCATCTGAAGATGGTGAGAGGGCTGTTTTCTCAGAAATTGTGGCGAAACACAGAAGTTCTGAGTCATCCGTATTTTTTTTTTTAACTTGGTGAAAGTGGGGATGTGTTTACAAACAAACTTAAGTAGGACGCACATTCTAGATTGACACAACGCGTGAATTAAGGAAGGACTGCTTCTGTTGCTTAGACCACAGTGTAAGTCTATGCATAAGTACCCTGTTTCCCCGAAAATAAGACATCCCCTGATAATAAGTCCAGTCGGGCTTTTGAGTGCATGCGCTAAAATAAGCCTCCTCCCAAAATATTTAAACGCAGAGCTGGAAATCAGGTAAGATAAAAAAAAATCAGGTATGAAGGCTATTGCTATTAACGCATTGTAAGTCGCCCTGAGTCTCCGGAGAAGGACGGCATATAAATCGAACCAATAAATAATAAATAAATAAATAAATAAATAAATAAATAAATAAATAAATAAATAGCAAGAGGAGACCGATCTTGTTCCACACGCCCCAAAATAATAAGACCTCCCTGAAAATAAAGCCAAACGCTTATTTCGGAGTTCAAAAATATATAAGACAGGGTCTTATTTTTTGGGGAAACATGGTATATGCAAACTGGACATGCTTTAATGGAGATTTTACCTCAGTTTTGGTTGGTCTGACATGCAACCTGCTTGTTTGTGGTTAGTTGAACCAATGTTTACTTAGCCTGGTTTCTTGGTTTATACCTTTCTACCTCCGTAGATCGGCGGGGGTGGGGAGGACGGGATAGTTTTCTACACGCAACTGTTCTGACCCGGTTCCCAAACACGACAAAACCCTCTGTGGTTAAATAAATGTTCCCTTTATTAGGAGCGCCAGCAGCCCTGGCGAAAAAGTCTGTCTCTCTCTCACACACACCAGGCTAACAAGTCTGTCCAGCAGGGAGATGAATAGTTGTCTGCCACACCTATTCATCTCCACACCCTGCCTTGTATCCCCAGAGCTAGGGTGGGGCATCGCTAGCAGCGGTGGCTGTTCCGTCCCAAGGACCGGCCCATAGATTTCCACTGCTCTCCTCTCCTCTGCCTTCTGCACATCTGCACGTCAGGCACTGGACCCAGCTGTTCCTTTTCTTCCTCATCAGTCACCTCCAGACCTGGGGCTGTTGACTCTCCATCTGAGGGCTGACGGACGGCCCAGGCTCTGCCTCTGTCTCTCTCTCTCTGCCAGCTCCATTCCCTCTTCCCCCTCGGAGCTCTCAGATTGGCTTGATGCTGACTCTGACTCCCACGCTTCTTCCTCCTCTAATTCGGCTGCTGGAGGGGCCAGCAACCGACAGACCACAACAGCAACCTAGATGCCACACACGCACAAATGAAGCTTCACACACTCTGCGATCCAGTTCCAAACAGGCTGTGGCTCGGTATGGGTTCACGTTGCCACCATTGTTAAGTGAATCACTGCAGTTGGTAAGTCAGTAACCCGGTCGTTAAGTGGATCCGGCTTCCCCCATGGACTTTGCTGGTCAGAAGGTCGCAAAAGGGGATCCTGTGACCCTGTGACTGTCATAAATACGAACCAGTTGCCAAGCGTCAACTAATTTTTGTTCCCGTGATCATGGGGATGCTTGCAAAGGTCGTAACTGTGAAAAATGGTCATAAGTCACATTTTTTTTCAGTGCCGTTGTCACTTTGGTCCTTAAACAAACTGTTGTAAGTCGAAGACTTGCCTGTATTGTTAAGCATAACATTGGAAGTGCCTTCGGTTATTTTACGAATTCTCTGACTTGTGAAAATTGCCCGAAATCACTTATTTTGATAAGTACTATTTCAGCTCCGTTATGGATGAAAATGGATGGCCTACTTCCATGAACTTATTCGGTTGCTTAAAAATATATCTCCTGTATTTAGAGCAGGGGTGTCAAACTGAAAGCAGGGGGCCGGATCCAATCTGTGGGATGCTTAGATCTGGCCCACGGGGCCGCCCTGGAAACAGCAAAGGACCGGCCCGCGGTGTCTCTGCAAGCGAAAATGGAGCTCGGGAGGGTCGCATGAGGCTCTCCCGAGCTCCATTTTCGCTCGCAGAGGGTTGCAGGAGGCCGTCGCAGCCAAAAACAGAGCTCAGGAACCCGTTTTCGCTGGCAGAGTGCTCGGGCGACCACAGCCCCTCCCCCCGCCGACACGAGTGACGTCGAGCTGGCTGTGCCACCCTGGCCACATCCACCATGCCCCCCTAAGGTCAAACACAACCCTGATGCGGCCCTCAATTAAATCGAGTTTGACACCCCTGATTTAGAGTTACAGTCTGCAAGGGAGTAAACATACCCCGGAGGGGTTAAACCAAATTCTGCGGCCTGCACAACTCAAGTTCACTGTTAAACATTGCTTGAATATTCTTTCACGCAACTAGAACTTGTGTTGCCTGAGCCACAGAACTGTCACTCAAAGTGTAGTAACTCAGGGCATCTACTATTACCATTATTACTGCGATTCATTGAGTGACAGTTTGAATGCCGTGTTCTCTACCACATTGTAGCTTTGAGTGAGTGACTGGCAACATAATGGTTTGGCAGTATGTAAATACTTGAGCGATGTTTATTCATTCCTGTTCCTGGCCAGCTTCAGAGGTTTTGAGGCATAGGAATCAAATTTGATTCAATTTTATTATTGCATTTTTAACTTACAGGCAAGTCCTCGACTTAACGACCGCAGTCGAGCCCAACATTTCTGTTGCCGAGCGAGACATTTGTTAAGTAAACTCTGCCTCATTTTCCCCCCTTTCTTGCCACCGTTGTTAAGTGAATCACTGCCGTTGTTAAGTGAGTCACACGGTTGTTAATAGAATCTGGCTTCCCCATTGACTTTGCTTTGTTAGAAGGTTGCAAAAGGGGGATCAGGTGACCCCAGAACGCAGCAACCGTCATAAATACATGCCAGTTGTCCAAGCGTCCAAATTTTGAACAAATTTTGCCATAGGGATGCTGCAATGGTCATAAGTATGAATAACAGGTTTAAATTCACTTTTTTTCAGTGCCGTTGTAACTTTGAACGCTCACTAAATGGAATGGTTGTAAGTCAAGGACTATATGTAAAATAAAAGGAAGGGAACTATGAGGTCCTTAGTGCTTTCTGAGCTTGCTTGGTTTCTTGCAGACGTTTCATTACCCAACTAAGTAACATCATCACTGCTAGAAGAGAGTGAGGTTGAAGGAGGAGAACTGTGGGGTTCTTGGTGCTCTCTGAGCTTGCTTGTTTTCCTGCAGATGTTTCATTACCCGACTAGGCAACATCATCAGTGCTAGAAGAGTGTGGGGTTGGAGGAGGAGGAGGAAGAAGAAGTGGAAAAGAAGGAGGAGGAGAACTGTGGGGTCCTCGGTGCTCTCTGAGCTTGCTTGTTTTCCTACAGACGTTTCACTACCCAACTAGGTAACATTATCAGTGCTAGCAAGGATTGCTGTTTGCTATCAGTTTACGTTCCAGTGGTTTGCCTGTCAGTGTTGGTGGTCTTAGAGAGTCTTTGGTTGGGCTGTTTATAGTTGGCTCTTTGGCAATGTCTTGATTGGGGTATTGTTTACTTGATTGTCGGTCTGATGTTAACTTTGGAGTTGATCTGGGTGCTGATTGCTGGCGGAGAGATTCTGGCGTCCTTTTGTTCTCTTTTGGCCTGGTCGATCGTCTCTTTTGCATAGTTATTAATATCTATGTGTCTATTGTTGGCTGAAATTGCCTGACGTTTTGGGACTTGGCTCGGTCTACGATGGTCACATTTTCCCAATTGAATCTATGGTGTAAAATTTTTTCATAGGCGTTAGAAACACTGCAAGATTTTGGGCATGGCCACTAGTTCAGATTCCTACTTGGCCGAGAAGATTTTTTTCCCCCCAAACAGTTTTATAATACTGTTTTATTATCCTCATTGATTCAGAATGTTGGGAGTTCATAGGACCATTGTACTCCCATCTGGAGCATGGTATTGAAATGATAAGTAAATGAAGGAATTGTAATGATTCCCCCCCCCCCCAATTAACTAACACTTTCCCTTCCTTTTAGAAGTCTCTCTCTCTCTCTCTCTCTCTCTCTCTCTCTCTCTCTCTCTCTCTCTCTCCTCTCTCTCTCTCTCTCTCTCTCTCTTTCTCTCTTGCTTTCCCAGCTGGGAATCAATCTTTTTTAACACTACTAATGTATGCAATTGTTGTAATGACCAAGGCCTATTAGTGATTTCAAAAGTGGATGTCTTTTAATTAACCAATGTGCTAAATGGTTGCCTTTACTGATCCTTTCCCCTCCCTACATCTGCATAATCAAGGGAACGTAGGCTGAGAAAAATACTAGCTCACTAATAGCAATAGCACTTAGACTTATATACTGCTTCATGGTGCTTTACAGCCCCTCTCTAAGCGGTTTTACAGAGTCAGCCTCTTTGCCCCCAACAATCTGGGTCCTCATTTTACCCACCTCGGAAAGATCATGGAAGGCTGAGTCAACCTTGAGCCTGGTGAGATTTGAACTGCCGTATTGCAGGCAGCCGGCAGGCAGCAGAAGGAGTTTGCAGTACCGCACTCTAACCACTGCACCATCACTAGCTCCTCCTCAACCTCCTCCTCTTCCTCTTCCTCCTCTTCCTCTTCCTCTTCCTCCTCTTTCTGTTTCTCTTCCTCCTCCTCTTTCTCTTTCTCTTTCTGTTTCTCTTCCTCCTCCTCTTTCTCTTTCTCTTTCTCTTTTTCTTCCTCCTCCTCCTCCTTCCTCCCCCTCCTCTCCCACTCTTTTTTAGTACTGATGAAGTTACCTAGTTGGGCAATAAAATGTCTACAAGAAAACAAGCAAGCCCAGAGAGCACCAAGGACCCTACATCCTCCTCCTCCTCTTCCTCCTATCCCACTTCCTTTTAATACTGATGATATTACCTAGTTGGGCAATAAAACGTCTGTAAGAAAGACCACCAAGGACCCCTCATGTCAACCCTGATCTACAAATATTCTCTTTTATGAGAAAAATGCTTTCAGAACATCTGCCTTTTTTAAAAAAAATACTCAATTATTGGAACACTGCTATCATCTCACCCCGGTCCTTCTCTTCTCTAGACTAGCCATGCCCAGTTCCTGCAACTGTTCATCGTATGTTTTAGCCTCCAGTCCCCTTATTAACCTGGTTGCTCTTCTCTGCACTTTTTCTAGAGTCTCAACATCTTTTTTATAGTGTGGTGACCAAAACTGGATGCAGGATTCTAGGCGTGGCCTTACTAAGGCTTTATAGAGTGGTATTAGTACCTCCCTTGATCTTGATTGTATCCCAGTGTTAATGCAGTTTAGGATTGCATTGGCTTTTTTGGCTGGCCCCAGCCCACTGTTGGCCCATATTTGATTGGTTGTCCACTAAGACTCCAAGATCCCTCTCATGGTTACTGCTATTAAACCAGGTTTCACCCAAACAACAGGGTAGTTGAACTCAGTTTTCCATTCATCACCCTCCTTGATCTGAACCCAATAGTAACGCACACAACACACTGATCCAACTGCTTCTTTTGTGATTCAGGCAGATGGAAGCGATGTAGTAGCCCTGCGGGCTGTATCATTGGAGTTGGACTTAGAATAGAATAGAATAACAGAGTTAGAAGGGACCTTGGAGGTCTTCTAGTCCAACCCCCTGCTTAGGCAGGAAACCCTACACCACTTCAGACAAATGGTTATGCAACATCTTCTTAAAAACTCCCAGTGTTGGAGCAGTCACAACTTCTGGAGGCAAGTTGTTCCACTGATGAATTGTTCTCACTGTCAGGAAATTTTCCTTAGTTCTAGGTTGCTTCTCTCCTTGATTAGTTTCCACCCATTGCTTCTTGTCCTGCCTTCAGGTGCTTTGGAGAATAACTTCACTCCCTTGTATCATTGGAGTAGGACAGAAATGGCACCATGGGGGTCTATGGTCCTGATTTATAGTTTCCATCTAACTTGGCGAGGAGGACTTCATGCGTTACCCTGGATGTCATCAAAAGTGGCATTTTTTCTCTTCCCGAGAGAACATTTGCATCCAATCTCAATGCATTTAGCAGATGCACATTCATCACCTAACTGTTTTGCTCTTCTTGAGGCTTTGAGATTTTTCTCCTTTTTTTAAAAAAAAAAAAAAAGCATGCATTTCTTCCACCTGAAGCCGATGCTCACCATTCAAGATGAACCTCACGAACGGCGGATCGTAATTTTTCTAACCAAGCGGTGGAGATTTGGCCTCTTGCCAATGGCTCCACCACTTTGCAATCTGTAAAACAGCCTTTTGACCAGCTGAGCCAGCAAAAAACAGCTCTCCGAGTCTCTTTCCCCCCCACCCCCCCCCCCCATTCTCTCTTCTTCTTTTCCATCTTAGATAAGAATTAAAGACAAATGACTCCCCGGTTTATTCCCCCTTTCCTTTCCTATCCTCCCCCACCCCTCCTTACTCTGAAAATCACATCCATCGGGCCATTTAAGCACTGCGTAAAATTGCTGAACTGAAAAAAAAAACCACCTCCCTTCCCCCCACATTTTAATTCCTGGAGGTCTTTAGGCATTTTAAGTGCTCAAATTACAACTACAATTGAACCTAAAATTTCCCTCGCCAAGCCAGACAGTGGTTAAGTGAATTTTGCCCCATTTTTGCAACCTTTTGTTGCCACCGTTGTTAAGTGAATCACTGCAGTCGTTGACTTAGTAACCTGTGTTGTTAAGTGAATCTGGCTTCCCCATTGATTTTGCTTGTCAGAAGGTCGCAAATGGGGTGTCACATGTCCCCGGGTCGCTGCAACTGTCATAAATGCAAGTTTTAGTTGCCAAGCAGCTGAATTTTTATCACGTTGGACCATGAGGATGCTGCAACGGTCATAACTCATGAGTCATTTTTTCCCCCAATGTCGTCGTAACTTCCAATGATCACTCCATGAATGGTTGTAAGTTGAGGCCTACTTGTAAGGAAAATTGGGGTGTGCACCCACACCGACTGCAAATCCACTTTCAGTGAAGGCATCGATGGGAAAAATTCTGAAATTGGCACTCTAGTTTTATTATCTGTTCTTCTATAATTTCTACCTATTTACTAGCTATATTTTAAACCCTGCCTTTTCTTCGGGAGCTCAGAGCAACCTATGAAGCAATCGTATTTATTAATTTATTTATCTATGAATTTAGTAGATTTTTACCCTGCCTTTATGACTTCATAAGTTACTCAAGGTGGCAAACAGACCTAATGCCCCATTAAAGACAACTTGTGACTATGAGACGGTTACCAGGAGACGGTGAATTCTAGTCCCACAGGGGTGAAAGTTGGCTGGATGACTTTGGGCCAATCACTAGGAGACAGTGAGTTCTAGTCCCGCCTTAGGCATGAAAGTTGGCTGGGTGAATTTAGTCAATCACCAGGAGACTGGGAGTTCTAGGCCTGTCATAGGCATGAAAGCCGGCTGGGTGAATTTAGCCAATCACCAGGAGACTGGGAGTTCTAGACCTGCCTTAACCACGAAAGCCAGCTGGATGATATTTGAGCCAATCACTAGAAAGTGATGAGTTCTAGTTCTGCCTCAGGTATGAAAGCCAGCTGGGTGAATTTAGCCAATCACCAGGAGACTGGGAGTTCTAGTTTTACTTTAGTCATGAAAGCTAGCTGGGTGGCTTTGGGCCAGTCACTCTCTCTCTCAGCCCAACCCACCTCACACTAAGGAAAATAGGAAGAAGAAAGAATATGTTCACTGCCTTTTCATAGAAAAGGTTCTGTGAAATAAAATGGGCCCAGGATGTTAGTAGGTGCTTTGTTCTATTATTACCACTTCCAAAGCCAGCCAGGAGAATCAGGTGCTAAAGTTTCTTTTCGTATTTTTTTTAAGTGGTCAAAGCCCCTTTTCTGTTGATCTTCTTGAATCCATAAACCCCCCCAAAAAAATCTGCATAGAAGGAACAATGTCTTCATTCAGTGCTACGAGGGCCCTGCTGTTACTTACATCTGGTCCATATTTCACGAATGGGCATGGTTAGCCAACCTTGAAATCCGTTTGCAAACGTTGCCCCTAATTACCAAGGCCAACACTCCAAAAATTAAGTTTATTCTGGATGGTCCTTTTTCAAGGCGATGAAGAACATCAGTCCCACAGCTGACCCATGCCACCTTTTCCTCCTGCCAATGGGTGTATAATCCTGAATAAGATTTTTTTTTTAAAACCAAGTTGAAGCTCCTGCAACAGAAGAAGAAGAAGAAGAAGAAGTAGTAATAGTAGTAGTAGTAGTAGTAGTAGTAGTAGTAGTGGAGGATTATTATTATTATTATTATTATTATTATTATTATTATTATTATTATTATTATTATTATTATTATTATTATTAGTTAATCTTTAGTGAGATTCACAGCCTTTGAGGCTGGTTAATAGCTCAGCAGCTCGAGTCCTAACCAAGGACCTAGGAACTGTTAAGGTATCGTCGGAGGATGTAAGCTGTTCCGAGTAAGGTGGTTTTTTGTAGAGTCAAAATGTTCAAGTCCGGCAAATTTAGAATTTCTAAATAGCGGGGTAGCCCTTTGGGTATTGCTCCAAGGGCTCCAATTACAATTGGGACAACACACACTTTTTCCACAGTCGCTCAACTTCAATTTGCAAGTCTCGGTACTTTGTGATTTTTTTCTTGCTGCTTATCTTCAATCCGTGCATCACCAGGTATTGCAATGTCAATAAACCATACCTTTTTCTTTTCAACTATTGTTATGTCAGGTGTGTTGTGGACCAAGTGCCTGTCAGTCTGAATCCTAAAGTCCCACAAGATCTTGAGTTTCTCATTCTCTAAAACTTTCTCAACCTGATGTTCCCAGTGGTTTTTGCTGTACTCAAATCCAAATTTCTGGCACAATTTCCAGTGAATGATCTTAGCAACACTTCTTCTTCTTCTTCTTCTTCTTCTTCTTCTTATTATTATTATTATTATTATTATTATTATTATTATTATTATTTATTACTACTACTACTACTACTACTACTACTACTACTACTACTACTACTACTATTATGGAATTAGCTGGTTTCATTAATCGCTCCCTCTAGTGTTTAATAGTTGCAGAACAAAAGGAATATGAAAACATTTCATCTTTGGCAGAATTGATCGGCAGCCTAGTGCCAAAATGATGAATGCAAAATTATTGCATTAATTTCAGACATGGCATCTGATACCGTGGAGTTGGGGATGAGACCTCTGTTGATAACATTATTGATTAGTCCTTAACGAGGTTACAAGGATTATTATTATTTACTTGTAAAAGGGGAATGTATGTCACACATAGAGCTGGATATTAAATGTCTAGAATCGAATAAGAGAGTTGGAAGGGACCTTGGAGGTCTTCTAGTCCAACCCCCTTCTCGGGCAGGAAACCCTCCACCAGTGATAGCTAACCTTTTTGCCATCGCGTGCCAAAAGTGGGGGGAGCACCGGGGGGGGGGTTGCGTGCGTGCCCACACCCATAATTCTATGCGCCCTGAGCATGCGTGCATGTCCCCCCCCTGCTTTTGCTATGCAATGGCACAGTCGGCCCGATAGGCCCATTTTTTGCCCTCCCCAAGCTCCAGAGGCTTTCTTGGAGCCTGGGGAGGGCGAAAATGGCCTTCCCCACCCCTCCTAGAGGCCCTCCGGAGGACGGAAACAGCCCATTTCCCAACTTCCGTTGAGACTGGAAGGCCCATTTTTCACCCTCCCCAGGCTCCAGAGGCTTTCTTGGAGCCTGGGGAGGGCGAAAACGGCCTTCCCCACTCTCCCGGAGGCCCTCCAGATGCCGGAAACAGCCCATTTCCCGACTTCTGGTGGGCCCGGAATGTCTGAAAATCAGCCCTATACCATTTCAAGTTCTGCATCAGATTTCTAGGGAGGGGAGATTGTGTGACGAAATGGGGTTGAGGGGTACCCCGGACCGTGAACCAGCTCATGAGTAAACACACTGAGACTGAAATGATTCTAACAGAGGCGTCTTGTGTAAAAATATAATTTACTTTAAAACATTTAAAAAGCACTATGTCTTTATGAAAACACATTAAAAACAAAGTCTTGTCTGGGTATGTGAGGCAAGGCTATCTCCCTAGATCCCTCTCCACAATACCGAAAACAGTTCACAAAAGAATAAAGCTAGCATGAAGGTAAGCAGCTTCGGCGTCGATACATCATCAAGGCAATCATAACGAGGGCAGCACGAGCCTCACAGCTGAAAGTCACCTGAAGTAAAAACAGTTCAAATAGCAAACACTGTTTGAAGCTTGTGGGAGGAAGAAGGTCCAGCAACAGCAGTCCCGATGATAGCTTGCGTGCTACAAAACAGCAAAAGGCAAGCATCCGTGGGAGTCTCTCTGTAACGACGTCTGGAGTCCTTATCTGCATTCTTCTCCCATCTGCGGCATTGCACCAAGCTTCCTGCAGGAGCTGTGCATTTAGGCCTAGAAGACTAGGCCCGAGTAGCAAGCGAAAGGTCCTTGCTTATGTAAGGAGTCAACCTGCAATTATCCAGGGCGGGGAAGGCTTGCAGGTAATTGGCAACAGTAGATGGCTTGATTAAAACCATACTGTTTGTGAGTAGGCAGATAGCCACAGTAATCCTGGAAACACTCGTGACAATCCCCTTCTCTGCGGCTATTTGACTCGTTAACAAACATACATTCTACATTGGGTACATATATACATCAATGGGAAGTACATTCACATAGCCATTGACATTTTACCCAGGAGATAGAGGTGTTGGTCACGGGGCAGCGGTTTGGTAAACACGTCCGCTACCTGTTCCTTGGTTTCACAATACACAGTCTTAATGAAACCTGTTTTCACCAATTGCCTCACATGTTTGTTTTGTATATCAATATGGCGTGATCTCTGGCCTACAGCATCGGCTTCTGATATGTTAATGGCAGCCATGTTATCCTCATAGACTTTTATAGGTTGCATGGGCTGCCTCCATAAGCTTACCAGAAGATCGTCAAACCAAACTAGGTTATTGGAAGCTTTGGACAAACTCACATACTCAGCTTCCGCTGTGGAGGTTGCAATTAACTTCTGCTTCCCAGAGTACCAATACACGGGGCTACTATTTAGGTATACAATGTACCCCGAGGTACTTTTTCTAGATCTAACATCCCCTGCCCAATCGGCATCCGAAAAACAACTCAATCTTAATTCTCTAGTTGCTTCTGGTTCCAATAACAATGAATAGTTCACAGTACCTTTTAAATATCTCAGGAGTCGTTTGATTCCGCTCCAATGGTACTGTGTAGGATGTTCAGAATGTCTAGATAACACATTTACACTTAGACTGATGTCCGGTCTAGTCCAATTTGCAATGTACAACAACGACCCAATCACGGACTTGTAAAGGGTCTTATCCTCAAACTCCGTGCTCTCAGTGTACATATTCTTAAGGAAATCTGTTGCCATAGGGGTATCACATGGCTTCGCCTCTACCATGCTACACTTTTTAAGCAATTCCTGAATCTTATCTTCCTGAGAAAGCCGAGACCCCTTCTCGGTTTTTACGAATTGCACCCCTAAAAATTTGCTAATGTGACCTAGTGGTTTTAGAGCGAAACTCTTACTTAGGTCCTCAGAGAACTTCTTATGCCTGTTCTCTGATCTGCAAATATATAGTATGTCATCAACGTACAACAGTACTGTTTCCCTAATGTCCTGATCTTCCTTGACAAAAACACACTCGTCAGCTGACGATGGTAAAAAGCCCATCTCTCTCAGGCTTTTTGTGAGACACTCGTACCATCGTTTACCAGATTGTTTTAAGCCGTATAGGCTCTTATTCAACAACCACACATCATCTTCCCGATGGCTTACTCCCTGAGGAATCCTCACGTACAGCTCTTTGTCTAACTGGGCGTGCAGGTACGCGGTCTGAATATCGAACTGATACACATGTTCGCCTCGCATGGTAGCGATGGTGAGAGCTGTTCTCACGCTCTCAGGGCGCACCGTGGGCGAGAAGGTGTCCTCATAATCGTCAGGGAATCTCTGCGAGAATCCCTGCGCTACTAGTCTCGCTTTATAGACAAAACCCCCACCTTCAATGGGCTTTTGCTTGAAAAGCCACCTGGTGCCGATCACCCTCTTGTCTTTGGGCAATCTTGTTGGCGTGAATACGTCCAGCCTTCTCAGGCTGTCTAATTCCGTATCCATGGCAGCCAGCCATTTCTGTCGTTCATGGTCAGGTAAGGCCAACACATCCTCATATCTCTGAGGGGTGGCCAAAACCTGGTTGACTGAGGTAACAAAGTCGTTGTACCTCTTAGGCTTATTGCCCCTGGTAACCCTAACTGGTCTGCCTTTAGGAGAGTCACTGACATCAGAGTTGTCCGATGAGTCATCTACCTCGTGACTATCACTATGCGTCTCAGAAGCTGGGTGCCTATCCTTCCTGGCTACCCCCATCTTACGCTTCAATACCCCTTTCAAGGGTGCCTGGGATGCACGCTTCCCAGAACCAGATGTATCCCTATCCTCGGGTAGGTTCTCCGATACATCCTCCGCTCGCCCATGACAACTACGGGAAGGGTTCTGAGTAAGAATCTCATTGGCATGGATCTTACTCCAATTGGCCCCTTCGTGAAAGGTGGCAGACCTCGATATCATTAGTTTCCCGTTAGGGTAGGCAAACCTAAATGCCTTGGAGCCCTGCTCATAACCAACAAATCTCAGTTTAACAGAGATCCGGTCTCCCTTTCTCCTGAGCTCCTTCGGGACATGAACATCGGCCATCACCCCGAAAACATGGAGGTGTGCCAAGCTAGGCTTATGGCCGTATAGCACCTCGTATGGGGTCTTCTGCACCATGCTAGACCACACTCGGTTCAAGGTGTAGTTCGCGTATCTAATTGCTTCTACCCAATATGCGAAGTCTAGTCCGGAATCCTCTAGGGCGCACCGCATCATTGTTTGTAATATGTCGCTGCGCTGTTCTGCAACGCCATTTTGAAACTTAGAGTAAGGCGCGGTGCGTAAGTGGACTATGCCCTTACTCCTCAACCAGCTGGAGAACTGCCTAGAATTAAATTCAGTACCCCTGTCAGTTAAGATTTTCTTAACTCTGACCTTATGCTGGTTCTGGACTAAGTTACAAAATTCCTTAAACTTAGTCAACGTTTCACTCTTGGACATTAGGGGAAAAACAAATCCAAATCTGCTATGGTCGTCTACTATGGTAAGAAAGTACCGTCTCTTACCCACGGAAGGTGCGAATGGACCCACCAAATCCATGTGGACGAGCTGAAACGGGTGTTCAGAGTACCTCTGAGACTTCTTGGGCGCAGATTTTACCTTCAACTTTGCACTCCTACAAATTGAACAGTCTAGGAATGTGTTACAGTCATTGATCTTGGTTCCCCTTGAGTGTTCGGTTACCTTTTTCACTATAGGAAAACTCACATGACCTAGCCTGCGATGCATCAAGTGAGCACATTCATTGTGCAATGGCTCTCCTATAGAAATTGCATTAGCATTTTCAGGTTTCCTATTATCTGACTCTAAGTTAAAATTTAAAAACTTTTTATTAACTTTACATTTGTCTTTACAAGGCTTCCTCTGGTGAAAGTCTTGATCCTCATCACCTAGTTCTAACTGTGATTCATTGTTACTACCAATTGAGATAGTATAATTGCTATCACTGCAGGTCTCAGCATTCGTATTGGGGGAATAATAAGGCAAGCCACCTATCTTCAAAACCTCCCCAATCACACATTTGTTGTTTTTGATCACAGCTGTTCCTCCTGAGAACAGAATCTCCATTCTGGGGTTCTCACATATCCTCATTAGGCTTAGCAAATTATGATCTATCTCTGGTACATACAATGCTCCATGAATCTTTCCTATCCCAGGAATATAAACATCTCCAATGCCAACAACATTGACCTTTTTACCGTTTGCAACTTTGACCATGGATTGATGCCTTCTCATATTAACAAACAACCTTCGGTCACTGACAACATGGTTACTGGCTCCACTGTCCATTAACCATAGTTGCTCTCGCTGTTCCCTTGTAAGCTCTGACTCAGTAATTTCCACTATACCTACAGAGCTATCATTAAACCTGGGTTTGTTCCCTTTGTTGCCTTCATTCGGCTTTTTATCCCTTCTGTGGTTAGGAACATCTCCACTTGGCTTTCTGCCTGGAGGAAGTGACCTCCTTTTACATTTATTATCAGAAGGTGTCTTTACACTTGCCCTAGCATTTACATTTTGTGGGCAATCCCTTCTATAATGTTCTTTTGAACCACAAATGAAGCATTCTCCAATAGCATATGCTCTATCTGAACTATCGGGCCTTCTTAAAGGTTTTTCCTTTTTATGAAAAGCCGCCCTGCATTTTCGCAAGTTATCTTCTGCAATCAATCTGCCAGATAACACTTCTAAAGATAAGTTATTACAACTAACATTATCCAGTTGCGATATAAAATTATCCCAGCTAGGGTCAAGGGAATTGAGTATAACAGTAATGAGGGTTTGTTCAGACACTGTTTCCCCCCTCAACATCAATTCCTGCCTTAACCTGTTTAACTCACATAAGTGTTCATTAATATCTACTCCCGCCTTCAACCTTGCGGAATAGAACTCCCTATAAACTCTGTTTGTAACATGGGAGCTTTTTGAACAAAATAGCTTATGCAGTTTCACCCAAACTTCTGTTACGGTCAGGTTACTAGGTATACTGGGATATAGTGCAGGGTTAATGGACATCAATAAAATACAAAAGGCCTTATGATGTAAAAGATCAACTTCTAAGGACCATGGTCTAGGTGGGGGTTTTAACAACAACGATAAAACATTCTCTTTCATTAAAATTACTTGAATACTTTTAACCCATTCCTTAAAATTTCCTCCACCCACACTTAAACTTTTAAAATTAGGAGGAAGGACCTGTACATTATTAAACATGGAAACAGACATTAATTGGTGTTCAAAATGTGGTCCATCCTGGAACGGGCAATAAGGCATTGGAATAGAAGCACACAGCACAGTGTCTTCTATCTGGCATTCTGACAATCGTTCCTCCCCAATGGGAGGGATTAAAACTTCAGGTTGTGCGGATGCAAAGCTCATCCTGGTTTGATCACAAAAACTTGAGGGTCCTCTCTGGTGCACATCTCTAGGAATTTTTGGACGCGCTCCCAAATTCCTATCTTCAGTTGAGGCAGCCTCCGGAACCGTCCTGGATGTCGATGTCATCACGGATGGATATGTCCCACTCGTGGTGTGCGCTGAATTAGTCGCAGACATCAGGGGTGCTTTGGTATGTGCAGCTCCTATTTGTTGAGCCGATGGTGCCTGCAAACCATCGCCTAAAATGGTTGCCAAAGTTTCTATCACACTTGCAACCTTACGCTCAACATGAGAGTCTCTTAAATTTTTAGCAGAAGTCACTGATGTCATCAAGGGAGCTAAAGTCTTTATGGCCTGATCTATGATGGCTTCAACAGCAGGTGGCGCAATATCAACTTGGCCATGCTGGTTTAACAAAGAAGCAGGAACATTCGAATCAGGCAGTCTGTTATCCCCCATTCTCCACTTATGGTCTGAGGTGGGGGTTTTAGGAAAAGATTGAAAGTCTCTTACCGATCCGGTGTTTTGTAGGACTTCGATCTTCTTTCCTTTCGCAGCTGGATTCTTTAATAATCCGCTAGAATCAGCAGTCGGGTTCTGACTTACTGTGGGCAAACCTAAAAGCTGAAGGATTGCCTTCCTAAACTCATCATCCACCTCTGTATTTGTTTTCAGGACCTGAAGTGGCGTTCTTCCAGTCTCTACTTCTTTAGGTGATGATGGTTTACTCACTATCTTGGGCCCTTCAAAAGTTGAGGCCTCTGCTCCAAAACTTACAGCTCCACTATTCTCTAAATCAATTAGAGTTTGGGGTTTTTCAGCCAAAACATTTTTGGCCTGAGCCCCGGACAGTTCAGTTTGTGACTTCATACTTTTCGCTGCTGCTGCTGCCCTAGTCAACATCTATTCAACTGCAGACATTCCAGTCTAGCGCGTTACCACATGAGCGTAGGTTCGTTAAACCATCCTCTGCTACCAACTGTGACGAAATGGGGTTGAGGGGTACCCCGGACCGTGAACCAGCTCATGAGTAAACACACTGAGACTGAAATGATTCTAACAGAGGCGTCTTGTGTAAAAATATAATTTACTTTAAAACATTTAAAAAGCACTATGTCTTTATGAAAACACATTAAAAACAAAGTCTTGTCTGGGTATGTGAGGCAAGGCTATCTCCCTAGATCCCTCTCCACAATACCGAAAACAGTTCACAAAAGAATAAAGCTAGCATGAAGGTAAGCAGCTTCGGCGTCGATACATCATCAAGGCAATCATAACGAGGGCAGCACGAGCCTCACAGCTGAAAGTCACCTGAAGTAAAAACAGTTCAAATAGCAAACACTGTTTGAAGCTTGTGGGAGGAAGAAGGTCCAGCAACAGCAGTCCCGATGATAGCTTGCGTGCTACAAAACAGCAAAAGGCAAGCATCCGTGGGAGTCTCTCTGTAACGACGTCTGGAGTCCTTATCTGCATTCTTCTCCCATCTGCGGCATTGCACCAAGCTTCCTGCAGGAGCTGTGCATTTAGGCCTAGAAGACTAGGCCCGAGTAGCAAGCGAAAGGTCCTTGCTTATGTAAGGAGTCAACCTGCAATTATCCAGGGCGGGGAAGGCTTGCAGGTAATTGGCAACAGTAGATGGCTTGATTAAAACCATACTGTTTGTGAGTAGGCAGATAGCCACAGTAATCCTGGAAACACTCGTGACAGATTGGGTGAACAATTGTCCCAGGGGAAGGAGACCTTCACTGATAAAAAGGTGCTGACCTAGAAGCCAGGAGCCTGTGAGTTCTAGTTTCCTCTTAGGTATGAAAGCTGGTTGGGTTTCTGTGGGCCAATCACCAGAGACAGTGAATTCTAATCCCGCCTTAGGCATGCAAAGCCAACTGGGTAACTTTCGGCCAGTTACCAGGAGACTGTGAGTTCTAGTCCCGCCTTAGACATGAAAGCCAGCTGGGTGACTTTGGGCCAATCACCAGGAGATTGTGAGTTCTAATCCCGCCTCAGGCATGAAAGCTGGCTGGGTGACTTTGGGCCAATCACCAGGAGATTGTGAGTTCTAATCCCGCCTCAGGCATGAAAGCTGGCTGGGTGACTTTGGGCCAATCACCAGGAGATGTGAGTTCTAGTCCCCGTTTTAGGCATGAGAGCTGGCTAGGTAACTTTGGGCCAGTTATTCTCTCTCTCACCCCAACTCACTCACAGGGTTGTTGTTGTTTTGGAGGTGGAAAGAGTATTATGCATGTTCGTTGCCTTGAGTGATTTATGACGTCATAAAGGCAGGATAAAAATCTAATCAATGAATTAAAATATTAGCTTGGAATCATATCTGAAACCCTGTTGCCTTTGGAGGGTGCCAGGAAGTAGATAATTCAAGCAGAGGCTGGAGTTTTCCTTTCAGTTTTCCTTGGAGGATTTAATGCCATAGATAAATGGTACCTCAGTGTGGGTGGAAATATTTCCAAGAATAAGCACTTAAGTATCCATCACATTTTTTTTCCCAGATTGCGCATTTAAATATTGCATTTCTCACGAGGAGAGGAGAAAGCCTTCCCATTTCATGCAAAAAAAAAATTAAAATAAATGACCATGGGCAAAATGAAAACGGGCATACCTAAGAATGATCTGTTGATCCCTTTCAGGGGGTTAATGAGCTAGTTAAATCTCTCTTGACCTCCTCCAGATATAATGGCCGTGTAAAACTCACGGCGGGCTTCCCATGTTATTAGTCTGGCAGGAATCGGTTTTAAATAACAGCTTGCAAAACGAAACTCCTGCCTGCTGTTCAGAAAACGTGGGAGTCCCATCAGGAGAATACGGGTAGTCCTTGACTTTCGGCCATCCATTTAGTGACCGTTTGAAGTTCCAACGGCACTGGAAAAAGTGACTTCTTACAGTCACTTCCTCGAGTTACGACCACAGCTGAGCCCCAAATTGATGTTGCTCCGCGAGAAACTTGTTAAGTAAGTTTTGCACCCCGTTTTACGCTCTTTCTTGCCATGTTTGTTTAGTGAATCACTGCCGTTGTTAAATTAGTTGTTCAGTGGTAAAAATAAAAGGCTGTAAAATGGGTCACGCCTCACTTTAACAATTGCCTCTCTTAGCAATGTGTATTTCATTTACACTGAAATGTGGTCTGTAGCGATTTACTTAACAACCGTGGTTAAAAAAAGATCCTAAAATCAATGGCGGGATTGAAATAATTTAACAACCGGTTCTCTGCCCTAATAACCGGCTGGGTGGGCGTGGCCATGGTGGGCGTGGCCAGGGGCTGTGACAGGCAGCACTCAGCCTCCTGCAGCCTCCTGGGAGCAAAAACGGGCCGTGTAGGGGCCGCACCACATCCCCACGCTCCATTTTGGGCCTAGTAGGCCTCCCTGCACTTACCTGAGAGCCAAAACAGGGCGCGTGGGGACTCTTGGAAGGGGAGGGGAGGGGAAAGGAGGGGCCAGCCATCAATTTAGCAACCGATTAGCACAAACCGGCCCGAACCGGCTGAATCCCACCACTGCCTAAAATGAAATAACAACTGCTTCACTTAACAATATTAATTTTGGGCTCCATTGCGGTTGTACGTTGAGGATGTTTGTAGTTTTGGTATTGTTTATTCCCTGGGTAATGCTTCATTCACAATGGCTGCCTGTTTTCTGAAGCTCGGCCATGCCTCTTAACAATTTCCCTATTTCTTAAAAAGAAATCCTTGGGGGGGAAAAATCCATTTTTTTTTTCTGGCAAACCAGATGTATGGAGAAAAAAAGGACAATATTTGAGATGGAAAGCGTTAATTTGATCATGACAATTTTCCTCCTGAAGGGTCAAGCAGCTTATGTAATTCAATCTGATTCCCAAGTATTTATTTGTGTTTGTGTGTGTGTGTATTATTTATTTATTTATTTATTTATTTATTTATTTATTTATTTATTTGTTTATTTATTTATTTATTTATTTATTTGAATTTGTCAAACAAAAATGAGAACAAGAATAAAAGAAAAATACAATGACAGGGACGATAGGCACATTAATGCACTTATACACGCCCCTCTCTACGGGCCTCTTAAGTATGAAGTCAATTTATGACTATAAAACTGTGAAAAATTTGTAGCTGAGACAACCGGATCAAGTAGAGCATTCCAGACTTTGACAACTCTATTTCAGAAATCATATTTTTTTTACAGTTTTTTTTTTTTTAAATTGATTTATATGCCGCCCTTCTTCGGAGACTCAGGGCGGCTTACAATGTGTTAAGCAATAGCCTTCATACTTTTGTATATTTTATACAAAGTCAGCTTATTGCCTCCACAATCCGGGTCCTCATTTTACCTACCTTTGAAAGGATGGAAGGCTGAGTCAACCTTGAGCCTTGGTGAGATTTGAACTTGCAGTAATTGCAGGCAGCAGATGTAAGTGAATGTTAAGTGGAAGTTAATAACAGTGCTTTTAGTCTGCTGAGCCACCAGAGCTCAGTAAAGTTTAGAACAATATACATTTGAGTTCAAAGCGCTTGTTCGCGCGCGTGTTATTGCGATTAAAACAACAACAAAAAAGTTATTTACAGGGAAAGCATTACTACGTATAATTTTGTATGCAATACCTAGGTCTGACCGCAAGCGACGCAATTCTGAGTTACCCGAACTGAGAATTTCGAGCCTCGTAGCATAAGGAATTTATTGTGTACAGAAGACTGCAAGATTTTTCTCATGAAGCACTTCTCAACCCGCTCGATTGTACTGATGTCAGATATATGGTGGGGATTCCAAACAGCTGAACAATACTCTACGATTGGTCTAGGATAAGTTTTATAAGCTCTAATTAGTAATAAGATGTTGCCAGAAAAAAAGTGTGTGTGTTTGTGCATCGAAAATCGGACCCAACTGGAAAATAAGTCCTAGCAAGATTTTTCAGGATGCTCATAATATAAGCCCTATGTCAGTGATGGCTAACCTTTTTGCTGTCGTGTGTCAAAAGCGGGGGGGAGAGGGGCGGGGTCTCATGTGCACGTGCCCACACCCATAATTCAATGCGCCCGGACCCCCCGCGCATGTGTGCGTGACCCTTCTGCGCTCTCCCCGCTTTTGGCATGCGATGGCACCGTAGGCCCGTGTTTTTCCTTCCCCAGGCTGGCCTTCTCCCCTCCCCCCGAGGCCCTCCAGAGACTGGAAATGGCCCATTTCCCGACTTCCGGAAGGCCCAAAAATCAGCTGGTTGGTGCACTATGCGCGCTGGAGCTGACCTACAGCAACACTTATGTGCCCACAGATATGGTTCTGCGTGCCACCTGTGGCACATACGCCATAGGTTCGCCACCACGGCCCTATGTCATGTCTTCTACTATGTCATCACACCCTACCCCCAAAATAAGCCCCAGTTAAAATTGTCAGCCCGATCTACTGTATTTTCCCAAAAATAAGACCTAACCAGAAAATAAGACCTAATGCGTCTTTTAGAGCAAAAATTAATATAAGACCCGGTCTTATTTTCGGGGAAGCACGGTATATATAAGTCATAGATAGATAGATAGATAGATAGATAGATAGATAGATAGATATAAGTACGGTATACGCGGTAGACTTATGACCACAATTGAGCTCAATATTTATGTTGCTAAATCAGAAATGTGTTAAGTGAGTCTTGCCCCATTTTACGATTTTTTTTGCCGATATTGCCAAAGTGAATCATTTCAATTGTTAATTAGTCACACAGTTGGTAAGTGAATCTGGATTCCCCGTTGGCTTTGCCTGTCGGAAGGTCACAAAAAGAGGATCACATGACACCCCCCCCCCAGGACACTGCAACCGCGAGTCTGTTGCCACGCATCCGAATGTAAATTACATGACCATGGGGTTGCAATGATTTTAAGTGTGAAAAATTAACAGATTAACAGAGTTGGAAGGGACCTTGTAGGTCATCTAGTCCAACCCCCTGCCCAAGCCAGGAGACCCTACACCGGGTGTCAGCAACCTGCAACTCCGGAGCCGCATGTGGCTCTTTGGGCCCTCTGCTGTGGCTCTCTGTCGGTTGATCCAATGGCTGGCTCCGCCCCTCGCCCTCCCCTCCCAGTCACTCCTTGCCTGACCTGAGAAGATAAGGGCGAGTCCGGGAGATGGAGAAGCATACATGGCAGAGACAGAGAGATATAGAGGGGGAGAGAGACAGAGACAGAGAGAAATACAGAGAGAGGGGGGAGGGAGGGAGAGTGAAAAAGAGATCAAAAGGTTTTTGTGCTTCCCGGTGTTTTTAACAACCGGTTCTCTGACCTAATGACCAACTGGGTAGGTGTGGCTGGGGGGAGGTCATGTGACTAGTGGAAGTGAGTGACATCAAGTTGGCCACGCCCACCCAGGTTTTGTGGCTCCCGGTGTTTTCTTTTCTGTGGGAAACGGGTCCAAATGGTTCTATGAGTGTTTAAGGTTGCAGACCCCTGCCCTACACCATTTCTGACCGATGGCAGTCCAGTCTCTTCTTAAAAGCTTCCAGGGATGAAGCTCCCACAACTTCCGAAGGCAACGTCTGTTCCACGGGTTGAGTGTTCTCACGATCAGAAAATTTCTCCTTATTTCTAGGTTGAAATGGTCATAAGTCACTTTTTTTTTTCAGTGCCGTAAGTCGAGGACTACCTTTAGCGGAAGGATCAGGAGCAAATCCCGCCTGCTCTCAGTTCTTTGTTAGCATCCCACTCGGTTGCTTTATTCTTTATTTGAATTTCCTGCAGCCATTTTGGCAACGTCAAAATAGGAGAACCGACTCAAAAGAGAAATGTTCAGTGGGAACCTGGCACAAACTTCCCGGAGAAGAGAAAGGGGGGAAAAATTATATATGCTGATTTTATGCACTTCTGAATAGCAAGCGAAAAGACAGAACTAAAATCCCGGTGAAAAAAGAGACTTTCTAAGTTCCTTTCCCCATTCAGGATTTCCCTCAGGGCTCTCAAGAGCGTCCAGCTAGCTCACCAACTTGGCACGACTTTAACCTATTATAAAACAAGGCTCCAGTCCTCAATGTGTGGGGTTTTTTTCAAAAAAAAAAAAGTTATTATTACTGAGGGAACAGTCGTGCTGGCTGAACTGTTAAAAGGGCCACTTGACACAGAGGCGGGAGAAGCTAGAAGGAAACAACAAAGCTTTGAAAAGTTCATTTCGACTGAATGGATTTGGGGTTATTTTTATTTTTTAAAAATATCACAGATAATGGCGGATCTCGGGATTTGACGTTCTGCCTTTCCCCAAAAAAGCGTTCTTCGAAAGTGGCCCTCCACTGCCACAAAATAAAGGAATAACAGATTACAAGTAGTCCTCGAATTATAACCGTTCATTTAGTGGGCCTTTTGAAGTTACAACCACACTGAAAACTGTGACTCGTGACCATTTTCCACACTTACAACCGTTTCAGCATCCCGGTGGTCCTGCAATTAAAAACCTGGACGCTTGCTTGGCAACTGGTTCATATTTATGATGGTTGCAGTGTCCCGGGGATCACATGATCCCTTTTTGCGACCTTCTGACGAGCAAAGTCAATGGAGGAAGCTAGATTCATTTAACGACCATGTTACTAATAACGGCAGTGATTCAGCAAAAAACTGTTGCAGGAAGTTGTTAGGAAGTGTAGGAAGAAATATCCTTCTGGGTTCAGCTCCAAGTGGGGAAAAAGACACTGGAAACATGGAGACTGCTTGGAAAGATGGTTTAATGGTGGACAGGATCACATGGTTTGAGTTCCTGAACAGAAAAAGGGGTGAGACTCAGTGAGTCCCCGGGTTTTATGCCCTCTCTGACTTTGAACTTCCTGGGGCCCCAAAAGAGTATCTGATTGGTTGTCAGACTCCCAGGGGGTGGGGATCTTAGCTAGCCTTGATGGCTGATGTAATCTTCCCAGGTGCCATGTGGTGAGTTTCTGTTGCTAGATGGGTCCTATTGTGTTGCAGATGATGGTTCATTGAGAAAGATTGAGTTTCTGCCTCTGGCCCATTGACAAAAGGTGGGGGCAGGAAGATGGGAGTTGCTTCGTCTTTAAAACATGCTTCTCCATTTCTCATCCAGGGAAACATAATATTCTGCCTTTTTAATATTTCCCAAAATATTACATTCTTCTAGGAAAGGGATGGGTGCTAATTTCCTACAGAAGGAAGGAAAGGAGAGAAGGAAGGAGGGAGGGAGAGAGGAAGGGAGGGAGAAAGGAAGGAAGAAGGGAGGGAAAGGGAGAGAGGGAAGAAGGGAGGGAGGGAGAAAGGAAGGAAGAAGGGAGGGAAAGGGAGAGAGGGAAGAAGGGAGGGAGGAAGGAAGAAGGGAGGAAGGGAGAGAGGGAAGAAAGGAAGGAAGAAAGAAGGAAGGGAGGGAGAGAGGGAAGAAAGGAAGGAAGGAAGGAGAAAAGGTCTAGAGTTGGGCAAAACCTTTATTTGAAGCAACAGAAAAGGAACAGCAAAATTTTAAGTTCTTCAGCATTTTCCATCAGGTGAAATTTTTGCAAACTAAGAAGGGATGGGTGAAAAAGAGAAAATGCTTCAAATTACTTGCTCGTAGTCCCCCTGTTGAGATGTGTTTTTAAAGAGGAAGCCTCACATCTATTAGTTGTGTTGCAAAGCACACAATTCACACTTCATTATCGCCTTTTCCTGCTGGCACCTCTGCATCTGGAATGCCCTGTGTAGTCATGATGCCCTTAGTCGGGGAAAAACAGAATATAACATTGCTTGAATATAACATGACCAGAGGATGGTAAACAAGATAATTATGGGCCCAATTTTATTTTATTTTTTCATATGAGAGAAGGAAAAGAAAAAAACGAGGAAGTCCAGTTGCCTCCTGAAAAAAGCACTTTTGGGACAACTGTGACCTGGATGACTGAGAATCTCTACAGATACACAATTTGGGGTGAGGATCCTTGGAATGGGGTGGGAATAGGAATGGATTTCCAGAGGGAAAAAATGGCAGACTACAGGAACCATTTGCACCACTCAGGTGACCCTGAGGACACAGATAAACCTCCAAGTGGCCTCAACGACTCTCTAAAAGGATGCAAATGACCAGCTCTCTGCAAGGAGTATCACTCCCTCCATGACCCACCATTCTGTTAGAGCTGAAGAAGCTTCTTGGATGAGAAGCAAAGTGTCTTCAAAGAAAAAACAAGGAAGTCTAGTTGCCTCCTGAAAAAAGAACTTTTGGGACCACCATGACCAGGATCTGGACTGAGAATCTCTACAGACTTTTAGCTACACAATTTGGGATGAACACCCTTGGAATGGTGTGGGAGGAGAAATGGATTTCCAGAGGGAAAAAATGGCCGACTACAGGAACCATTTGCACTATCAGGTGACCCTGAGGACACAGATAAACCTCCAAGTGGCCTCAGTGACTCTCTCAGGATCCTCGGGCAAAACAAGGACAAACTCCAAAAACAACCAAAGACGACGCTTTGATGTGAAATGCTGGTTTAATCTTGTTGGCTTCGAAAACACTGCAGTCGTACCGATGTAGAATTGGCGCTACAAACGTGTGGCTTGTAGCGCATTTATCCACCCCGCACTCCACCTGAGCACCTGGGTGCCTGTCAGCTGTGGGGCATCGCCCCAACACCGCCCTCGACACCTCCCTTTGAGCAGCGAATCAGCGGGCAAGGAAACCGCGTTCATCCCAAAACGGCCCGTCTCAGCATATCAGTCTTCAGTCAGGGAGCGGCCGCAGCAGAACCGTCCCTTTCCGCTGCGAAGACATCGTGGATTCCTATTCCCGACGCAACCCACCCCCACACCCAACCGCCTACCCCAGTGTCACCATTACCACCCCCATGTGCGTGTATGTGATGCATAAGCGAGATATCCGTATGCCGGTCATCTCTCTGATGTCAAATGCAGGATGGAAGGCTCGCCAAAGGTAAAATGGCGGGCGGGATGGCGGGCCTGTTCACACCTCAGCCCTGTGGTGTCGAGCGTGATGGTGGGCTCGACAGACTCCCTAAAAGGATGCAAATGACCAGCTGTCTGCAAGGAATATAAATCCCTCCATTTCCCACTGTCCTGTTAGAGCTAAAGAAGCTTCTTGGATGAGAAGCGAAACGTCTTCAAAAGAAAAAAAAACCCGAAAGTCCAATTGCCTCCTGAAAAAAGCACCTTTGGGACATATGAGAGACAGATAGAATATTGACAGGAGATGATTGAATAGGTATAACATCATCCATGCCACACACAAAAAAAACATGGACCGGGAGATGTTTTTCTCCCTTTCTTCAACTGTTAGTCCCTTTTGGGGTGGGGGGTTTTCAGGTTTCTTAGGTTTGGAGTTACCCAAACACCTGTTGGAAGAAACGTCCATCTGGGTTCAGTTCCAAGTTGGGGGGTGGGGTGGGGAAAGACACTGGATTCATGGAATTTGCTTGGAAAGAAGGTTTATTGATGAACAGGATCACACGGCTTGAGATCCTGAGCAAAAAAAAAAGGGCAGAGATGCTGAGAGCGCCTGGGTTTTATACTCTCTGTTGGGCTTTGAATTTGAGCTTGTGTTCTGATTGGTTGTCAGATTCCCATGGGGTCACGCAGAGGTAACTTTGTGGGTTGTCTGTGTCCCAGGCTTGGTTGACTTTTGCTGGGTGATGATGTAATGAAAGGAGCTTTGGGCAATTCCTATTATGGCTCTGCCTGAAGGAGGTAGATCTTCGTTATATAGAACGGACTGGCTCAAGCCTTAATGGCCCATTGACAAAGGTGAGGGGGCTGAGTTTCCGCCTCCCTTTTAATATTTCCTAAAATATCTCATTTTCCTAGGAGAGGGGTGGGTGCTAACTTCCTACACACCCAAGACACCCACCCCCAAACCGCTGCCAAGCTCAGATCATGGCAGCACAGAAAAATCTGCCGCTTCCTTTCTTGAAGGATCTCGTCGGTAAGTGTCAACTGACTGGGATATGATTGATTTTTCATTGTTCTTTAATGAAAGGACATTAAACACTCACATTAATCAGTGTTCTCTGTCAGGCATGCAGCGAGATACACATGGGCAACATTAATCTCTCCGTGTCTCGCCCCATTCTTTGCCGTGACTTATTGTCTTCCAGGGCAGGCCCGGGTGTTGGTGCCTAATTGTGAGGATGCCAAAATGATGGAACGGGTGTTGGGATGCCACAGGGTTGTTGGAAGAAAATGTCCATCTGGGTTCAGCTCCAAATGAGGGAAGAAAGACACTTGGAAACATGGAGACTGCTTGGAAAAATGGTTTTTAATGGTGGACAGGACCACATGGTTTTGAGGTCCTTGGGGGGCAGCGGGGAAAGGGAAGAGATGCTGAAAGTGCCCCGGTTTTATGCCCTCTCTGGGCTTTTGAATTTGAGCTTGTTGTCAGCATTTCAACGCTGGCATAGAGAGAGCAGAGGAGAGCGAGAGAAAAACTCTGAGATTTTTGCCTGCTAAATCCCTTTGAAGCCCAGTTGTCGTGGAAATGAGGGGAGGGGGCACATTCCTGGGAAATGACGAGGAAAAGAAGTCTGAAGGATGACTTGGAAGACAGCCAATGAGAAGCAGAGATTTGGGGATCGGAAAGGGAGGAATTGGGAGGCAAAAGGTCAGTCTTGTCCATGCGGAGTCATGATCCGGTGGCTGAGCTCAATGAAAGAAAGATTTCCTTAAAGATTGGCAGTTTGGAAATTCATTTAATTTTGAGATAGCACCGCAGTCTGACACTTGTGTTCTGATTGGTTGTCAGACTCCCATGGGGCCATGCAACTCTGTAGGCCCGTGATGGCGAACTTATGGCACGTGTGCTCAAAGTGACACCTGGAGACATGTCGGCTGGCATGCATGTCGTTGCCCATTCCTCTTCCGGGTCTCTGGCGCACATGCGCATGTGCCAATCAGCTGGCCTTTGTGCATGCAGCAGTACAGGAAACCGGAAGAGCTGGTCTGTTGAGCCGGAAATGGGGCTTCCTCGAACTTCGGAATTGGGCGTGTCCAAAAAGAAAGAGGACCAATGGGAATTCTCCCTTCTGCAGCGTCATCGGTCTCCAGGCAGAGTCTCCCTTGACTTCACCCACTGGAGGAAAGAGTTCCTTGCAGAGAAGAAGCCCAAGTTGGTTATTCAAGCCAAGATCCCCGCTCCCATTTTCTCCGCTTCTCTCTCTCCCCGCAGAATTGTCTCTCCTCCTTCCGGAGACTCTGCCCGGAGACCGATGACACTCAAGCAGGGTGAATTCTCATTGGTGCTGCCCCTCATTCTGGCCCCTCCTATCTCAAAAGTCCGAGATAAACACTTCCTCCCCCCCAATGCAGAACATGCCAGCTGATCGGCGTAGGTACATGTGTGGCAGTAACTAGAAGACGGGCTGGCTGGCACACATGCGCATACCGGAAACCGGGAAGTACCTTATCTGGTGCACGCATGCCCCCTGGGCAGCTCCTCTTCCTGGTCGCAGCCCTGATGATCGTACACGTGCATGAAGTGCTCCATTCATTGATTGATTGATTGATTCGATTTATATGCTGCCCTTCTCCAGAGACTCAGGGCGGCTTACAATGCGTTAAGCAATAGCCTTCATACTTTTGTATATACCTGCTTAGTAGGGCTTTCGGGGGCCCCCTTAAGCGGTGTTCTTTTTTATACAAAGTCAGCTTATTGCCCCCACAATCCGGGTCCTCATTTTACCTATCTCGGAAGGATGGAAGGCTGAGTCAACCTTGAGCCTGGCGAGATTTGAACTTGCAGTAATTGCAGGCAGCTGGTGTTACTTAACAGTACTTTAGTCTGCTGCGCCACCAAGGCTCTTCTTTCCTTTCAGCTGTACGCTGTACCCTGAGTCCCAAGCTTGGTTGACTTTTGCTGGGTGATGATATAATGAAAGGGGCTTTGGGCAATTCCTACTATGGCTCTGCCTGAAGGAGGATAGATCTTTGTTATGTAGGATAGACTGGCCCAGGCCTTGATGGCCCATTGACAGGTGGGAGTTGGGGGCTGAGTTTCTGCCTCCCTTTTAGGGGAAATATTCTGCCCTTTTCATATTTCCTAAACTATCTCATTTTCCTAGGAGAGGGGTGGGTGCTAACTTCCTACAGTGGGTATTAATTCTTCACGTGATCTTGATTCTACTGTTAATGCAGTCTAGGATGGCCCTGGCTTTTTGGGCAGCTGCAGCACACTGCTGGCAGGTGGGTAATGAAAACAACTAAGCTCAGAGAGCACTAAGGACCTCACAGTCCTCCTCCTCCTCCTCTTCCATCCTCCACTCCACAAACTAGAACTGCCTCCCTTCTAGCACTGATGATGTAACCTAGTTTGGTAATGAAAGATCTGCAAGAAACCAACGAAGCTCAGACAGCACCAAGGAGCCAGTAGTGGGTTGAACATTATGTTGCTACCGGTTCACCCCGAGCACGCTGATTTTGTGCGCCCCTGTGCCCAGTTTGCGCGTGTACGCGCCTGCTTTCCATACATACACCCGTCCTCATAAATGTCCCTAAATAGGATGGCATAGAGCCCGGGAGGGTGGGCGACCCCACCCCCACCCACTATTTCCGCTACCGGTTCAGGCGAACCATTCCGAACCGGCTGAATACCACCTCTGCAAGCACCCCACAGTTCAACCCTGAGCAGGGCCGGATTTTCCTATAGGCTAACTAGGCTTCAGCCTAGGGCCTCAAGATCAAGAGGGGCCTACATTCAAATTGTTAGCAAAATTAAAATTACACTTTCACTATAGGTGAAAGGGCCTCATAAGTGGAATAGCCTAGGGCCTCTTTTCATCTAAATCCGGCCCTGCCCCTGAGCTGCAAATATTCTCTTCCATTGGTACCTGTCCTTTCTTACTTGCATCGTTTTATTATTCTTTTATTAATTTATTATGTGATTATTCTCTTTTATTAGTGTTATTGTTTTATATGTGAGGTTTCTGTATTCCTGTAAGCTGCCTTGAGTCGCCAGGTGCGAATAGGCGGGAATATAAATTTCCTAAAACAAATAAATAAATTAAAATTGTGACGTCGCAAACAAGGATGCGGGGAGCATAGCAACGCATGCTTTTTGTCTGATTTTCTCCTGCCCTTCCTCTTAAGTAGAGATGCTGTTGTGAGTTAGTCGCCTTTCTTGCAGCTCAAGTTCTCACTCCCTGGAGGAAGAGAAAAAGCATCCGTAAACAGAATTCTGAGATGCGTAATTGCTGTATTAACATTTAAATGCAAAGAGATTTTCTGTTCCCCTTAGAGTCTTTCCAGTCTTTCAAATAGCTACGGTAGCATGAAGAAAGGCAGCAGATACTGCCTTAGATACTGGAAAGTCCTGGAGTATTTAGAAAGGAAGCACTTCCCCTATAAATAAATGTATCGCTCAGCTCTATTAGCTTTCGAAAACTTATCAGAAACGGTGGCGAGTATTTATGGGCTGTGAATTGCGTGGAGGAAAATATTCTGACAGTGACGTGGTCCGCCAGCAGCCTGCGGAGCTGGCAGCGTAGTCGGACAGTGAGGAGTCTAGGGAAGGCCCAGACGAAGGCTCTGTGTCAGAGGCAGAGGTGGGGCCAGGGCCATCTGGGAGTGATGTGCGGACTCCAGAGCTTCCAGAGTCGGATATCAGGGAGGCAGAGGAACAGGAGGAGCCTGTTCCTAGTGCGTGCATGCACAGAGCTGCCAGAAGGCACAAACAGTTAAAACAAAAGGGACAACTCAGGAGTGAGGCCTGGAGATGATTGGCCCCTCCCATAAGGCTTAAAAGAGGAGCAAAGGCAGGTGAGCCCTTTGCAGGAAAGCAACATTGTTAATTCTGTTCCCAGTCGGCATCTCTGTTTGATTCTGAACTCCGTGTGGCTTTGCCAAGTAGGTCTTTGGCAGCGTGTCAAGGGAGATCAAGTTTGGCGATTATCCTGAAGGACTTCTCCCCAAGGACTTTTTGCAACTAATTGGGACTCAGCTGTGAATGAACGTAATTCACAGCTGTTGCAATAAAAGAGGTTTTTGGGACTACTCGTGTGTTTTAAGGACTCAGGAAGCCTAGGTCACAACAGACAGCAACTTTTCTCACTCCAAAGAATCATAGCACAAAAACTAGGGGGAGAAAATGACTTTGCAGCATAATTTAACATTTTATGAACATTATAAGTCTAGTCTATTATTATGATCAGAGCCGTGGTGGCGCAGTGGTTGGAATGCAGTACCGCAGGCTAATTCTGCCGACTGCCAGCAGTTCGGCAGTTCGATTCTCGCCGGCTCAGGATTGACTCAGCCTTCCATCCTTCCGAGGTCGATAAAATGAGGACTCAGATTGTTTTGGGGGGGGGGGACTGACTGTGTAAACCACTTAGGGCTGTAGAGCATTGTGAAGTGGTATATAAGTCTAAATGCTTATATACGGAGCACATGCGGGTGTGTGTGCGGGTGTGCGTGCCATACATGCATTGTATTTTGGACAGAAATTTCTGTCAGGAAATTTCTCCTTAGTTCTAAGTTGCTTCTCTCCTTGCTTAGTTTCCACCCATTGCTTCTTGTCCTGCCTTCAGGTGCTTTGGAGAATAGCTTGACTCCCTCTTCTTTGTGGCAGCCCCCGAGATATTGGAAGACTGCTATCATGTCTCCCCTACTCCTTTTTTTCATTAAACTAGACATACCCAGTTCCTGCAGCCATTCTTCATATGTTTTAGCCTCCAGTCCCCTAAACATATTTGTTTCTCTTCTCTGCACTCTTTCTAGAATCCTCAACTTACAACCATTCATTTAGTGATGCTTGACGTTACAACAGCACTGGGAAAAAAAAGGCTTCACACTTGCAGCCTCCCTGTGGCCACATTATCAAAATTTGGACTTTTGGCAACTGGCATGTATATATGATGGTTACGCTGTCTGGGAGGGGGTGAAGTGTCATGTAATCATCATTTGTAACCGTCCCAGCCAGCTCCCGACAACCACAGCCAATGAAGGAAGCCAGGTTCAGATAACGACTCTGTGATTCACTTAACAACCTGTGGTAAATAGGTCGTAAAGCGAGGCACAGCTCACTTAACAATTGCCTCATTTACTTTGGGCTCAATTGGGATGGTAAATCAAGGACTATCTATAGTAAGCGGGGCTCTTCAGCGTCTCAACAATTAAGGAAGCTTAAAGAAAAAAAGTGAAAAAGAGATTTTTATTTATTTATTTTTTTAAAAAAGATGCCCTGAGAACATATTTTAGGATTTGCAATTATAATTTGGCTGGAGCAGGCTTACATAAAAGGCCTTTGAGAGGAAGGGAAACATTAGCTGAAATATAATTGGTAGACCTGGCGCTGTGGATAAACTGGGTTTCTTAAAATATGGCAGTGCCCTGAATGTTTGAGGATGGTTTTTAAAAAGGATGGTTTTTAAATCCATGGCTGTAGGCATTAGAGACCAGAGAAGAACAAGAATGATAGATTCTCACATAGGAACCTGTTTCTGCTTGAACATTTTATTCTCCATATTTATTTATTTATTTATTAGTTCGATTTATATGCCGCCTTTCTCTGGAGATTCAGGGCAGCTTACAATGCTTTTAAGCAATAGCCTTCATACTTTTTTTGTATATACCTGCTTAGTAGGGCTTTCGCCCCCCCCACCAAGCAGTGTTCTATTTTATACAAAGTCAGCTTATTGCCCCCACAAACCGGGTCCTCATTTTACCTACCTCGGAAGGATGGAAGGCTGAGTCAACCTTGAGCCTGGTGAGAATTGAACTCGCAGTAATTGCAGGCAGCTGGCAGCTAAATACTATTTTAACAGTAGTTTAGTCCATTGCGCCACCGGGCTCTTTGGGCTAGGTCACAGCAGAGGTATCGGTTAAAAGCCATAGGGATGTCACCTGCACGACAATATCACTGGACACTATATCACTCTCCCCTCCTGTGGGTTGTACCTATTTTTTTTATTATTATTACCATGTTTTCCCCAAAATAAGACCCTGTCTTATATTTTTTTGAACCCTGAAATAAGCGCTTGGCCTTATTGCCATGCACTCAAAAACCCGATTGGGCTTATTATCAGGGGATAATGTCTTATTTTGGGGAAAACAGAAAAGAGCCGAGGTGGCGCAGTGGTTAGAGTGCAGTACTGCAGCTACTTCAGCTGACTGCTAGTTCAGCAGATCAGCGGATCAAATCTCACCGGCTCAAGGTTGACTCAGCCTTCCATCCTTCCGAGGTGGGTAAAATGAGGACCCAGATTGTTAGGGGGCAATATGCTATTTAGTATACTGTCTTTGATGTAAGCTGCCCAGAGTCCTCGGAGAGTGGGCGACATAGAAATATGAATAATAATAATAATAATAACAGGGTATTTATTTGTTAAATTTATTTGCCACTTATCTCACCGTAAGGCTACACTGGGCAGCTTATAATCATGAAAAAGAAAGAAAAAGGAAAGGCATGCAAGCAGAAAATAACAGAACTGTAAAACGAACAGTGACAAAGGAACGCTGCGAGAATAATATACATCTTTAGACTGCAACTCCTGCCAATAAGGCTTATAGCAAGGAATTGTGGGAGCTGAACATAACTAGGTGGGGAATATAGTTTATATTCATTGCTCCTTTTGTTTTACCCACAATAACAACCCAGAGAAAGACTGTTCCAAAGGCACCCAGCTGATTTTCATGTGTAAGGTGGCACTAGAACTCACCGTCGCCTGGTGATTGATCCAAAGTTACCAGCCAGCTTCCATGGCTAAGGCGACACTAGAACTCACTTTGCAGAAACGAATCTTGAGAGTTTACCCAGACGGATGGCCTAGGGAACAAAGCTATTACAGAATCCGGAAGTCCTGCTAGAAATACTTCGAAACCTCCTCCCAGAGGGGACCCACAGAATCAGACCATGAAGTGGGTGTGTGGGGTCTCTAACAATGCTTTGAGCTCACATAGCGCTTATAAGCAGTATCCTGAATAACAGAAAGCGAGCTTCCTATAATCTTCTCCACTGTCCTCGCCGCTCTCTGTAGGGACTTTCTATCTGAGGCGCTGCAGCCACCAAACCAAACCGGGATGCAGTTGGTTAAAACACTCTGAATCTTGCCTCTGTAAAAAGTGGCCAGGACACAAGGAGAAAGATGCGCTCTCCTTATCCGACGCGGGAAATGCAGACGCTGGTTTCCACACTCCTTCTCTAGGTCTCCCCCTGTTTTATCTGGAGGATGCCTCTTCGTCATCCTTACCTTTTCCGAACCCAGCAGCTGATTTGCAACGATCTCGTCTTGTCAGACTTGTTTGTTCACGTCCATCTTTTGTCAGTTTTTATAAATCAATTAGGCCTTCCGCGGTGAACACGCTGTAGTTGCTGTCGGATTCCCACAGATGTCGCTTAGTCATCCGTCGGTAACCTTTATTTATTTATTTATTTCTATCACCCTCCTCTTTTTTTTTTTCTGCTCCAAAATACGTTCGACTGAGGAGGCTCGGCGATGCGCTGAGTCATGCCCATGCGCGAGCGAGCTAATTAAAATGTTTTAAATTGGCTCTCTGATTCCTGTCTATCAAACCGTCAGCCTCTGCCCGCCGCGTTACCTGGCAACCGTCGGCAGCTGCCACAGGAGGCCCTGCACTTATTTTTAAAATTGGAAAGAATATTTTTGTTTGCAAATGTTTTGTTTTGGGGGGGATTTTATTTGCTATTTATGAGAGAAGATGAGGGGAGCCACTGAAGTGGGTACGGAAAGTCTTGGAAGGAAATGGTCTCGAATGAAATCCGTTGTGGAGGCTGTGGAGATTCGTGTTTATTTATTATTTATTTATTTATTATTCAAACTTCTATACCGCTCTTTTCCTTTCGGACTCAGGGCGGTGAACAGCCAAAATAAAAACATTTATACATAAAGTTACAGTTAAAAATAGATTTAAAATAATTAAATAAATTTGGCCCGTAATTTAAAACTTATCAATTTAAAATCCATATCAAATTTTAAAACCAACCATAAAATCAAGACAGACCGGCTAACTGAAAAAAATAAGTTTTTAGGGCTCGACGAAAAGTCAAATTAATAAATTAATTAATCTATTTATAGATTTATTTGATGGATTGATACAGGTGGTCCTCGACTTACAACCACACGTTTAGTGACAGTTTAACGTTACAGTGGCTCTGAAAAAAGTGACTTTGGGACTTTTTTCATACTTATGTGGCCACTGCAGCATCCCCAAATCAGATCAAAATTCAGGCGCAAGGCAAATGACTCATATTTATGACGGTTGCAGCGTCCCAAGTTCAAGTGATCCCCTTTTGCGACCTTATGACAAACAAAGTCAATGGGGAGGGGGAGCCAGATTCACTTAACAGCCGTGTTACTAACTGCAGTGATTCAACTTAACGACCGTGGCAAGAAAGGTCAGACAGTGGGGCAAAACCTTGCTTAACAATTGTCTCGCTTAGCAACAGAAATTTTGGGCTCCATTCTGGTCGTTGAGTCTAGGACTACCTGTATGACTTCCAAACTCATACAAAGGTGGCTTACAACATTAAAAAGCCACAACATGAAAACCAAAACATTAACACATGCATTTATCTTCATGGCATCAGTAACACCATCCGACCAAGCTCTTGATGGTCTCAACCACCATTCGCGGTCCCCAGGCCCACTGACCAAACCATGTCAGGGGTGTGTGTGAATGATGCTCTATAGAGAAGGGCCAATTACTGAGAAGGGCCTTTTTCATGGTCTTCTCCTCCCAGATATGCATTTATTTACTTATTTCTATTTATTTATTTTATCCTACCTTTATTATTTGTTTACAAATAACTCGAGGTGCACATATCCAAAACACCTTCCTTCTCCTATTTCTTCCACAACAACAACCCTGTGAGGTAGACTAGGTTGACAGAGAGTGACTGGCCCAAAGTCTCCCAGCCAGCTTTCATGGCTAAGGCAGGACTAGAACTCACAGTTCCCTGGTCATTGGCTCAAAGTCACTCAGACAGCTTTCATGCCTAAGAGGGAACTAGAACTCACCATCTCCTGGTGATAGGCCCAAAGCAATCTAGCTACCTTTCATGCCTAAGTAGGACTAGAACTCACCATCTCCTGGAGATTGATTCAAAGGCAGGACTAGAATTCGCCATCTCTTGGTGATGGATCCAAAGCGACCTAACCACTTTTCATGCCTAAGTAGGACTAGAACTCACCGTCTCCTGGTGATGGGCCCAAAGCGATCTAGCCACTTTTCATGCCTAAGAAGGACTAGAACTCGCCGTCTCCTGGGCATTGGTTCAAAGTCACCTAATTAAGTTTTCTGATTAAGGCGGAACTATAATAATAATAATAATAATAATAATTATTATTATTATTATTATTATTATTATTATTATTATTATTATTATTATTATTATTTTATTTCTATAGAATTCACCTTCTTTTGATGATTCGCCCAAAGACACCTAGCTGCATTCTGTTTCTAAAACGGTACTAGAACTCACCGTCTTTTCGTTTCTGCCCAGGTGCCTTAACCACTCGACCCAACTGACTCTCCACCCCACCCCACCCCACCCCACCCCACCCCACTACCCCAATAGGTGGGACCTGCAGCAGATCCTGCTTTCCATATCATATTTTCCATTTTGTGTGTGTGTGTGTGTAAGCTGGGCCATCAGCCAGGGAGAGGGATTGTAAAAAAATAAAAATCAAGATAGTGTTTCTGTGGGATCGAAGAGCTGCCCGTTTTTCTACCCATTTGCATGGAAAAAGAGGTTAGGTTTCGTTTCTCACAGTTGCCATTCCCGACAGTCGTTACCCCACCTCCCGCTTCTGCAGGGCTGCAATTAAATTGTTAAAAGTAATTGTAAAGACAAAGAGTCCATTGATCCAGGTCCAGGTTTCTGACTCCTTGCAGACAAATCAAATGTTCTGGGAGTTTTTCCAGGGTCTTGGCTACTTGGTTTTCTCCTGGATCCAAGTCTTGTGAATGTACATTTCTCTGCCAGGGAGACAAAGAATAAGGATATAATTAAGGCCAAAGGATTTGGCATAAGGAAGCCACCATTTTCCTCTTCAACTGTGCCTTGAGGAAGAAAGTATATCCAGCCACTTGCAGAAAACTTAAGGAGTTAAGACTGGTTTAGAATGGAATGGAATGGAATGGAATGGAATGGAATAGAATAGAATAGAATAGAATAGAATAGAATAGAATAGAATAGAATAGAATAGAGAATGGGATGGGATGGGATGGGATGGGATGGGATGGGATGGGATGGGATGGGATGGGATGGGATGGAATGGAATAAAATAAGGAAGAGAAGAGAAGAGAAGAGAAGAGAAGAGAAGAGGGAATGGAATGGAATGGGATGGAATAGAATAGGGAATGGGATGGAATAGAATGGAATGGAATGGAATAGAATAGAATAGAATAGAATAGAATAGAATAGAGAATGGAATGGAATGGAATAAGGAAGAGAAGAGAAGAGAAGAGAAGAGGGAATGGAATGGAATGGAATGGAATAGAATAGGGAATGGGATAGAATAGAATAGAATAGAATAGAATAGAATAGAATAGAATAGAATAGAATAGAATAGAATAGAATTCTTCATTGGCCAAGTGTGATTGGACACACAAGGAATTTTTCTTTGGTGCATATGCTCTCAGTGTACATAAAAAGAAAAGATACATTCGTCAAGAATTATAAGGTACAATACTTAGTGATAGTCATAGGGTACAAATAAGCAACCAAATCATACTAGGAAACAATCAATATCAATATAAATCATAAGGATACCAGCAACAAATTTACAGTCATACAGTCATAAGTGGGAGGAGATGGGTGATAGGAACAATGAGAAGATTAATAGTAATGCAGACTTAAAAACTAGTTTGACAGTGTTGTGGGAATTATTTGTTTAGCAGAGTGATGGCGTTCGGGAAAAAACTGTCCTTGTGTCTAGTTGTTCTGGTGTGCAGTGCTCTATAGTGTCGTTTTGAGGGTAGGAGTCGAAACAGTTCATGTCCAGGATGCGAGGGGTCTGTAGATATTTTCACAGCCCTCTTTTTGACTCGTGCAGTATACAGGTCCTCAATGGAAGGCAGGTTGGTAGCCATTGTTTTTTCTTGTTAACAACAGAGGCTTATAAACTTTGGAAAAAGAGATGTAATGGCTGGGAACGTTCCCAATTAAAAACCTAGGGAAATACTTCCAAACAAGGGCATAGGTAGTCCTTCCCTTAACAACCTATTTTAAGCCCAGAATTTCTCTTCCTAAGCGAGATATTTACTTAGCGACTTTCGTCCCACTTTATGACCTATCTTGCCTTAGCTATTAAATGAATCGCTGCGGTTGTTAAGTCAGTAACACGGTTGTTAAGTGAATATGGCTTCCCCTTTGACTTTGCCTGTCAGAAGGTCGCAAAATGGGATCCCATGTCTCCAGGACACTGCAACTGTCATAAATCCAAGTCAGTTGCCAGGGTCTGAATTTTGAACACAGGACACTGGGGATGATGCAACGGTCCTAAGTGAGAAAAACAGTCATGTCACTTTTTTCAGTGCCGTTGTAACTTCGAATGGTCACTAAACAAACTCTTATAATTCGAGGACTAGCTATATTTTATCCTCGGCTCAGAGATAATGATCAGGGCAATTTGTAGTAAATAAAAAAACGTGTAGACTTTCTATGAGTAAATTGCAATAACATACTATTAATAGAGGTCTTTGAAGGGTGATATGATAGCTGTGTTCCAGGATCTCAGGGGCTGCCACAAAGAAGAGGGAGTCAAGCTATTCTCCAAAGCACCTGAAGGCAGGACAAGAAGGAATGGATGGAAACTAACCGAGGAAAGAACCAACCTAGAACTAAGGAGAAATTTCCTGACAGTTAGAAAAATTAACCAGTGGAACAACTTGCCTCCAGAAGTTTTGGGAGCTCCATCATTAGAGGTTTTTAAGAAGAGATTGGACAACCATTTGTCCAAAATGGTATAGGGTTGAGCAGGGGGTTGGAGTAGAAGACCTCCAAGGTCCTTTCCAACTCTTTTATTCTGAAGTTTAACTTTGCTCTTGTTTAATCTGTTTACTATTTTTTTTTTCTTTCATACATGTAATGTAGAATAGAATAGAATTCTTTATTGGCCAAGTGTGATTGGACACACAAGGAATTTGTCTTGGTGCATACGCTCTCAGTGTACATAAAAGAAAAGATACGTTCATCAAGAATCATAAGGTACAACACTTAATGATGAATTGGGTTGCAAATAGATGTTGAAGCTTATAAATTTGGGACCTGTTTCGCAAGGAGAGAAGCCATCATTGCAAGAGATTTGTCAGTGTTTAACTAGGGGAAACAATGTGTTTTTGTCCTTTTTTTAAATTCACTATTTATTTTTCTTTTCATGTTTTTGTTAAGTTTTGTTTTGTGTTTTTTTTTCCTTTTGGATTTTGCGTTTTAACCTTTTGAATAAAATATAATAAAATGAAGACTGGGTGTTAACTCGGTGGTGGTGTAAAATAGGATTGGGGAGATTTTGATCGTAGGAATTCACTTGGTGGATTTAGGCCTCTCTTTCTCTGTCCACCTTTTCTCATAGGGTCAATTGCAAAGAGCTGAAATAGGAGGTGAGAAGACTATATTATTATTATTTATTTATTTATTTAATTTGTATACCGCCCTTCTCCAACAGGACTCAGGGCGGTGAACAGCCATGGTAAAAACACAACATATAAAATTTAAAAACAATTTAAAAAACATTAAATAATTTTGGCCATCAATTTAAAATAACCCAGTTAAAACCAATTATAATATACACTTGGGATTTCCAACCTTGGAAACTTTTTTTTTGTTGCTTTAATTTATATACCGCCCTTCTTCGGAGACTCAGGGCGGCTTACAATGCGTTAAGCAATAGCCTTCATACTTTTGTATATTTATATAAAGTCATCTTATTGCCCCCACAATCTGGGTCCTCATTTCACCTACCTTTGAAAGGATGGAAGGCTGAGTCAACCTTGAGCCTGGTGAGATTTGAACTTGCAGTAATTGCAAGCAGCAGCAGCAACTTTAAAACTTGTGGACTTCAACTCCCAATTCAATTCTGGAAATTGGATTTCACAAGCCTTAATGGTGCCAAGATTGTAAGACGGATGGGTGCCAAGTTTGTAAGACCAAGATTTTAAGACCATACCTAGAAATACTGCATATAATACTGCATATAAAAAAGATGTTAAGACTCTAGAAAGAGTGCAGAGAAGAGCAATCAGGATGATGAGGGGACTGGAGGCTAAAACATACGATGAACAGTTGCAGGAACTGGGCATGGCTAGTCTAGAGAAGAGAAGGACCAGGGGAGACATGACAGCAGTCTCCCAATATTTGAGGGGCTGCCACAGAGAGGAGGGGGTCAACCTGTTTTCTAAGGCACCTGAAGGCCAAACAAGGAAAAAATAGATGGAAACTGATCAAGGAGATTTCAACCTAGAAATAAGGAGAAATTTTCTGACAGTGAGGACAATCAACCGATGGAACAGAAGTTTGTTTGTTTGTTTGTTTGTTTGTTTGTTGATTGGTTGGTTCGATTTATATGCCACCCTTCTCCGGAGACTCAGGGCGGCTTACAATGCGTTAAGCAATAGCCTTCATCCTTTTGTATATACCTGCTTAGTAGGGCTTTCGGCCCTCCCAAGCGGTGTTTTTTTTTTATATACAAAGTCAGCTTATTGCCCCCACAATCCGGGTCCTCATTTTACCTACCTCGAAAGGATGGAAGGCTGAGTCAACCTTGAGCCTGGTGAGATTTGAACTTGCAGTAATTGCAGGCAGCTGGTGCTACTTAACAGCACTTTAGTCTGCTGCACCACCAAGGCTCTTCTGAAGTTGCCTTCAGAAGTTGTGGGGGCTTCATCACTGGAGGCTTTCAAGAAGAGATTGGACTGCCTTCTGTCAGAAATGGTGTAGGGTTTCCTGCTTGGGCGGGGGGTCAGACTAGATGACCTACAAGGTCCCTTCCGACTCTGTTAAATCTGATTGGAGACCCCTGGTGTGCACCAATTTTTCTCAACCTGGACAATTTTTAAGACATGTGGATTTCAACTCCCAGAATTCCTCACCTAAAGAATCTTGAGAACTTACACTTGGTGTCCCTGTTAGAGAAAGACTCATAGAAATCCATAAATATTTCTCACCTTTGGGTGCCATTAACATTAACCTGATGCGTTAGACGCCCTGTTAGCTTGAAAAGCAATACCAATAAAGAGAATCCATTTGGAATCTGCAGTCAAATGTGAATATAGGAAAGGAGAGCAGTTTCAATTTAGGGAAAATTCATTGTAATGGCTCACAAAGCTGGCAAGATGTTGGCAGGTGTTGGTTAGGAGGTGAAGCCATGGATATGTTCTGTGTCCGCTGAATTATTTATTTTGCAAACATGCTTGTTTTTGAAATGCCTATTTTGCTTTCTGCAATCAAACTTGAAGGAGTTAGATGCAATCAAAGCTGAGGAATCCATATTTCTGTGTATGCGTGTGCACATACCCGCTTACGAGAGATGTATGGGGTGTAATTAAGACTTAACGCCTCCTGCAAGCACCCCATGAGGATGCTGGAGAATTCTGACTTTTTGCACATTCAGAAAATTGGAACTATGAACATCCCCATTTTGACTGCAGATCAAATTACAGTTTTTCCTGCAAACGTCGAGTGTCTCTGCATTTTGCAGAGCTGTTTGCAACACAAAACGGTGCCTGAATCAATTAAGAAATGATTAGTTTGTGAAAAAGTAGGTTAGGAAAATGCGTTTTAGTTTATATTGAAAAGAAGTGTGGATTTTCAGGCAAATTAATTTAGAAAAATCCATAGAGGCAAGGATGTTTATAAAGGACAATGTTGTTAGGTTAGGATCGAGCTGTTGGTGCTCGGAGTAAAAACGGATCTTCGGGCTTGAGTTTCTTAAGATTCACAGAATCTTCACAGAAAATATATTATATTTCTACTACGGGTAGTCCTCGGCTTATGACCGTAATTGAGCCCAAAATTTCTGTTGCTAAGTGAGACAGTTGTTAAGTGAGTTTTGCCCCATTTTGCCAGCATTTTTGTTGTTAAAAGCGAATCGTTGCAGTTATTCAGTTAGTAACACGGTTGTTAAGTGAATCTGACCTCGTTGTCTTTGCTGGTCAGATGGTCGCAAAAGGGGGAATCGCATGACCCCGGGACATGGCAACTGTCATAAACCACAAACCAGTTGCCAAGGATCTGAATTTTGATCACGTGACCACGGGGGATGCTGCCATGGTCGTAAGTGTGCAAAATGCTCATAAGTCTCTCTTTACAGCGCTGTTGTCATTCTGAATGGCTCAGCAAACGAATGGTTGTAAATCGAGGACCACCTGTATTGGCCAGAGGTCAAACTAAGCCTTCTCCTATAGACGAGTGGTGGGTTTCAAAAAATTTTTTACTACTGGTTCTCTGGGCATGGCTTGGTGGGCGTTGCATGGCTTGGTGGGCGTGGTAGGTGAAGGATTCTGCAAAATCCCCATTCCCTTCCCAATCCAGGGGAAGGTTACTGCAAAATTCCCATTTCCTCCCAATCAGCTGGGACATCCATCCATCCATCCATCCATCCATCCATCCATCTATCTATCTATCTCCATTCCCACCCCACTCCAGGGGAAGGTTACTGCAAAATCCCCATTTCCTCCCAATCCAGGGGAAGATTACTGCAAAATCCCCATTTCCTCCCAATCAGCTGGGACAGCCATCTATCTATCTATCTATCTATCTATCTATCTATCTATCATCTATCATCTATCTATCTCCATTCCCACCCCACTCCAGGGGAAGGTTACTGCAAAATCCCCATTTCCTCCCAATCCAGGGGAAGATTACTGCAAAATTCCCATTTCCTCCCAATCATCCATCCATCCATCCATCCATCCATCCATCTATCTATCTATCTATCTATCTCCATTCCCACCCCACTCCAGGGGAAGGTTACTGCAAAATCCCCATTTCCTCCCAATCCAGGGGAAGATTACTGCAAAATCCCCATTTCCTCCCAATCAGCTGGGACATCCATCTATCTATCTATCTATCTATCTATCTATCTATCTATCTATCTATCTATCTCCATTCCCACCCCACTCCAGGGGAAAGTTACTGCAAAATCCCCATTTCTTCCCAATCCAGGGGAAGATTACTGCAAAATCCCCATTTCCTCCCAATCAGCTGGGACATCCATCTATCTATCTATCTATCTATCTATCTATCTATCTATCTATCTATCTATCTATCTATCTCCATTCCCACCCCACTCCAGGGGAAGGTTACTGCAAAATCCCCATTTCCTCCCAATCCAGGGGAAGATTACTGCAAAATTCCCATTTCCTCCCAATCATCCATCCATCCATCCATCCATCCATCCATCCATCTATCTATCTATCTATCTATCTCCATTCCCACCCCATTCCAGGGGAAAGTTACTGCAAAATCCCCATTTCCTCCTGCTATTCTCTGCAGAGTATTGCAGGTAATCCTCAATTTATAAACCGGTTGCAACAATTCAAAGTTCCATTGGACTAATTTAGGAGGTACTTTTAACCTGAATTCTAAGTTCTGACAGTTTCTCCTCCTACGGTCATGTGGCCAGATTTTGGCTGCTGGACAACTGGTTCATGTTTACAGTTGGCTAAGATCTTTAGATCACACTTGGAATATTGCATCCAGTTTTGGTCGTCATAATCCTAAAAAAAGATGTTGAGACTCTAGAAAGAGTGCAGGGAAGAGCAACAAAGAGGATTAGGAGGAGGATGGAGGCTAAAACCTATGAAGAATGGTTGCTGGAATTGGGTATGTCTAGTTTGATGAAAAAAAGGACTAGGGGTGACATGAAAGCAATGTTCCAATATCTCAGGGGCTGCCCCAAAGAAGAGGGAGTCAAGCTCTTCTCCAAAGCACCTGAGGGCAGGACAAGAAGCAATGGGTGGAAACTAATGAAGGAGAGAAGCAACTTAGAACTAAATTTCTTGACAGTGAGAACAATTAATCAGTGGAACAACTTGCCTCCAGATGTTGTGAGTTCTCCATCACTGGAGACTTTTAAGAAGAAACATATAAACATATAAAACATATGAAGAACGGTTGCAGGAACTGGGTAGGTCTAGTTTAATGAAGAGAAGGACCAGGGGAGACATGATGGAAGTCTTCCAATATCTCGGGGGCTGCCACAAAGAAGAGGGAGTCAAGCTATTCTCCAAAGCACCTGAAGGCAGGACAAGAAGCAATGGGTGGAAACTAATCAAGGAGAGAAGAAATTTAGAACTAAGGAGAAATTTCCTGACAGTTAGAACAATCAATCAGTGGAACAAATTGCCTCCAGAAGTTGCAAATGCTCCAACAGTGGAGGTTTTAAGAAGAGATTGGGCAACCATTTGTCTGAAATGGTTTAGGGCTGTAATGGTGGGCCTATGGTGCATGTGCCACAGGTGGCAGGCGGAGCCATCTCTGCGGGCACTTGAGCCGTCGCCCTAGGTCAGCTCCATTGCGTATGCGCGCACGCCTCCCAGCCAGCCGATTTTTGGGTCTCTGCTGTGCATGTGGGAGATATGCGCGCATGTGCTGAGAGGCGGGGGGTAGCATGCGCAGGGGGAGGGGAGAGCGGTGTTGCCCCCACGCCCCATTTTTGGTCGCAGGAGGCTTCAGGGAGGCCTGCTAGGCCCAAAACGGGGCCCAGGAGGTCACACGCGCATGCAGGGAAAGTAGAAATGTGGACACTGTCATTTTACTGAGTGATTGGCTTCCTAAAAAAAAGGGCATTAAATAACATTCCAAGCATATGGTTTTCTTCCATATTTCCTCCCCCCACCCGACTGTGACTCGCCTAGGATTATTAATTGATGGGCAAGATCACATCAAAGAAATTCCTCTTCCATTGATCTGATTCATAGTACAGGATAATGAGCGTTAATAACAGCACTGTCATTTGTTCAAGAGAGGAAGACGGACCAGAAATTCCAAGTTTTGCAATTCTCACATCCAAGGAAGTTTTGTTTTATTCAAACCCAGTTGACCTCATCCTCAACTCTTCCAAAACAATTAAGCTTGCATAAGGTAGCTTACCTAGTTAATAGGGAAGGAACTTAATTGCACGCTGGTGAAAATTCAGTTATTTTACCTCATAATTCTAAGGATTATTTTAGTGGATGGGTCCATAAATGGAATGCAACTTTCTTCCACTGATTTGGTGGGAAACCTGATGATTTCATACAGGTAGTCCTTGACTTACCGCCACATGGAGCCCAAAATTTGAGTTTTGCAACCTTGCCTGCCACAGTTGTTCACTGAAAAGAAAATATATTTCTACAACAGGTAGTCCTCGAGTTACGTCCGTAATTGAGCATAAAATGTCTATTAAGCGAGATGGTTAAATTTCTGTTGTTAAGTGAGTTTTGCTCCAGTTTGCAGCCTTTCCTGCCACAGTTGCTAAGGAAATCACTGCGGTTGTTATGTTAGTAACACCGTTGTTAAATGAATCTGGCTTCCTTGTTGACTTTGCTTCTCAGAAGGTTGCAAAAGGCGATCACATGAGCTCAGGACAGTACAACTGTCATAAATAGGAGCAGTTGGCAAGCATCCAAATGTTGATCATGTGACCCATTTGCTGCAACAGTCATACGTCTGAAAAATGGTCATAAGTCACTTTTTTCAGTGCCGTTGTAAGCTAAACGAATGAACTACGTTTCGTTACCCAACTAGGTTCCATCATCAGTGCTAGGAAGGAGTGTGGTTTGTTCTCAGTTTATATTCTAGTGGTTTGCCCTGACAGTGTTGATGGGGGTCTTCTTAGAGATCCTTTGGTTGGGTTGTTTGCTGTTGACTTCTTTGGCAGTTCCTTGATTGGGGTATTGTTGACTTGATTGAGGTTCATCTGATGTTAATCTTGGAATAAATCTATGCCGGGGTGGGCAAATATGGCCCCTTTATAACCTGTGGACTTCAACTCCCAGAATTCCTGTCTCAGGATGTTGTGGCTCCGTTGCCTGAGCCTGGGCTATCGACAGATGCAGACTCTGAGAGTGAGGGAGAGGAATTGGCAAGGCCTCCCTCTCCAGGACCCTCCTCTCTGGCAATGCCTCCGGAGGACACCAAAGGCCAAACGATAGACTCAGAGCCAAGCACGTCCCTGCAGCCACAGGTGGACAGCGACGAAGAAGATAATTGCTGGCTGGACCCTCGACAGAGGCGCAGGGAGAAGCGTGCGCAGCAGAGGGGAAGACTTGCCAGAAATTAGCTGAGTCACTGGACCACACCCCACAGGGTATAAATGTGGGTGTGGTGGCCGGTTCAGTTTGTGACGAGCAAAAACAAGAAATAATCCATGATCTCTGCGTTACTGGACTTTGCCTGCTTTATCGGACTGTATTTGGATTAATCCTTGTATTGTTGAAACTCTGCCTGCTTTATCGGAATGCTTGCAGTCTAATCTTCGTTTTGTGTGAGTAAAGTCTGAATTGGCAGCTAGCCACTGCGTTGCTGCCAGCTTTATCTTCTAAGAGTTTTGTCGTGTGGCTTATTAACTCCAGGCCATCCGTGGGGGTGCGTGTGTGGTACGGGGACAGAACACAGGAATTCTGGGAGTTGAAGTCCACAGGTTGTAAAAGGGCCACAGTTGCCCATCTCTGATCTATGCTGATCTAGATGCCGATTGCTGGTGGACACATGCTTGGGTTTTTTAATTCCCTTTTTGGCTCCCTTTGGCTCTCTTTTGCATAGTTTTGTATGTATAGATATTGATAAAATCTGTACGTCTATTGATGGCTCATTTGTCAGAGTGCCAGGCTTCTAGAAATTCCCTGGGGTTTTGGGACTTGGCTTGGTCTGTCTATATGTTGTGAAATTAAAGAATTTTCATTGTGTATTCTGACTGTTAGCCGGTGTTCATAGATGCATTCTGCCAGCCAATAGGAGATTCTAAGTTTAAACCTCAGCATCTCTTTGCCAAAGTATAAACAAAGTCTTTATACAGGAACTGGGCATGGCTGGTTTAGTGAAGAGAAGGACCAGGGGAGACATGATAGCAGTCTTCCAATATTTGAGGGGCTGCCACGGAGAGGAAGAGGGTCAAGCTATTTTCCAAGGAAGGCCAGACAAGGAATAATGGATGAAAACTGATCATGGAGAGATTCAACCTGGAAATAAGGAGAAATTTTTTGACAGTGAGAACCATCAACCGATGAAACAGAAGTTGCCTTTGGAATTTATGGGAGCTTTCAAGAAGAGACTGGATAGCCATTTGTCAGAAATGGTGTAGGGTCTCCTGCTTGGGCCGGGTGGTTGGACTAGATGACCTATAAAGTCCCTTCCAATCTGTAAACTCTTCAGGAATCCTTAAAGACAGTCCAGCAGGATGGGAGGGAAAAAATATAATTTTGGCTTGAGGGCTGCATGAATCAATTGATAAGTTGGAAGTATGCAGCCGAATGGGCTTCACCTGAACTCTGTCATTAATGATAAATAACTGTGATATTCTTGACAACTTAAAAAGTGTAATATAAATGCGGGTGATTTTTCTCAGCTTCTGCAGCAAACTGAATCCATCTTTGTG
>JAKOOJ010000025.1:5859873-6002373 GCA_022577455.1 Arizona elegans | reverse complement strand
TACAACCTCTTCGGCCGAAGTGGTTGTAGAAAAAATGCTTTTAAAAGCCTCTGACGATCCCAGCTGAGCCGCGCGATCATCAGAGGCTTTTTTTTTTTTTTTTTTTACTTTTAAAAGCATTTTTTGGCCGAAGTGGTTGTAGAAAAAATACTTTTAAAAATATAAAAAAAAGCCTCTGATGATCGCGTGCGGCTCAGCTGGGCATGTGGTGGGGGGGCAGGGTTAGGGTTAGGGTTAGGGGTTAGGCAGGGTTTTTTGCTACCGGTTCTCCGAACCATCCGCCGCTATCGCTACCGGATCAGGCGGTCCGGTCTGAACTGGGAGCATTTCATCTTTCAAAAGATTCGAGTAAGCCACAGGAGTTTCAAAGCTGCTTTTTTAAAAAAAAAAGAGAGAGAGAGAGAGGCAACAACTGGGGCTGGGGTGAGGGTTTACAGATCCAGATGTGGCAGAAGCTGTTTTCAAGCTGCAGTTCCCTAGTTTTTGATTTCAGATCGCAGCACAAAGGGATCCGCAGCTGTGCATTTTGAATTTGAAAGTGTACGTGCTGAGGCATCCTCTGGAGTGCATCAAGAGGAGGATTCTTGACTTCCCTGGCAGTGTGGTAATACAATTACACACCCTAATGGCATCGCATGGTATGCCTTGACATGAATGTAAATACATCTGGGGCGGCTGTCTCCTGCTCTTTCACCCTTTCTCTTCACAGACAGCAGGGTCTCTTTAACTTCAGGCGCTTTTAAGATGTGGGGATTCAGCTCCCAGAATTGTCCCAAGTGAGGTGGTTGGCCGAAGAATTCTGGGAGTTGAAGTCCACAGATCGTAAAACGTTCATTAGGAAAAACAAAACAAAACACTGGACTATATAGTAAGAAAAGCCGTAGTATTAGTTTACTGATCAAACTGTATTAGGTTTCGATATTCCTTTCGTCCTTTCGTCCTTCCTTTTTTCCTTCCTTCCTCATTCCTTCCTTCTCTTATCAATCCTTCCCTCCTTTCCTCCCTTCCTCTCCTTTCTTCCCTTCCTTCCTCCTCCCCTCTCTTCTACTATCTATCCCACCCTCCTTCCCTTCCTTCGTTTCCTTCCTTCCTTCTCCTATCAATCCTTCCCTCTTTCTTCCCTTCCTTATTCCTCCCCTCTCTTCTACTATCTATTCCTCCCTCCTTCCCTTCCTTCTTTTCCTTCCTTCTTTTCCTTCCTTCTTTTCCTTCCTTCCTTCCTTCCTTCCTTCTCCTATCCATCCTTCCCTCCCTCTCCTTTCTGCCCTTCCTTACTCCACCCCTCTCTTCTACTATCTATTCTTACCTCCTTCCCTTCCTTCCTTCCTTCTATGTCCTTCACTCCCTCCCTCTCATTTGTTCTCTTCCTCCCTCCCTCCCTCTCTTCTATTATCTATCCCACCCTCCTTCCCTCCTTCCTTCTATTCCTTCCTTCCCTGACTCCTTCATTTCCTTCCTTCCTTCCCTCCCTCCCCCTGCTCTCCTACATTCCTTCCTCCCTCCCACCATCTTCTCTTTCCTCCCTCCCTCCCTCATTACTGTCTTTCCTTCCTCCCTTTCATCCATCCTTCTATCAATCCATTGTTCCTTCCTCCCTCCCTCCCTCCCTTTCCTTTCTTCTCTACTTCCCTCCCTCTCTCTTTCCTTCCCTTCTTTCCTTCCTTCCTCACTCCCTCTCCTTTCCTTCCTTTCTTTTTCCTCCTGCCTGCTGCCCTTCACACTAATAAGACAACGGACAGATCCGCAGAGTCTGCCCCGGGAGCCTTGGCTTCTGTCCCCTCCAGCCATTTTCCAAGCGAATTCCCCTCCCTCCCTCCCTCCCTCCCTCCCTTCCCTTTCAGTGTCACAAAACGGCTTCTCCCTGGAAGGCGGCTTGACGGTGGAGCAGCCGCCCTGCTTCCCTTCCATGAGCCCAGAGGGCCTTGAATAGGCCCAGATGCCTCCTGGGACTTGGGTGGCTGGGACAGCTGCAGCCAGGGTCTCAGCTCCAGGGAGCAAGCCCTGGCAGAGTCCTCCTCTCACGGCCTCCACACCAACATTAGCACCTAGGCTGAGTGCCTTTGCGCCAAACCTTGATTAAGCTATGATCACATTCAGCCGGACTTCCCATGGTGGCTTTTGGTAGCAGAGGATGGTTAAAGCAGATGCAGGATACGGCCGGTGCTGGATTGAGGCCAAACGCCAAAGAAGCAGCAGCTCAGGGCCTCACAATCCATTGCAGGGCCTCTCCAAAATCCAGAATTATCTCTCTCTTTTTTCTTTTTTCCAATTTTGCAATACAGTGTCCTAAACATTGTGGAAAAGCTCTGGAAATTCCACTTTCAATCGCAGTTGGATGGAGCTGGGAATTTTAGGCCTCTGCGCAAATCCTTGCCATGCTTTCTGGGAGAATGGGCAGAAGAATTTGACATGAAATTATTCCAAATGTTTGGCCTTTTTCTGATTTTATTTTGGGCAGGATTTACTCCGTTGCTTGAAGAAGAAATTGAAATTAGGACCATCTTACCTATATTCTTCCACTATGTTTTTGAGGGGAAAAAAGAAAATTGAAAACATTTTTGAAACTATAGGGGTTGAATGGGTGAGGATAAATGAATATAGGTAGTCCTTAACTTACAACCATTGGTTTATAATGACCGTTCAAAGTTACAACGGCCCTGAAAAAACATAACTTATGACGGTTTTTCACACTTAATGACCGTTGCGGCATCCCTGTGATCAAAATTCAAACGCTTGGGACACTGGTTCCTATTTATGACGGTTGCAATGTCCCAGGGTTATGTGATCCCATTTTGCGACCTTCTGACAAAGCCGAAATTCGGGGGGGGGAAGCCATGTTCACTTAACAACCATATTATTCATTGAACAAGGGCAGTGATTCCCTTAACGACCGTGACAAGGAAGGTCGTAAAATGGGACAAAAGTCACTTCACCAATGTCTTGCTTAGCAACAGAAATGAATTGTGATTGTAAGTCGAGGACTTATCCGTACAAAGGGGGAAGTGTGTTTCCCAGGTATCTGATAGCTGTCAAAAAGAGATTTCCTGACCCCACAATTATCCTTACTATTGGATAGTAAGGATCAGAAGTTGTGGGAGCTTCATCACTGGAGGCTTTCAAGAAGAGATTGGACTGCCATTTGTCAGAAATGGTCTAGGACAGTGATGGCGAACCTCTTTGCCGTCGCGTGCCAAAAGTGGGGAGAGCGCGGGGAGGTTGCCCACGCGTGTGCCCACACCTATAATTCAATGTGCCTTGCCCCTGCGCATGTGCGCACATGCGCCCCTCCCTCTTTTAGCACGGTGGGCCCAGTAGGCCCGTTTTTCACCCTCCCCAGACTCCAGAGGCTTTCTAGGAGCCTGGGGAGGGCTAAAATGGCCTTCCCCACTCCTCTGGAGGCCCTCTGGAGGCCGGAAACCACCCATTTCCCAACTTCCGGTGGGACCGAAAGGCCCCAAAATCAGCTGGACGGCACACACATGCTGGAACTGAGCTACGGCAATGCTCATGTGCCCACTGGTATGGCTCCATGTGCCACCTGTGGCACCCGTGCCATAGGTTCGCCATCACAGGTACAGGGTCTGCTGCTTGGGCAGGGGGTTGGACTAGATGACCTACAGGGTCCCTTCCAACTCTGTTAACTTGTAAGAGCTGTATCAGAAAACACCACAAGAACATTACAATCCTTCCAGCATCGTTTAGATTTTGCTATGGCAGCTTCAGCATTTAAGCCAATTTAGCATAGCGGCGTTTTGTTCTTTTTTAAAAAATATTTTTTAAAAACATGCTTTTCAGGTTACATCCGTTTCAAGGAACAAAGACAATTCTTGCTTATCTCTTTGTTTTAAAAAATGCATTTTAGAAGAGAAAAGACTTTTGTCTTAAAAGCTGTGAGTGGGAAGAGAGTAGGACCTGGGAAGTGACGAATGAATTGCCGAAAGGTGGGTGGAGTATGAAATAATTACGCGTTGAAGAAAACATTACAGCAGGTTTTTAAACAGAAGCATTAAAGCAGATTCTCAAACAAAGTGGCCTTTGGGTTGAATATTATCTTTTCGGATAATCCTGAAAGTAAAGAGCAAGTCTTTATGAAGAGAGACATGAGTGGGAAAATTAAATTCTATTATTCCATTCCATTTCTTCCTGTTCTGTAGTGCTCCATTCCATTATCCTATTCCCTTCCCTTTCTTTCCTGTTCTGTTCCGTTCCATTATTTGCTTTCCTTTCCTTTCCTTTCCTTTCCTTTCCTTTCCTTTCCTTTCCTTTCCTTTCCTTTCCTTCCCTTCCCTTCCCTTCCCTTCCCTTCCCTTCCCTTCCCTTCCCTTCCCTTCCCTTCCCTTCATCCATTCTATATTCCTTTCCTTTCCTTCCCTTCCCTTCATCCATTCTATATTCCTTTCCTTTCCTCTTTCCTTTCCTTCATCCATTCTATATTCCTTTCCTTTCCTCTTTCCTTTCCTTCATCCATTCTATATTCCTTCCCTTCCCTTCCCTTCATCCATTCTATATTCCTTCCCCTCCCTTCCCTTCATCCATTCTATATTCCTTTCCTTTCCTTTTTCGTTTCCTTCATCCATTCTATATTCCTTTCCTTTCCTTTCCTTTCCTTCCCTTCCCTTCCCTTCCCTTCCCTTCCCTTCCCTTCCCTTCCCTTCTCTTCCCTTCCCTTCATCCATTCTATATTCCTTTCCTTTCCTTTTTCCTTGCCTTCATCCATTCTGTACCCCTTTCCCTTTCCCTTTCCCTTTCCCTTTCCCTTTCCCTTTCCTTTCCCTTTCCCTTTCCCTTTCCCTTTCTCCTCTCCTCTCCTCCCATTCCTGTTCTGTTCTGTTCCATTATTCCATTCCATTCTCTCCAGTTTGGTTCTGTTCTGTTCCGTTCGGTTACTCTATTCAAGTCCATTCCATTCTATTCTGTTCTACTTGGGTTGATCCCCAGACATTTCAGGTTGAGGGGCCATCAGTACTGGTCTAAAAGTGATGGTACCTAAATCATACATCTCACACAATGCAGGAAGAATCTTCAACGTGTAGTATTCTAAGTGTGGTCTTACAATCGCTTTGTAACGCTTTAGTATGGCCACACTTAGAATACTGCATCTAATTTTGGTCACCATATTATAAAAAGGACGTTGAGACTCTGGGAAGATTGCAGAGAAGAGCAACAAAGATGATTAGAGGACAAAGATGATTAGATGATATGAAGGATGATTGAAGGAACTGGATATGTCTAGTTAATGAAAAGAAGGACTAGGGGTGACATGATAGCAGCCTTCCAATATTTGAGGGGCTGCCACAAAGAAAAGGGAGCCCACCTATTCTCCAAAGAGCCTGTAGTACAGTGGACTAATGCACTGTTATTAACATCTGCTGCTTGCAATTACTGCTAGTTCGAATCTCCCCAGGCTCAAGGTTGACTCAGCCTTCCATCCTTTCAAAGGTAGATGAAATGAGGACCCAGTTTGTGGGGGCAATAAGCTGATTTTGTATAAATATACAAAAGTATGAAGGCTATTGCTTAACGCATTGTAAGCCGCCCTGAGTCTCCGGAGAAGGGCGGCATATAAATCAAATTAAAAAAAAAAATCCCTTCAATTCTCCCATGGCTGGCTAGGGAATTCTGGGAGTTGAAGTCTACACATCTTAAAAGTTGCCAAGGTTGAAGAATGAGGGTAGCCCTTGACTGACAGCCCCTAAAGGAGCCTGGCAATTATGGTCGTAAGTCTACAGATTCATAAAGTGGGTCATCAGAGGACTAAGGCTGATCTGCTGGGAGTTCGCAGGGGTTCGGAAGAACCTCTAGATACGATTCTGTGCAGTTTGGAGAACCTCAAAGCAAATCAAAGCAAAAAGCAAAAAAAGACAAGAAACAATGGATGGAAACAAATCAAGGAGAGAACCAAACTCTAAGGAGAAATTTCTTTACAGTGAGGACAATTAACTGGTGGAACAGCTTGCCTTCAGAAGTGGTAGTTGCTTCATCACTGGAGGTTTTTAAGAAGAGACTAGACAGCCATTTGGAATGGTATTAGGTCTGCTTGAGCAGGTGGTTGGATTAGAAGCCCTCCAAGGTCCCTTCCATCTCTTGTCATTCTGTTCTTCATTTTCTCAGATTTTCATCTTTGCTCTTTTGTCTTCAAATTCCTCTCTGCTTTCTCTCCGCTTTTTTTGACACCACTGCCTCCTGAGCCTATGCGGCAAAGGGACAGTTACGCAAAGTTGTTGATTCCAGAAGACACGGGAGGTTCTCGGGTAGAAGAAGAGAAAATTCACTGATGCAATAAATCCGTAATAAAAGCCCAGGCGCGTTTCAGCCTTCTTGCAAGGACATGGTGCTTAGGAGCCTGGATAGCTCTGCAGACTAAAAGCACTGTAATTTAACACCAGCTGTCTGCAATTAAATTAAGTTCGAATCTCGCCAGGCTCAAGGTTGACTCAGCCTTCCATCCTTTCTAAGGTAGGTAAATTGAGGACCCAGTTTGTGGGAGCAATAAACTGACTTTGTATAAAATATACAAAAGTATGAAGGCTATTGCTTAACGCATTGTAAGCCTCCCTGAGTCTCCGGAGAAGAGCGGCATATAAATCAAATTAAAAAAAAAAATCCCTTCAATTCTCCCGTGGCTGGCTAGGGAATTCTGGGAGTTGAAGTCTACACATCTTAAAAGTTGCCAAGGTTGAAGAATGAGGGTAGCCCTTGACTGACAGCCCCTAAAGGAGCCTGGCAATTATGGTCGTAAGTCTACAGATTCATAAAGTGGGTCATCAGAGGACTAAGGCTGATCTGCTGGGAGTTCGCAGGGGTTCGGAAGAACCTCTAGATACGATTCTGTGCAGTTTGGAGAACCTCAAAGCAAATCAAAGCAAAAAGCAAAAAAAGACAAGAAACAATGGATGGAAACAAATCAAGGAGAGAACCAAACTCTAAGGAGAAATTTCTTTACAGTGAGGACAATTAACTGGTGGAACAGCTTGCCTTCAGAAGTGGTAGTTGCTTCATCACTGGAGGTTTTTAAGAAGAGACTAGACAGCCATTTGGAATGGTATTAGGTCTGCTTGAGCAGGTGGTTGGATTAGAAGCCCTCCAAGGTCCCTTCCATCTCTTGTCATTCTGTTCTTCATTTTCTCAGATTTTCATCTTTGCTCTTTTGTCTTCAAATTCCTCTCTGCTTTCTCTCCGCTTTTTTTGACACCACTGCCTCCTGAGCCTATGCGGCAAAGGGACAGTTACGCAAAGTTGTTGATTCCAGAAGACACGGGAGGTTCTCGGGTAGAAGAAGAGAAAATTCACTGATGCAATAAATCCGTAATAAAAGCCCAGGCGCGTTTCAGCCTTCTTGCAAGGACATGGTGCTTAGGAGCCTGGATAGCTCTGCAGACTAAAAGCACTGTAATTTAACACCAGCTGTCTGCAATTAAATTAAGTTCGAATCTCGCCAGGCTCAAGGTTGACTCAGCCTTCCATCCTTTCTAAGGTAGGTAAATTGAGGACTCAGTTTGTGGGAGCAATAAACTGACTTTGTATAAAATATACAAAAGTATGAAGGCTATTGCTTAACGCATTGTAAGCCTCCCTGAGTCTCCGGAAAAGAGCGGCATATAAATCAAATTAAAAAAAATAAAATAAAAAAATACCACCATGGCGGTTGCTTTAAAGGTATCGCTGATCAACAAGAGATTGGAGTGGCACATCCTTAGATGATCTCAGGGTCATCAAAAGAAGAGAAAATGCCCCGTCTGTTGTCAAGTAGATTGCACGCATCTCACATACCTCAAAAAAGGCTTCAATTACACAGTTGCACTCTCCAATTTGAAGTCACCTACTGTCACCGCGGACGCCTCTGATCCCCACACAGTTCTTAAAAAAGAGAGAACAAATGGTAACCAGAAAAAAATGTTGCCTCACGGAGCATCCGTTTCTTGCTTCGCGCCCAGATCAAGAATATTGAACGAGGACATTAAACGGTGATACGGGAAAACATCCCAGCCTTCCGTTGTCGCCCACAATTTTGCCAAAATGCCTGCAATTCAGAGAAAGCTTTGAAATCACTAGAATTGCCTAGTTGTTGCAATGATTATATCTTTCAGGAGCTTTTATTTATTGAACAAATAAATAATCTCATGCCATTTGCACAATAAATTATAAAAAACAATGCAGCGATGATAGGCAAGATAAAACTGGAATCAAATATAATTATCTAGTTTGGTAATTAAACCTCAGCAAGCAAACCTCCTCCTTCTCCTCCTCCTCCTCCTCCATCTCCATCATCTCCTCTTCCTCCTCCATCTCTTTTTCCTCTTGCTCTTCCTTCTCCTCCTCCTCCTCCTCCATCATTTCGTCTATCTCCTTTTACTCTTCTTCCTCCTCATCCTCCATCATCTCCTCTACCATCTCCTCCTCCTCCTCCTCCAATAAACTTCACATCCTAATTTCCTTGGAACCTGCAATAGAGCTCACAAATTCACTCTGCAGGTTATCACCACATGGAGTGTTTGTGTGTGTGTGTATGTTACTTTGTGTGTCCACATCAGGGGTGAAATCCAGCAGGTTCTGACAAGTTCTGGAGAACCGGTAGCGGAAATTTTGAGTAGTTTGGCAAACTGGCAAATACCACCTCTGGCTGATCCCAGAGTGGGGTAGAAATGGAGATCCTTCTCCCAGAAGTGGGGAGGGAATGGGGATTTTGCAGTATCCTTTCCCTGGAGTGGGGTGGGAATGGAGATTTTGCAGTATCCTTCCCCTGCCACGCCCACCAAGCCATGCCCACCAAGCCACGCCCACAGAACTGGTAGTAAAAAAATTTGGATTTCACCACTGGTCCCCATTATTATTACTTTTTAAAAAGGGAGATGGTTTAAAAGCGGCAGGTGGGTTTCACATTTTTTTACTACTGGTTTGCCACATGCGAACACATGCCTGCCTTCTGCACATGTGCTTTGCTCACATGTGTGCCTTCCGCGCATGCACCCCGACTCAAAAACGTGGCTAAATAGGACGGCATACAGCCGGGGCTGGTGGGCGGGGCGGGCCCATCCACGATTTCTGCTACCGGTTTACCCAAACCGGCTGAATACCACCTCTGGTCATAAGTCACTTTTTTTCAGTGCCGTTGTAACTTCACGAAATGAACTGTTGTAAGTCAAGGATTATATGTGCCACCTGGAAAAGCCGGGAGATATTCAGAGATGTACCTGCCTTGAAAATACAGGTAGTCCTCAAGTTACAACAGTTCACTTAGTGACCATTCGATGTTACGTCACTGAAAAAAAGTGACTTACGGCCGTTTTTCACACTTAAGACCGTTGCAGCATCCCTGGCTGAATACCACCTCTGTTTAAAAGCCAGCCCCCCTGGAGATGGTCCTAGTTAGTGACTTCGTAGGCGTAAACAAAAGTAACCCTAACAATTTGTGATTTGTTTAATATTTCTCAGGATCTCGTGTGTGTGTGTGTTTCATGATGGGCTTTAAGGACAATTACACCTTCACTAAATATCAACCTTCTGTAGAAGTTGTCCCTCACGACAGATTGAATTCTCTCTTAAGACAGAGCCAAATTAGAGTCTAATTATATTTGACTTTGAAAAACCCCGCTTGGAAAATTAAACACTTGTTTTAACACTTGGGTTAAAGCACTCAAAGATGTCCTCTCAGTCTATGGAAGAATTTCTCAATCTCATTAAATGGATGCAACTTTCAGAATTCCTCAGTCAGCTTATTGGACTTCAATTCCCAGAATTCTCAGGCTGTAGGGTTTGAAATCTGCCCATTTTAAAATTGCTGAATTTGAGGAAACTGTGGTCTGGCGAGTCCATTTGTAATCTAGGTATCATTTTCTTGTTCAGACAGATGTTTGCTTATTCAGCAACAGGACAGTTTCTTTGAAGAATACTTTGTCTCCATACATTGATTATTCCTCCATTGTAAATGTACTGAATTTCCCGCCACACACAGAGCATTGAAAGTAACCTAAAACTTTTAAATGAATAATGTTTTGCAAAGAAGCATTTTAAAGTATTTAGCTTTATGAATGGCAGCAGGAACAGAAAAGTGGGGTGTGGGGCACTGATGGTATATAGGTGGTTCCTCGACTTACGACCATAACTGAGCCCAATATTTCCATGGCTAAGCAAGACCGTTGTTAAACGAGGTTTGCCCCGTTTTATGACCATTCTTGCCACAGTGGTTAAGTGAATCACAGCGAAGTTAAGTTAGTAACACGGTTAAGTGAATCTGGATTCCCTGTAGACTTTGCTTGTCAGAATGCTGCAAAATTTGAGACTTTGCAATTGTAGAGTGGAGTGGAGTGGGGTAGGGTAGGGTAGGGTAGAATAGAATAGAATAGAATAGAATAGAATAGAATAAAATAATAATTAATAGAAATAGAAAGAATAGAATAGAATAGAATAGAATAGAATAGAATAGAATAGAATAGAATAGAATAGAATAGAATAGAATTCTTTATTGGCCAAGCGTGATTGGACACACAAGGAATTTGTCTTCGGTGCATTACCTCTCAGTGTACATAAAAGATATAAGTGATAAATCATGATCATAATCATCATAAATCAGTGGTGGAATTCAAATTTTTTTACTACCGTGGCATGGTTTACTACTTCTGTGGGCGTGGTGTGGCTTGGTGGATATGGCAGGGGAAGGATACTGCAAAATCCCCATTCCCTCCCCACTCCAGGGGAAGGATCCTGCAAAATCCCCATTCCCTCCCCACTCCTGGGGGAAGGATATTGCAAAATCTCCATTCCCACCCCACTCATGGGCCAGTCAGAAGTGGCATTTGCCGGTTCTCCAAACTACTCAGAATTTCTGCTACCGGTTCTCCAGAACCTGCTGAATTTCACCCCTGTCATAAATAACATTCATCAAGAATCATAAGATACAACACTTAGTGATAGTCATAAGGTACTAAATAAGCAATCCAAATCATACCGAGAAAACGAAATAAAACAATATAAATTGTAAAGATACAAGCAACAAAGGTTATAGTCATAAGTAAAAAGGAGATAGGTAATAGGAACGATGAGAAGAATAATAGTAATACGGTCTTAGTAAATAGTTAGACAGTGTTGTGGGAATTAGTTGTTTAGCAGAGTGATGGCATGCAGGGGGAAAAAACTGTCCTTGTGTCTAGTTGTTCTGGTGTGCAGTGCTCTATAGCGTCGAATCAGAAGGAGATTAAATTCTGTACATAGTCCAGTCCTACAACAGCTATTTTGTATGATCCCCCTGAGGAAAAACCATTACAGTGATTTCTTACTTGACAGCCCCAGAGAGAAAAACACAAAACCCTGCTACCAAAAGAGTAGTACGGCTCCGTGCTTTTGATTTTTGGGGTTTTTTTTTTTTTAAATGCAAAGCATCTATCTGCTTTTGGAGCTATGGATGCTGTCACGATTTCTGCCTGCGATGTAATTGGGTTTCTAGATCTCTATAAGGGTTTTATTTGGCCGCGCTTCAGTGGTGGGTTTCAAAAGGTTTTACTACCGGTTCTGTGGGCGTGGCATTGCTTGGTGGGCGTGGCATGGTGGGCGTGGCAGGGGAAGGATACTGTAAAATCTCCATTCCCACCCCACTCCATCAGTGGTGGAATTCAAATTTTTTTACTACCGTGGCATGGTTTACTACTACTGTGGGGGTGTTGTGGCTTGGTGGGGGTGGCAGGGGAAGGATACTGCAAAATCCCCATTCCCTCCCCACTCCAGGGGAAGGATACTGCAAAATCCCCATTCCCTCCCCACTCCAGGGGAAGGTTACTGAAAAATCCTCATTTCCTCCCGATCTATAGATAGATAGTTGATAGATAGATCTATCCAGTGATAGGATTCAGCCAGTTTGCACCACTTCGGGAGAACCGGTTGTTAACTTTCTGAGCAGTTTGGCAAACTGGTTGTTGGAAGAAATCATTAGGGCAGAGAACCAGTTGTTAAATTACTTGAATCCCATCACTGGATCTATCATTTATCTATATATCTATTTATATATCTATTATCTATCTATCATCTATCTAGCTATCTAGCTATCATCTATCTAATTATCTGTCCGTCTATCATTTATAGTGAACCCCCTCCCTTCTTTAGTCTTTTTTAGTTTTTTACCTTTTAAATTGTCAATGGGTTTTAATTTGAATTGTTTTAAATTTGGGCCAAAGTTTATGTAATTCTTTTAATAATTTTAAATTTTGTATTGGTATGTGTTTTATTTCTGGCTGTGCACCGCCCTGAGTCCACCGGAAAAAGGGCGGTATACAAATTGAATTAAATAAATAAATAAATAAGTCTAATAGTCTAATTATCTGTCTATCATCTATCTATATATCTATTTATATATCAATTATCTATCTATCATTATCATCTGTCTGTCTGTCTGTCCGTCCATCCACCCGTCCGTCTATCTATCTATCTATCTATCTATCTATCTATCTATCTATCTATCTATCTATCTATCTATCTATCTATCTCCATTCCCACTCCACTCCAGGGGAAGGTTACTGCAAAATCCCCATTCCCTCCCAATCAGCTGGGACTCGGGAGGCAGAGAATAGATAGGGGTGGAGAAAGTCAGCATTTTTACTACCGATCCTCCGAACTACTCAACATTTCTGCTACCGGTTCTCCAGAATTTGTCAGAACCTGCTGAAACCCACCTCTGCTGTGCTTGATTCTATAGTTGCCCCGAATGATATATCCAAGGCAAGGATGTTAAAGCCATGCAAGAAAATTTAACTATCCGATGCTTTCTGAGACATAAACAAAAAGGCAGGAATCGTAGAAGGCCGCCTTATGTGAAAAGCAATATTATCCTTAGTTTTCTTTTCCCTCGGTGTGATGAGCATCCTTTTTTGCTAGGTAACAATGATGATTCACCACCTGTGACAGGTAGGATGAGTGCAGGAGGAAAGCGTGACATTTATTACCATCCCTTAATTCTGAGGTGGGAGACTATGGCCACTTTTAAGACTTGTGGACTTCAATTCCCAGAATTCCTGAGCCAGCATGTGTAAGGGAAGGATGGGCAGAGCCGGGGGGGGCTGGGTGGGGGTGGAGTCAAGAGAGGGATCAGCCTAGAATCCTTACGTTCCTGCAAGCAACACAAGTCCAGCCTCTGTGGAATTCCATTGACTCTTTATCTAGTGCCAATTTAATGCTGACCGTTAGTGGATCAGATTATTGGATATAGGCTTGAGCAGTAAAGCAGCTTAACTGGAGCTTAATTTTAATTCTTCATGCCTGACATTATCCTGTCTTGAGGGAAGGAGAAGCAGGGTTAAAAAAGTCACAATGATGGCCGATGACTAAAGCCTCATCCTATTTCTCTTTCTCTCTGTGTCTCTCTGTCTCTCCCACCATCCCTCCCCCTCCCTCCCTCCCTCCCTCTCTCTCTCACACACACATCCATCCATCCATCCACCTCTCTCTCTATCTCTCTCTCTCTATTTATCTATCTATCTATCTATCTATCTATCTATCTATATCTAGCTCTAGCTCTAGTCATCTATCTAATTACCTGTCTATCTAATTATCTATCTATCATCTATCTATATATCTATTTATATATTTATTATCTATCTATCTATATATCTATCCATCTATCATCTAATTGTCTAATTATCTATTGGTCTATCATTTATCTAATTGTCTATCTGTATTATCTATCTATCTATCTATTTATATATCAATTATTTATCTATCATTATCTATCATCTATCTACTTACCTACCTCTATGTATGTATGTATGTATGTATCTATCTATCTATCTATCTATCTATCTATCTATCTATCTATCTATCTATCTATCTACTATCTATCTATCTATCTGTCTATCTTTATGTATCTATCTATCTATCTATCTATCTAGCTAGCTAGCTAGCTCTATCTATCTATCTATCTATCTATCTATCTATCTATCTATCTACCTACCTACCTACCTACCTACCTACATTTATGTATGTATGTATGTATGTATGTATCTATCTATCTATCTATCTATCTATCTATCTATCTATCTATCTCTATCTATCTATCTATCTATCTATATCTATCTATATCTATCTTTATCTATCTATCTATCTATCTATCTATCTATCTATCTATCTGTCTATCTATACCTATCTGTCTATCTATCTATATCTAGCTAGCTAGCTCTATCTATCCATCCATCTATCTATCTATCTATCTATCTATCTATCTATCTATCTATCTATCTCTATTCCTGTCATCTATCTAATTGCCTGTCTATCTAATTATCTATCTATCATCTTTCTATATATTTATATATCTATTATCTATCTATCATCTATCTATCTATCTATCTATCTATCCCTGAAAAAAAGTGACTTAGGACTATTTTTCACACGTACAGCCATTGCAACCTCCCCATGATCAAAATTCAGACTCTTGGCAACTGAATTATATTTATGATGACCGCCGTGTCCCGTGATTCCCCTATTGCCACCTTCTGACAAGCAACGTCAATGAGGAAGTCAGATTCACTTCACAAACATGCTACTAACCTAACAACGGCACTGATTCCCTTAACAGCCAAGGCAAGAAAGGTCGTAAAACGGAGCAAAATTCACACCTGTCTCGCTTAGCAACAGAAATGTTGGGCTCAATTGTGGTCGGAAGTCAAGGACTACCTGTATAAAAGTTGCAAAGGAAATGCTGGCCTCCATTGCGGTCGTAAGTCGAGGACTGCTAGTATCTCAGTTCCCCAGACAGGCTTGGTCATAACTTCCTTTTGAGTTACGGTCTTGTTTTGATCAAAATTCTTCTGGGAATGCCATGAAGATTTCATATCTGCAGTTGGGTCCTAGGCAGAGAGATCGATTTGGACCAGGCGAGACAGCCTGTCTCTTGTTCCTGTCATATAATATTTCACGAGGAAATGTATTTATGGCCACCTCCAGAATTTAGCAATTTAGCAATGAGTTTCATATTGCTGCTTGCGTGCTGTGTTCCTGGCCGTAGGAAAGGCTAAACCTTGTATTTCCCTGCACAAAATATGTCATTTTACGGGTAAAAGTGAAAAAGTTTGACTTTTTTTCCCCTTTGTTTGTTTCGCAACTCGACTTTTTAGGGGAACTTTTTCGATAGTTTTTGCTGCACCTAAGCTAAGAAAATTTAAACGTTCCCTAAGAATTCCCGGGGTTTAAGAACTGTCATCTTAAAATGACAAACCACATTTTTTGAAACCAGGAAGGAACTTGGTTTGTTCGTTAGAGTTCGATCCTGCTTTTATTACTTTATAAGCAACTCAAGCTAATGAACATATCTAATACTACTTCCTCCCTCCTCCTATTTTCCTCACAACGACAACCTTATGAGGTAGATTGGGCCGAGAGCAGGGGTGAAATTAAAAAAATTCCCGTACTGGTTCTGTGGGCGTGGCTTGTTGGGGGGAGGTCATGTGATTGGGTGGGCGTGGCCAACTCGACATCACTCACATCGAGGGGCTCCTCAATGGCCCTTCCCCTCCCAGCCACTCCTTGTCGCGAATGGGAGGAAAATGGGGAGGGGAATATTCCTGCCTACCATCCTTCCCTTAGTCTGTGCTGAGATTGAGGAATGGATGACAGGCAGTGGACACTGGAAGTTTTTAAGAAGATGTTGGATAACCATTTGTCTGAAATAGTGTAGGGCTTCCTGCCTAAGCAGGGGGTTGGACTAGAAGACCTCCAAGGTCCCTTCCAACTCTTGTTATTCAGTCCTGTCCTGTCCTGTCCTGTCCTGTCCTGTCCTGTCCTACTCTACTCTACTCTACTCTACTCTACTCTACACTACTCTACCCTGTGAAAAACAGTAATAAGTCACCTTTTTCAGTGCCGTTATAACTTTGAACAATTATAAGTGAACCGTTGTAAGTAGACTACCTGTACCATTTCTGACTAAATGGCTGTCCAGTCTTTTCTTAACAGCCTCCAGTGATGGAGCATCCACAACATCTGTTGTTCCGCCAGGCCGGGCTATCAACATAATGATTTTAAATTGGGGTATTTTAAATTTTTGGGGTTTTAAACCGGCCAAATCTATTTAATTATTTTAATTTTTAATCATTGTTGTGTCTTGTGTTTTTAAATTGGCTGTACACCGCCCTGAGTCCTTCGGGAGAAGGGCGGTGTAGAAATAAAATTATTATTATTATTATTATTATTATTATTATTATTATTATTATTATTATTATTATCATCATCATCTTGTGGCAAGCTGTTCCGCTGGTTAATTGTTCTCATAGTCAGGAAATTTCTCCTTAGCTCTAGGTTGCTTCTCTCCTTGATTAGCTTCCATCCATTGTTTCTTGTCCTCCCCTCAGGTGTTTTGGTGCTAACCAGACCTCACCTTGCTTACTTACCATCCAAATCAAGCAAATTAAATTAGGTGCAGGCAGTCCTCCACTTACGACCACTCATTTAGCAACCTTTCCAAGTTACGCCTTAGAACCATTGCAGCATCTCTATAGTCACACAATCAACATTCAGGTGTTGGCAACAGGCATGTTTTTTGCAATGGTTGTGGTGTCTCACGGTGTACGATTGTCTTTTGCAACCTTCCCAGCTGCAATGAATCAATGGGGGAAAGCCAGATTTGCTTAATGACCACATGATTCACGGAACGACGGCAGCGATGGGCTGAACAACCGTGGCAAAAAAATTGGGTAGAATTTAGCATGAGTATTTATTTTGTCAAACACGTATAAGATAACAGATATAAGTATAAACATGATTATGAATACAGGAATTGGATACGAATAAATGGGGGACAGTAGGAGAGGGACGGAAGGCACGCTGGCGCGCTTATGCACGCCCCATTTACGGACCTCTTAGGAATGGGGTGAGGTCAACAGTAGACAGTCTAAGGGTTAAAGTTTTGGGGATTTGGGGATGAAACCACAGAGTCAGGTAGTGCATTCCAGGCACTGACCACTTTGTTGCTGAAGTCGTATTTTCTCCGCAATCGAGTTTGGAGCGGTTTACTTTGAGTTTGTATCTATTGTGTGCTCTTGTGTTGTTTTGGTTGAAGCTAAAGTAGTCATTGACAGGTAGGACATTGTAGCAGATAATTTTATGTTATTGGCCCTTTCTGGACCGCGACGCCTTGTGCACAGTCACTCACGCCCTTGTCACCTCCCGACTGGACTACTGCAATGCTCTCTACATGGGGCTCCCCTTGAAAAGCACCCGGAGGCTCCAACTGGTCCAGAATGTGGCCGCGCGGGTGGTTATGGGCGCAACTAGTTGTGCCCACGTGACACCACTCCTGCACGAGCTGCACTGGCTCCCAGTGGTCTTCCAGGTGCGATTCAAGGTGTTGGTCACCACCTTTAAAGCGCTCCATGGCATTGGACCTGGGTACCTTTGAGACCGTCTTCTGTCACCAGTAGCCTCCCACCAGCCAGTTTGCTCCCACAGAGAGGGTCTCCTCAGGGTGCCATCGGCCAAGTTATGTCGGCTGGCGACACCCAGGGGGAGGGCCTTCTCTGCGGGAACCCCTGCCCTTTGGAATGAACTGCCCCCAGAAATCCGTAAAATCTCTGATCTCCGTGTATTTCGCTGTGCCCTCAAAACCTTGTTGTTCCGCCAGGCTGGGCTATCAATGTAAAGATCTGAATTGGTTTTAAATGGGATTTTAAATTTGGGGTTTTATAAATTGGGCCTATTATTTAATAATTTTAATAATTTTTAAATTTTTGTCTGTCTTTGTGTTTTTAATTAGGCTGTACACCGCCCTGAGTCCTTCGGGAGAAGGGCGGTAGAGAAATAAAATTAATAAATAACAAATAAATAAATAAGTAAATAAATAAATAAATAAATAAATGTACTACGCTTAGGTCAGACTGAAGACGGCGTAGTTCTAAGTTGTCCAAGCCCAAAATTTTGAGCCTGGTGGCATAAGGGATTCTGTTGTGAGCAGAGGAGTGGAGGACTCCTCTCGTGAAATATCTCTGGACTCGTTCAATTGTATTAATGTCCGATATGCAATGCGGGTTCCAGGCAGACACAAGCTGTATTCGAGAATTGGTCCAGCACTGCTTCGTTTAGCAATGGAAATTCTTGCTCCCAATGTGGGATTATCTATCCAGGCCATCGGCAAAGATAAGCCCACTTCCCCGCTCGCTATGCATTGTGTTAGAGTTGCATAGATTCTCCCACTCTGTTCCTCCTCTTCCTTTTTCAAATGAAAAGCTCCTTAAAGGTGACCGTGAACTTGTTCTCTGTAAACTAATGCATCAATCAAACAATGATAAAGCCGTCGCCTGCTGCAAATTGAAATTGAAGGCTTCGCGTGCAATTTACGTATTTTATGAGGAATTGTGAGTGTGCCAAACACGTCAAATAATACTTACCCAACACGAAGTCAGCAACCACGAACCTGCGGATGGCAGGCAGTTCGACCTGAATTACCTACAGCCGGAACTGAGCTCCAAATTTCTGTCAGGGCAGGTTAGGAATTTTGTCCCATTTTACAACCTTTCCTTGACACGGCCGTTAAGTGGGTCTGGCTTGTCCGTTTGACATTGCTCGTCTGAAGATCACCCGAGGGGATCCCGCAACCGTCATAAAGATGAACTGGTTGCCAAGCATCTGAATTTTGATCACGTGACCATGGAGATGCTGCAACGGTCATAAGTATGAAAAACAGTCCTAAGCAGAGCTGGGTTTCAGATATTGTTACCACCGATTCGCCGCATGCATTCACCATCCACGCATGCACCCGGCCTCGAAAACGTGGTTAAATAGGACAGCATAGAGCTGAAGCAGGTGGGCGGGCCCACCCGCGATCTCCGCTACATTTCGCCCGAACCGGCTGAATACCACCTCTGTTTTTTTCAGTGCTGTTGTAATTTCACAAAATGAACTGTTGTAAATCAAGGATTATCTATACCACCTGCAAAAGCTGGGAGATATTCAGAGATGTACCTGCCTTGAAAATACACATACTGTAGTCCTTGACTTACAACAGTTGACTTAGTGACCATTCGATGTTACGTCACTGAAAAAAACTGACTTATGGCCATTTTTCACACTTATGACCATTGCAGCATCCCTATTTACATTGGAATGCTTGACCACAGACTCACATTTATGACGGGTTGCAGTGCCTCGGGGAGTCACGTGTTCTCCTTTTGCGACTTTCTGACAAAAGTCAATGGGGAAACCAGATTCACTTAACAACCGTGTTACTAATTTAGGAACTGCAGTGATTCACTTAACGGCGGGTGGCGAAAAAAGTCATAAAGTGGGGCAAAAGTCACTTGACGAATTTCTCACTCCAACAACATACATTTTGGGCTCAGTTGTGGTCGTAAGTTGAGGACTACCTGTAGCCCTTGTTGAACTGCACAGCACAGTCAAACCTCAGCACAGGAAATGTTTGATGGCATTTCGTATTACATCATAAACAGTTTGTGGCAGGGTAAAATCTAAAATTTGTTACTACCGGTTCTGTGGGCGTGGCTTGGTGGGGGTGGGGAGGTAATGTGACTGGGTGGGCGTGGTCAATTTTTTTTTTTTTTTTTACTTTTAAAACCATTTTTTCAACAACCTCTTCAGCGAAGGAGAAGGAGGGAAGCCAAGCTATTTTCCCAAGGCACCTGAAGGCCAGACAAGGACTAATGGATGGAAACTGACCAAGGAGAGATTCAACCTAGAATTGAGGAGAAACTTTCTGACAGTGAGAACAATCAACCCATGGAACAGAAGTTGCCTTCGGAAGTTGTGGGAGCTTCATCACTGGAGGCTTTCAAGAAAAGATTGGACTGCCATTTGTCAGAAATGGTGTAGGATCTCCTGCTTGAGCTATATGGTCCCGATAAGGTCCCTTCCAATTCTGGTAATCTGTTAGAGCTGTTAGAGAGGAGGGGGAGGGAGGGAGGAAGGAGAGGAGGGAGGAAGGAAGGAAGGATAGAAGGAAGGAAGGAAGGAAGGAGAAGGAAGGAAGGAAAGAGAGGAGGGAGAGAGGGAGAGAGAAAAGAAGGAAGGAAGGAGAGGAGGGAGGGAGGGAGAGAGGAAGGATGGAAAGAGGAGAGGGAGGGAGGGAGGAAAGAAGGAAGGAGAGGAGGGAGGGAGAGAGGAAAGAGGGAAGGAAGAGGAGGAAGGGAGAGAGGAAGGAAGGAAAGAGGAGAGGGAGGGAGGGAGGAAAGAAGGAAGGAGAAGGAAGGAAGGAAGGAGAAGGAAGGAAAGAAGGAGAGGAGGGAGGGAGAGAGAGGAAAGAAGGAAGGAGGAGAGGGGGAGGGAGAGAGGAAGGAAGGAAAGAGGAGAGGGAGGGAGAAAAAAAGGAAGGAGAAGGAAGGAAGGAGAAGGAAGGAAAGAAGGAGAGGAGGGAGGGAGAGAGAGAGGAAAGAAGGAAGGAAGAGAGGGGGGAGGGAGAGAGGAAGGAAGAAAGGAAGGAAGGAAATCAAAGAATGAGCCAACCTAGAATTAAGAAGAAATTTCCTGTCGTTGAGAACAATTAATCAGGGGAACGGCCTGCCTCCAGAAGTTGTGGATGCTCCATCACTGGAAAGTTTCAGAAGAGATTGGACAACCATTTGTCTGGCATATTACAGGGTCTCCTGCTTGAACAGGGGGTTGGCCCAGAAGATGTCCAACATCTCTTCCAGCTCTGTTATTCTGTAGTTCTGTTATTTTTCTTACATCTCATTATTTGGAAGCAGAAACATATCCCACGTCATGTGTAGATAGAGGTTCCAATCGTTTCCTGCCTCTCGACAAGGTTTACATAATACCTTCTCCTGATCCACACCGCTGTGTCCTGTCCTGAAGTCAACCGGAGTTGTTATGAAGGAACTAGAGATTCTTGGAATGTTCCAGCGTTTATCTCCAGCAGATGGGGAGGGCCATGGTCTTGACCCCCTCCCCAACCCACACGTTGGCAGTGTAGAAGTAAACAAGGCTGTGCTGTTAACCAAAAGCATTTATTCGGTGCCTGCTTAGCAGCTGGAGAGCAGTACGAAATGTTCCTGAATGAAGGGACTCTCTCTCTCACCCAACACTGCACAAGATTATACTAAAAGGAGTTTAGGCGAGGAGGAATGTAGGAAGGAAGAGGGAGGGAGAGAAAGGGAAGGAAGGAAGGAAGGAAGGAAGGAAGGAAGGAAGGAAGGAAGGAAGGAAGGAAGGATAATTAAGGGAGGGGAGGAGGAAAGAGGAATGTAAGAAGGAGGATGGAAGGAAGGAGGGGAAGGAAGGATAATAAAGGGAGGGAAGGAGGAGGAAGAGAAGGGGAGGAGGAAGGAGGAATGTAGGAAGGAAGATGGAAGGAGGAGGGAGAAGAAGGAAGGAAGGATAATAAAGGGAGGGAAGGAGGAGGAAGAGAAGGGAAGGTGGAAGGAGGCATATAGGAATGTAGGAAGGAAGATGGAAGGAGGGAGGGAGGGGAAGGAAGGAAAGGTAATAAAGGGAGGGAAGGAGTAGGAACAGAAGGGGAGGAGGAAAGAGGAGTGTAAGAAGGAAGATGGAAGGAGAGAGGGGAAGGAAGGATAATAAAGGGGGGAAGGAGGAGGAAGAGAAGGGGAGGAGGAAGGAGGAATGTAGGAAGGAAGATGAAAGGAGGAGGGAGGGGAAGGAAGGAAGGATAATAAAGGGAGGGAAGGAGGAGGAAGAGAAGGGGAGGAGGAAGGAGGAATGTAGGAATGTAGGAAGGAAGATGGAAGGAGGGAGGGAGGGGAAGGAAGGAAGGATAATAAAGGGAGGGAAGGAGGAGGAAGAGAAGGGGAGGAGGAAGGAGGAATGTAGGAATGTAGGAAGGAAGATGGAAGGAGGGAGGGAGGGGAAGGAAGGAAGGATAATAAAGGGAGGGAAGGAGGAGGAAGAAAAGGGGAGGAGGAAAGAAGAATGTAAGAAGGAAGATGGAGGGGGTAGGGGAAGGAAAGAAGGATAATAAAGGGAGGAAAGGAGGAGGAAGAGAAGGAGGAGGAAGAGAAGAGCAGGAGGAAGGAGGAATGTAGGAAGGAAGATGGAAGGAGGGAGGGAAGGGAAGAAGGATAATAAAGGGAGGGAAGGAGGAGGACGAGAAGGGGAGGAGGAGGAGGAGGAGGAGGAGGAGAAGAAGAAGAAGAAGAAGAAGAAGAAGAAGAAGAAGAAGAAGAAGAAGAAGAAGAAGAAGAAATGGACTTTCATGGTGAAAAACAAAAGAAGAAGCGACGTTTCTGCATTTATCGCCTAAGAATGAATTCCAGAAGAAGCAACGTTTTTTTTTTTTACAGGCAAATCTGTAATTTTCTTTTTAACCGGCTCTAAGCTTCAGAGCCCGGTTCCCTCCATATGCTTCTTGTAGACTGGATTTGGTTAGCTGCGAGACCTTTAATCCCTCCAGATGTTTGAATTCCCAAACAGACTGGGTCTTGCCAGAGTTAGAATCCTGCAATGCTAAATTTTAGAAGGGACCCTTGAGGCTATCAGGTCCAACCCTCTGCTCAGTGCTGGGCTCCAAATTAAACCAGGGCTGCTCGACTTCCCCTCGAGCACATTTAATGTCCACCGCTTTTTTGAGTAAATGGTCATATTGCTAGAAAGCGTTTCTTAAAATTTGGCTGAAATACGGCTAGCCCTTATGATTGTAAATGAGCCTAAAATTTCTGCTGCTAAGCGAAACAGTTGTTAAGTGAGTCCCATATTTCTTGCCACTGTTGTTCAGTGAAGCAGTGCCGTTATTAAGTTAGTCACACAGTTGTTAAGTGAATCGGGCCTCCCCCATTGACTTGGCTTGTCAGCAGGTCGCAAAAGGGGACGCTGTGAACCATCATAAATTAGGTCCATTTGCCACGCGTCTCAATTTCGATCACACGACCACGGGGAGGCTGCAACGGTCGTAAGTGTGAAAAACGGTCCTAAATCACTTTTTTCCCAGTGCCATTGTAACTTCGGATGGTCACTAAACGAACTGTTGTAAGTTGAGGACTTTCTGTACATAATTGTGAAGGTGCAGTGCCCTGTTATATTGGTTCTGTATCTATGGAGGATGGAAGCGAACAGCCCTCCAGCAAATTTTATTCTCAGGATCATCTTACTTCCAGGAATCAAGGAATACTCCATAATTTTATTTAGTTATTCAAATATATTCCCCTTTCTAGCCCATTGCCTTAGGATAGTCTCTGGTTTTGGAAAAGGCGTAAATTAAATCTTTGGCTCATCTAGTAAGTGACTTGCAGGGCTCCTTATTCAAGAAACGCGTTTATTATTCGCACGTTACGGAGGCAATTAAACACAGCTCATCAAACCTGTCCTGAAAAAAGACAAAAACGGAGAATGAAACCCTTTAAAAAAGATATTATTGACGTGGTCATTAAAAGAGCGAGAGATCTGAATTAGAAACTTACTGGGAAAGCAGCAGTGGGGGCAAAAATTGCCTCTGGAGCAAAATATCTGTGAAGTTTGGAATGGAAGAGTGGTCGCTGCCCTTCATTTCAAGCCCAAATCTACGTGAGAGGAAATGTGAGAATTTTTTTCCTGGGGAGAAAAAAAAAAAATCTCCTTTTGTCAGGAGAATCTGGTTGGGTTTGCTGGCAGAAGTTCCAAGCAGCTCTGAAAAGTTCACCTTAGCCCTGTGATGGCAAACCTGTGGAGGGGTATCTGTGGGCACACGAACATTGCCCTAGCTCGCGCATGAGCACGCCCGCCAGCTGATTTTCGGGCCTTCCGGGTCCACCGGAAGTCGAGAAAGGGGCTGTTCCTGCCCTCAGGTGCTTTGGAGAATAGGTTGACCTCTTGATGATGATCACATGACCCTGGGACATTGCAACCATCATAAATAAAGAGCCTTGGTGGCGCAGCAGACTAAAGTGCTGTTAAGTAGCACCAGCTGCCTGCAATTACTGCAAGTTCAAATCTCACCAGGCTCAAGGTCGACTCAGCCTTCCATCCTTTCTAAGGTCGGTAAAATGAGGACCCAGATTATGGGGGCAATAAACTGACTTTGTATAAATATACAAAAGTATGAAGGCTATTGCTTAATGCATTGTAAGCCGCCCTGAGTCTCCGGAGAAGGGCGGCATATAAATCAATTTTTTTAAAAAAAATAAAAAATCATGCTATTTGCCAAGTGCCTGAATTTTGATCACATGACCATGGAAACCGCTGCAGCGGTCATAAGTGTGAAAATCAGTCAGAAGTCACTTTGTCCGGGGCCATTGTAACTTTAAATGGTCACAAATGGTTGTAAGTCAAGGACTACCTACAGTCTAGTTCTTCTTCACTTTCTCTTTTGCAACTTTGGGTGTCAATAGATACAGTGGGCCGTGATCAAAAAGTAGGAAAGGTAATTCAGGAAATAAAAGGCAAGGGCATGAGATTGGCATGGAAAATTAAGCTATTTTTCTATTCCATGCAACCATTTTGAATCAGAATAGAACTGGAGACCCTATACCTGCGATGGCAAATCTATGGCACGTATGCCACAGGTGGCACATGGAGCAATATCAATAGACACGCGAGCTCAGCTCCGGCGAGCATGTGCGTGCCAACCAACTGATTTTCAGGCTTTCTGGGCCCACTGGAAGTCAGGAAACAGGCTGTTTCTGGCCTCCGGATGTGGGGAGGCCCATTTTTTGCTCTCCCCAGGCTCCTAGAAAGGCTCTGGAACCTGGGGAGAGTGAAAAACGGGCCTTCCGGTGGGACCGGAAGTCGGCAAATGGACCATTTCTGGCCTCCAGAGGGCTTCCTGGGAGTGGGGAAGGCTGTTTTCACCCTCTCCAGGCTCTTAGAAACACGTGCATGATCCCCCCCACACACAAACACCCTGCTTTTGGCACATGATGGCAAAAAGGTTAGACATCGCTTGCCCTATACCATTTCAGACAAATGGCTGTCCAGCCTCTTCTTAAAACTCTCCATTGTTGAAGCACCCACAACTTCTGGTGGCAAGCTGTTCCACCAGTTAATTGTTCACGGTTAGGAAGTTTCTCCTTAATTCCAGGTTGGTTCTCTCTTTGTTTTGTTTTCAACCATGGTTTCTTGTCCTGCCCTCTGGTGCTTTGTAGAATAATTTGACCTCTTTGTAGCAGCCCCTCAGATATTGGAATACGGCTATCATGTTTTTTATTTTATTTTATTTTATTTTTGGATTTATATACCGCCCTACTCCCGAAGGACTCAGGGCGGTGAACAGCCAAAAAGATAAAACACACAAACTACAAACTTTAAAAGACAATCTAAAAACCCATTAAATGATTTGGCCCAAAACAAATTAAAACACCCCTAATGTTTAAATTGTAAATTTAAAATTTACAATTAAAAGGGAAGTTAGGCCAGGCCAGCTTGTTGAAATAAAAAGGTCTTGAGGGCATGGCAGAAGGTGCATAAATCCGGGGTCCTCCGTATCTCCGGGGGTAGCTCGTTCCAGATGGCGGGTGCTCCCACAGAGAAGGCTCTCCCCCTGGGGGCCGCCAGTCGACGCTGTTTGGCCGACGGCACCCTGAGGAGCCCCTCTCTATGGGAGCGTATTGGCAGGTGAGAGGCTATCAGTGGCAGAAGGCGGTCTCATAAGTACCCAGGTCCTAAGCCATGGAACGCTCTAAAGGTGGTAACCAAGACCTTGAAGCGCACCCGGAAGACCACCAGGAGCCAGTGCAGCTCGCACAGGAGAGGTGTTACATGGGAACACCATGTCGCTCCCATAACCACCCGCGCGGCCGCACTCTTAACCAGTTGGAGCTTCCAGGTGCTCCTCAAGGGGAGCCCCATGTAGAGAGCATTACAGTAGTCCCGGCGGGAGGTGACGAGGGCATGAGTGACCGTGCGTAAGGAGTCCCGATCCAGAAAGGGATGCAACAGGCAGACCTGATAAAACGCCCTCCCGGCCACAGCCGTCAAATGCTCTTCTAAAGACAGCCGTGAATCCAGGAGGACACCCAAGTTGCGAGCCCTCTCTGTGGGGGGCCAATGACTTGCCCCCAGTAGTCAGTGATGGCACCAACTGGCTATATCGGGATGCCGGAAACCATAGCCACTCAGTCTTGGATGGGTTGAGCCTGAGTCTGTTTCTCCCCATCCAGATCCACACAGCCTCCAGGCACCGGGACATCACTTCAAGGGCATCATTGGGGTGGTTGCCCCTAATTCTTCTTTTCTTTAGATTAGCCAAACTCAACTCCTGCAACTCTGTTTCATATGTTTTAATCTCCAGTCCCCTAATCATCTTAGTTGCTCTTCTCTGCATTTTTTCCAGAGTCTCAGCATCATTTTTGTAATGTGCCGAACCAAAACTGGATGCAGCATTCTAGGTGTGGCCTTACTAAAGGCTTTATAAAGTGGTACTAATAGTTTATTGGCTTCCCAACAACTATTTTTCCGCATTTTAATTTATTTCCCATTTTAGTTGGCTTCCCCGCCCATTTATATAAGTAAATGTTGTTATCAGAATTTATACCATATTATAAATCTCCCGTTATCTTGCCAAAAATATACTATCAAACAAACGAAGCCCTTGTCGTAATAAAAGCCTGATTACAGCGATTCAGCCCAATGGGGGAAAAAAAAACACCTTAAAAAAAAAACTACAAATGCTTGTTTTGTTAATTCCTGGCCAATTTTCCCCACTTTCCCTCCCCACCCCAAAAGTCAGGCCAGCTTTTCCTTTTGAAAGTAGTCGTATAAAAGATTTAAAGCCAGGTGTTCAAAATAAGAGAAGGAAACTGCAACATGAGAACACAGCCAAGGAGTAGGGAGTGGGGTGGGGTATTGGGGCAGGGTGAGGACCCCAAGGTAGTAAATCTCAAGAAAATAATCTAAAACACAGATCTTCATCCAGAGAAGGCAGCTTGGACAGAAATCAGGGCAAAAAGAAAGAAAGAAAAGAAAAAGACCTTCGGGATTTGGCACAACGCGGTAGAAACACTATACAGTATGTAAGTTCAGAATAAGGGACGCGGTGGCTCAGTGGCTAAGACGCTGAGCTTGTCAATCGAAAGGTTGGCAGTTCAGCGGTTCGAATCCCTAGTACCACGTAACGGGGTGAGCTCCCGTTACTTGTCCCAGCTTCTGACAACCTAGCAGTTCAAAAGTACGTAAAAAAATGCAAGTAGAAAAATAGGGACCACCTTTGGTGGGAAGGGAACAGCGTTCCGTGCGCCTTTGGCGTTGAGTCATGCCGGCCACATGACCACGGAGACGTCTTCAGACAACGCTGGCTCTTCGGCTTAGAAACGGAGATGAGCACCGCCCCCTAGAGTCGGGAACGACTAGCACATATGTGCGAGGGGAACCTTTATCTTTAAGTTTAGAATGCTCTAAAACTGTGATAGCGAACCAATGGCACGCGTGCCAGAGGTGGCATGCACAGCCCTCTCTGTGGGCACGCGTGCCATCACCAGCTGCTCTTCTGGTTTCCCGCCAGCTGGTCTTTGTGGGCATCTGAGCACCGGAAAACAGCCCAAAAAACGGCCTGAGAACAACCCCAAAAACAGTCTGAAAATGGCCCAAAACAGCCCGAAAAACTACCAAAAACAGCCAAAAAAACAGGCATGTGGGCGCCAGCCAGTGGTGGGTTTCAAAATTTTTTAGTACCAGTTCTATGGGTGTGGCTTGGTGGGAATGGCATGGCTTGGTGGGCGTGGCAGGGGAAGGATATTGCAAAATCTCCATTCCCACCCCACTCTGTGGCCAACCAGAGGTGGTATTTGCCGGTTCTCCGAATTACTCAAAATATCCGCTACCGGTTCTCCGGAACTGGTCAGAACCTGCTGAAACCCATCTCTGGTTTGGGCACTCAGTGCCGAAAAGGTTCGCCATCCCTGCTCTAAATAACAAAAAAAAAAAAAGGATTAGTATGATGTAAGGCAATCTGAGTGTGTAAAAAAACACACGTTCGCCAGTATAATGTATGTAAGCTCAGAATGTTCTAAAATGACCCAAAAAAGGGACAAGTGTGATGTAAGGCAGTCTGAATGTGTAAGAAAACACATGCGTTGTAACTTCAAATGGTCACTATTTTTTTTTTAAAATTTGATTTATATGCCGCCCTTCTCCGGAGTCTCGGGGCGGTTTACAATGCGTTAAGCAATAGCCTTCATCCTTTTGTATATTTATAAAAAGTCAGCTTATTGTCCCCACAAACTGGGTCCTCATTTAACCTACCTTAGAAAGGATGGAAGGCTGAGTCAACCTTGAGCCTGGTAAGATTCAAACCTGCAGTAATTGCAGGCAGCTGTGTTAATAACAGGGTGCTTTAAACCACTGTACTACCAAGGCTCTAATTTGACCCAGTGTCTGCAGCGATATTCAATGGGGCAGGAAAACAGGCCTGTGGGGACCCTACCATGTTTCCCTGAAAATAAGACCAGGTCTTATATTAATTTTTGCTCAAAAAGACACATTAGAGCTTTGGTGGTGCAGCTGACTAAGTTTCTGTTAAAGTAGCACCAGCTGCCTGCAATTACTGTGAGTTCAAATCTCACCAGACTCAAGGTTGACTCAGCCTTCCATCCTTTCGAGGTAGGTAAAATGAGGACCCGGATTGGGAGGGCAATAACCTGACTTTTATTAAAAAAAAAAAAAAAGAACCCTGCTTGGCGGGGGGGGGCGAAAGTCCTACTATGCAGGTATATACAAAAGTATGAAGGCTATTGTTTAACACATTGTAAGCCGCCCTGAGTCTCTGGAGAAGGGCGGCATATAAATCGAACCAATAAATAAATAAATAAATTAGGGCTTATTTTCTGGTTAGGTCTTAGTTTGGGGAAAATATGGTACTAAATGCATCCATCTGGCTGACAATCTTAACTGGGGATTAATTTGGGGGTAGGGCTTATATTACGAGCATCATGCTAGAATTTATTTTCCAGTTGGGTCTTATTTTGGGGGAAATACGGTACTGAATGCATCCATCTGGCTGGCAACCTTAACTGTAGCTTATTTTGGTGGTAGGGCTTATATTACGAGCATCATGCTAGGACTTATTTTCTGGTTAGGTTTTATTTTGGGGGGAAATATGGTACTAAACGCATCCATCTGGTTGACAATCTTAACTGGGACTTATTTTGGGGGTAGGGCTTATATTACGAGCATCCTGAAAAATCATGCTAGGGCTTATTTTCCAGTTAGGTTCTATTTTCGGGGAAACGGTATATGGTCGGGAAGAGGAGGGGATAGATAGCGGGACCCTCTCAGCTTCCCTGCGATTTGTTGTAAGAGTGGGCGGATTGCCAAACACCCAAATTTTGTTCATGCAATAGTGGGGGGCATTGCAACCACCTGAAGTTGGGGTCATAAGTAACTTTTCAGGGATTCCGTCGTAACATCAAATGATCACTAAGCGACCGTTCGTAAGTCGAGACTACCTGTCCTTTTTAAAGCTGCCAAATTCCGGTTTTGAGTTTGTGTGGTTAAGAAATAAGTGATGAAACATGGCATTTTTGACTTGATCTGAGAGTATTAATGTGCCAGTTTACAAATTAACTGCTATAAATCAATGGTAGGTTAGATGACATTTTTCCTCTCCTGATTGTTTCTGTGTTCTGGTCATGTACCATAATAGACTATACTAATTTCATCGTTGGTATCGGCTACATAAATGTTAAATGCAATTATGTATTTACACCTCTTACACTCCCTCGAGGAAATACTCACGTCAGAATCTTAGCTGTACTGCAGAGCAGCGTTAGCAAAATGAAAAGACTTGAAACATTAACAGAAGTTAAGAAACGATGCCAAATAATAAAAGGCAAAACAGATTAATTTAATTAATGAGGAAAAGGATTGGGTTTTTAAATGCACTCTCTCCGATAACTAGTAATGTTCCTTTTTTTTTGCAAAACTGGTAATTAACAGGCATTACATATAAAAACTCCAAGAAAAAAAATGCAGTAATTCACTTAACAACTTGTAGCAAGAGAGGTCATAAAATGGGGCAAAACAACTGTCTCGTTTCACAAAGGAAATTTTGGGTTCGATCGTGGTCGTAAGTCAAGGACTACCTTTATCGCATTTCTATACTGCCTTCTCCTATGTGAGTCTGGGAAGTTTACGATAAAAAAAAAAATACAGAGTGATTATAAAAGCATGAATCCAAAAATAACCAGAATTAAGAAGAAAGTTAAAATTGAAATATTACAAATTAAAATTACAGTCGAATGGCAATAAACAATGGATGTCAAGTGCTGTGCTTGGTTTTGGGGTTGAACTGGATTTAATGGGGAGCTATGCTTTATCTTATTTGTTTACTGAATTTATGTAGCCCTCCCCTCCATCTCACTTGTGTGTGACTCTGAGCGGCATACACAAATGAAAACAAAACTAAACAATATAATTGGTTGATTAAAGCCAAAAGCCTTACTAAGCAAGGATATACAAAAGTATGAAGGCTATTGCTTAAAAGCATTGTAAGTCGCCCTGAGTCTCCGGAGAAGGGCGGCATATAAATCAAACTATAAATAAATAAATAAAGAATAAATAAATAAATAAATAAATAAACAAACAAACAAACAAACAAACAAATATTTTTTTTGAACAATTCAGGCCAGAAAACGAAAAGAAGACTTTGATTGTTGGTCTAGTGTTAATCTTGGTGTTTAAAAAAAAGTAGTGTTAAAAAAAAGAGAGAGAAAAAGCAACCCCCACTACCTTGTAACACTGATGATATTACCTAGTTGGGTAATGAAATGTCTGCAAGAAAACAACCAAGCTCAGAGGGCACCAAGAACCTCAGTCTTTTTCCTCCTCCTCCTCCTCCTCCTCCTCCTCCTCCTCCTCCTCCTCCTCCTCCTCCTCCTCCTCCCCACTCCTTCTAGCACTAATGATGTTACCTAGTTGGATAATGAAATGTCTGCAAGAAAAACACCAAGGTCAGAGAGCACCAAGGACCCTACAGTCCTCCTTCTCCTCCCCTCCACAAAATCCCACTCCTTCTACCACTGATGATATTACCTAGTTGGGTAATGAAATGTCTGCAAGAAAACTAACAAGCTCAGAGAGCACCAAGGACCCCACAGTCATTGTTCTCCTCCTCCTCCTCCTCCTTCTCCTCCTCCTCCTCCTCTCCACAAAACCCCACTCCTTCTAGCACTGATGATATTACCTAGTTGGGTAATGAAATGTCTGCAAGAAAACTAACAAGCTCAGAGAGCACCAAGGACCCTACAGTCGTCCTCCTCCTCCTCCTCCCCCTCCCCCTCCCCCTCCTCCTCCTCCTCTCCACAAAACCCCACTCCTTCTAGCACTGATGATGTTACCTAGTTGGGTCATGAAACATCTGCAAGAAAATTCACCAAGCTGAGAGAGGTATCTCCTTTTCAACCCTGAGCTACACCTATTCTCTTCTATCAATCTCCATATTAATTGGTTTCTCTGGCATATTTATCGATTGTTTTTTAAGGACAATTTTCTTTCTTAACCAGCAACTTTTGCACCCAGGGAGATAAGGAAGCAATAGATAGAAAAGATGGGGAAACCCTGTAGTAAAACATTACATTCACCTATACCCACATCCTGTGCAACTAATTATCTCTCCCCGTAGAACTATTGCCGAGATAAATTTTGTCACCAGTGACAAGGCACGGCAGATAGACGGGCCCAAAATATAGATCTTGGGAAGTCGGAATTTAAAAATAGCAATCTTGGTTGCAAAGGTGTCTTGTTTTTGGTGTGCTTAAGTTCCCTTTGCAAGGGAAATCTGATTTTTTTATTTTATTTTTTTGCACAGGTTCAGAGTAAGGACTTGCAAAGCCAAAGTGGCTGTGCTCCATCTTGTTTAAATCAAAAGGAAGCTTGTATATTTTGGCTGATTTGATCTCTCCTCCCATCTCTTTAGCAGACTTCTTTCTCTACCTGTACCATAATTCTTGGTTTATTTTTTTCCCCTTGATCTCGGTTTAATTCCCTTGGTGGCCATTTGGAGTGGAGGTACGACAGGGATGTCACTGCGTTTTTGTATTTACCAGCTGAGCTCATTATTTCTGGACTGTCAGACTTTCCGTAGCTTGCCAAAATTTCTTATCAGTAACTGATACTACGTATATCCGCATTCCTTTCTTTCTACTTCACATTTTTCTTTGTTCTCTTGCCAGAGAAGTCCGGCTACAGAGATGTAGCCAGTAGGAACTTTGCAAAAATGTAACAATTTAATTATTTTAGATAGTTAGATGTTTTATTTTCTTCTTTACAATAAATATGAGTTTAATTAGAAGATGTATTCCGGTTTTATTTTTCAAAAGTATACACAAGGAAAATGCCACGATCCAGGCAATTACCCCAGGAAGGTAACGGGGCTGATTGCCTCTGACAAGGGAAGTCCTAATTCATCCAAAAAGTCTGTAGAGATTCTCCGTCATCCAGGTCGTGGTTGTTCCCAAAGGTGCTTCTTTTCAGGAGGCAACTGGACTTCCTTGTTTTTTTTCTTTTGAAGACGTTTCGCTTCTCATCCCAGAAGCTTCTTCAGCTCTGACAGGATGGTGGGAAATGGAAGGATTGATACTCCTTGCGGACAGCTGGTCATTTGCATCCTTTTAGAGACTCATTGAGACCACTTGGAGGTCTATCTGTGTCCTCAGGGTCACCTGAGTGGTGCAAATGGTTCCTGTAGTCTGCAATTTTTTCCCCTCTGGAAACCCATTCCTATTCCCACACCATTCCAAGGGTCCTCACCCCAAATTGTAAAGCTAAAAGTCTGTAGAGATTCTCAGTCATCCAGGTCAGGGTTGTCCCAAAGGTGCTTTTTTCAGGAGGCAACTGGACACTCTCTAGATTTTTTTTCTTTTGAAAAAAATAAGTAAAAGAAGAAGAAAATAGTCAGCTCTGACTATTCCATTCCCCACTATCCTGAAGAAGCTTCTAGGATGAGAAGCGAAACGTCTTCAAAAGAAAAAAACAAGAAAGTCCAGTTGCCTCCTGAAAAAGCACCTTTGGCGATCTAATTCATCCAGGAAACAAGGGCGTGCATGAAATTGGTTAGTGTGGAAGGAAGACTCCTAGAAGACTAGTTAACCCAAATTCATCCCCCACCATGGCAATTCATTGTGTCTCAAGGATAACCGTTAACAGACGGGGCTCCGAGTCCTTTGCAACTTGGTAAATGAAAACACTGGTCAACCATAATAATTTTGGAATAATTCACCCTAAATAGGTTGAGCTAATTGAAACTTTAGTCATTTACGGCTGTGTTGCTTGAATAAAGCGTGTACTTGGATTTCTCTCAGTCCAGGGGTGGGTTCTAAATTTTTTTACTACCGGTTCTGTGGGCGTGGCTTAATTTGTGGGCGTGGTTTGATGGTCATATGACAATTCTTTAGGATTTAGCAGAGGTACTGGTCTACCAGGCTTTTAACTGCTTGCAGAGCTGTCCATTTGTTTTTGGAGGCACCGGTCTACTCATTTGTTTTTGGAGGAACTGGTCTACTCATTTGTTTTTGGAGGCACCGGTCTGCTCATTTGTTTTTGGAGGCACTGGTCTACTCATTTGTTTTTGGAGGCACCGGTCTACTCATTTGTTTTTGGAGGCACCGGTCTACTCATTTGTTTTTGGTGGCACCTATCTACCCATTTGTTTTTGGAGGCACCGGTCTACTCATTTGTTTTTGGAGGCACCGGTCTACTCATTTGTTTTTGGAGGCACCGGTCTACTCATTTGTTTTTGGAGGCACCGGTCTACTCATTTACTTTTGGAGGCACCAGTCTGCTCATTTGTTTTTGGAGGCAGCGGTCTGCTCATTTGTTTTTGGAGGCACTGGTCTACTCATTTGTTTTTGGAGGCACCGGTCTACTCATTTGTTTTTGGAGGCACCGGTCTGCTCATTTGTTTTTGGAGGCACCAGTCTGCTCATTTGTTTTTGGTGGCACCTATCTACCCATTTGGTTTTGGAGGCACCTATCTACCCATTTGTTTTTGGAGGCACCGGTCTACTCATTTGTTTTTGGAGGCACCGGTCTACCACCACACTGCCTTTTAACACTGATCAGCTATAGGGCGGCCCTTTGAAGCCCCGCGGCAAGAGTTTAAATAGGTTTTTTCCTTCTAGCCGATCATCTGGGACTCAGGAGGCAGCGAATAGATTGGGGGCGGGGCCAAAAAAAGGTAAGAATAACGTGAGGGGCGCGGGCAGGAGGGTCCAGCTCCCGAACAAAGAGAACCGGTTCGGTGACGTCATATCGTCACTGCTACCGGCTCGGCCGAACTGGGAGGAACCCACTACTGTCTCAGTCCAAGGAAGGAAGAGGTGGATTTTACCCTTTTGCACACTTGGGGAACTGTGCAAAAAAAAAATGTGTCCAGTTCTGGACACAAAAAAAATATTGCTGAGACCCTAGAAAAAGTGCAGAGAAGAGGAACAGAGATGATCAGGGGTCCCAGGAGTTAAACCATATGATGAACAATTGAGGGAGTTAGGAATGTCAATCCCCAGGAGTGTTAAACTCAATTTCATTGAGGGCCGCATCACAGCTGTGGTTGACCTTGGGGCCAGGCGGGCGTGGCCAATTGGGTGGGTAGACGAGGCTGAAGCCACACTTGTTCCACTGGTTAGTTGTCCATGTTGTTAGGAAGTTTCTCCTTTTTTTTTTATTGCAAAAGTTTTACAATTACATTTTCACCCCTTTCCCCCCGCCCTCAACCCACCCCAAACTTCCCAACCTCCCTAACCCACCCTAACCCTCCCCTCCCCCCGGACCTCCGCACAGTATACTCATATCAGATTTAAAAAAAAAACCCTCCTTTGTATAAAACTTATATAAAACTTGAACCCCTCCCTCCCCCTTATAAATTTTCATCTTCATTACATTAAAGTATTTCTATCTTAATATAACATTTTCAAATAAAAGCTATTTGATACTTCCTAGTTTGATATTTGTTCTGAACATAATCTATCCACCTCTTCCATTCCCATTCATAAGTCTCTTGTGAACAATCTTTTAGATATGCTGAAATCTTCGCCATCTCTGCAAAACTGGCCATCTTCAAAGTCCATTCCTCAATCGTGGGCAGCGCTTCATTTTTCCAGTATTTACCTATCAACAATCTTGCTGCTGTTATCATATACAATATCAATTTTGTTTCACCCAATGTAAAACCCTTAACTATACCCAATAAAAACAATTGTGGAGAAAATTTAAGTTTCTCCTTAATTCCAGGTTGCTTCTCTTCTTGATGAGTTTCCATCCATTATTTCTTGTCTTGCCTTCTGGTGCTTTGGAAAATAGGTTGACCCTCTCATCTTCATGGCAGTCTCTCAATCTCTGCATCCAGTTCAGTTGCACCAGCTCTTAGGTAATTTCTCTCTCCTTAGAATAGAATAACAGAGTTGGAAGGGACCTTGGAGGTCTTCTAGTCCAACCTCCTGTTTAAGCAGGAAACACTATACTGTTGGAAGAAATATCCATCTTGTTCTGTTCCAAGCTGGGAGAAAGACACTGGAAACATGAAGGCTGATTGGAAAGATGGTTTATTGATGGATAGGAGCACACGGGTTTGAGATCCTGGGCAGTTGATCACATGGAGTAGAGTGTGAGGGGTTTTTAATACCCTCTCTGGGCTTTGAACTTGAGCTTCCTGTTCCTGTGCAAGAAATGTATTCTATTGGCTGTTGTCAGACTCCCATGGGGTCATGTTTGTCTGAGTCAAGTTTGATTGAAGTTTGGATGGTGATGCAATGTCCTTAGGAAATTGTGCAATGCAGTGAGATCTGCTGCTAGATAATCCTGTTATGTCCTGGAAGGTCACGTCTTAATTCCATCACCCTGGAGCTGAAGGTCTTTTGTCTTGTAGATAGGCTGGTCCAGTCCCACTGGGGCTATTAAGATAGATTTGGAGGCTGCTTTCTATCTTTAAAAAACATGTTTCTCCTTTAGGGAAATATAATATTCTGGCTTTTTAAATATTTCCCAAAATATTTCATTCTTCTAGGAGGGGTGACTTCCCTCAATACCGTTTCAGACAAATGGTTGTCCAATCTCTTCTTAAAAACCTCCAGTGATGGAGAATCCACAACTTCTGAAATCAAATTGTTCCATTGATTAATTGTTCTGTCAGGAAATTCCTCCTTAGTTCTAGGTTGCTTCTCTCTTTGGTTAGTTTCAGGGGTGAAATCCAGCAGGTTCTGACAGGTTCTGGAGAACCAGTAGTGGAAATTTTGAGCAGTTCGGAGAACTGGCAAATACCACCTCTGGCTGGCCGCAGAGTGGGGAGGGAATGGAGATTTTGCAATATCCTTTCCCCAGGAGTGGGGAGGGAATGGGGACTTTGCAGTATCCTTCCCCTGGAGTGGGGTGGGAATGAAGATTTTGCAGTATCCTTCTCCTGCCATACCCACCAAGCCACACCACACCACGCCCACCAACCCACGCCCACAGAACCGGTAGTAAAAAAAAATTGGATTTCACCACTGGTTAGTTTCCACCCATTGCTTCTTGTCCTGCCTTCAGGTGCTTTGGAGAATAGCTTGACTCCCTCTTCTTTTGGGCAGCCCCTGAGATACTGGAACACTGCTATCATGCCTCCCCTAGTCCTTCTTTTCATTAAACCAGAGATACCCAATTCCTACAACCGTTCTTCATATGTTTTCGCCTCCTTCCTCCCCTCCCTCTCCGGTCCATTGATCTGCCCTGTCCTTTTAACTCCATCCCCAAACTTTTTCAGCCTTACTCTCGAAAGCGGCTTTATCTGATCTCTCCTTCTTCCATTTGGGCTGGAGATCTATTCAATCCAAGCTTGTCTGCTGAATTTTGATGCCCCGTGGAGGAAAGCGGTGATTGGATTTCTTACATCACTGCCTTGATAACAGTCAACTCTTTGTTTGGGTTGAGTTCAGAGGAAAGATAAGATGCTCCTTCTGCTTCTTGCCTTCCCAAAGCGGTTTTTTTTTTTTTAGTACCTACACTAAACAAAAAACCTGTGATTCGCCCCCCCCCCCCGCTTTTTTTTTTTTGCCATTCAACCTTTTCTCCTTTGTGTGAGATGTTTTTCCACTCACCCACCGTGTCTGAAAAGGTAGACACGGCTGCTATCGTGAAATCTAATCTCCCCTGCTTGACCTTCACAAACGCAATGTCGTTCTCATCACCCTTGTTTGTTTCTCGGTTGCTGATTTGGGCACGAAACGAATCCCGCAGAACGTTATTAAAACAATCGTGCTGTTGAAAATATAAAGGTGATCAGATCGGCTCTTGATTTGGGTGGCTGCACAGCTCCCTTTTCCGTGGCCTTTCAGGAATCCAAATAAAATTCCTGTGATCTCAGCAATCTTCTCATCTTTTTGAGTTTGGAGCAACACACGTCTTCCTAAAACATAAAACCCTAGAATAATACAGTTGGAAGGAACTGGGGGTGATTCATAAGCTGTGAACTGTGGAAATATAGGTATGGATCAGGAAAAACAATTACCCTGATTTCCAAAAATAAGACCCAACTGGAAAATAAGGCCTAGCATGATATTTTAGGATCCTCGTAATATAAGCCCTACTCCCAAATTAAGCCCCAGTTAAGATCGTCAGCAGACGGAGGCGTTTAATACTGTATTTTCCCCAAAATAAGATCCAAACGGAAAATAAGGCCTAGCATGATTTTTCAGGATGCTTGTAATATAAGCCCTACCCCAAAAAATAAGCCCCAGTTAAGATAGTCAGCAGATAGAGGCGTTTAGGGTGAGATTCAAGGTGCTGGTAATTACCTATAATGTCCTACACGGCTTAAGCCCGGGGTATTTGGCGGACCATCTGCGGCCAGTGACAGCTCCCCATCGCCAGGTGCGTTCTCACAGGGAGGGCCTCCTTGAGGTGCCGTCGGCCAGACAATGTCAGCTGGCGACCCCTAGGGAGCGGGCCTTCTCTGTGGGCGCACCTACCCTGTGGAATCAGCTCCCCCTGGAGCTCCGGGTGGCTCCTAACCTTCACTCTTTCTGCCGTGACCTTAAAACATGGTTATTTCGCCTGGCTGGTTTGGACTGAAGGGGTATTAAAGGGGATTTTAATGGTCTTTTTATAATCTTATTGGGTATTTTTAACATAGATTTTGCTTGTTTTTATTGTTTTAAGCTGCTCTGAGTCCTTTCGGAGATAGGGCAGCATACAAGTTTAAATAATAAATAAATTAAATAAAATAAATAAATAAATTTCCCCAAAATAAGAGCCAACCAGAAAATAAGGCCTGGCATGATTTTTCAGGATGCTCGTAATATAAGCCCTACTCCCAAAATAAGCCCCAGTTAAGATAGTCAGCAGATGGAGGCGTTTAGTACTGTATTTCCCCCCAAATAAGACCTAACCAGAAAATAAGCCAAAATGCATCTTCTGGAGCAAAAATTAATATAAGACCCGGTCTTATTTTGGGGGAAACACAGTACATACACACACATGTGAACACACTGCTGAAATTCATCATCGAATCGCCAATTTTCTACAAGGCTGTTCTTTTTTTTAAAAAAAAAACCCTTCTTTTTAAAGAAGTAAAATAAGATATATGGAGCCTCGAAGAGATGTAATGTGATAGTCCCCAAACTGCTTCCAAATGGGATAAGATAGAAAATACTATCTGAGTATCCTTCAGCGGTGTCATCACAATGCCACCAGATAACATCCAAGGGGAAAAAAGAAGAAGAAAAGAATCAATGCCTTCTTTACGAACAAAAAAATGTTATTTGCTTCTTGAACGGTGGATTGCTTCTTCTTCTTTTCTTTTTTTTTTTTTTTTATGCCAAGTGATGTGAAAGCGATCCAGGTGAATTTAGTAGAAATTCGGCTCAATTGAAAGAATTTAGTTTAATTGTTCGTATTGTCAGGAAATTCCTCCTTATGTCCAGGTTGGATCTGCCTCGGAAGAGCTTCCACCCGTTGCTTCTTATCCTGCCCTCAGGTGCTTTGGAGAATAAGTGGCCGCCATCTTCTCTCTGGCAGGCCTTAAAATATTGGCATCATTGCTATCGTTGCTTGCCTTTGGAAGTTGTGGAAGAGCATCACTGGAGGCTTTCAAGAAGTGATTGGACTTCCATTTGTCAAAAATTGTGTAGGGCAGGGGTGTCAAACAAGGGCCAGATCCGGCCAGCGGGGTGCTTAGATCTGGCCTGTAGAGGCCGCTCTGGAAACAGCAAAGGACTTGCCTGCGGTGCCTCTGCCAGCGAAAACGGAGCTCAGGAAGGTGGCTTGCGGCCCTCCTGACCTCCGTTTTCAATGGCAGAGGATTGCAGGAGGTCATTGCAGCCAAAAATTGAGGTCACAAAGATCACGGGAGGCCCTCCTGAGCTCTGTTTTCACTGGCATAGGGTTTCAGGAGGCCGTTGCAGCCGAAAACGGAGCTCAGGAGCCCGTTTTCGCTGGCTGAGTGCTTGGGCCACCACAGGCACCCCCAACATGAGTGACGTTGAGCTGGCCACACGCCCCCCCCCCAGCCATGTCACCACAAAGTCAAACACAACTCTGATGCGGCCCTCAATGAAATCGAGTTTGACACCCCTGGTGTAGGGTCTCCTGCATGGGCAGGGGGTTGGACTAGATGACCTACAAGGTCCCTTCCAACTCTGTTGATCTGTTAATGGCACCCATAATCCTTCTCTTTGTTAGGGCTAAACCTACCTCCTTCCCTTAACCATCGATCATACCATTTAGCTTCCAAAGAGTCCTGACTATCTTTGTTGCTCTTCTCTACATTCTTTCTAGGGCAGTGATGGCTAACCTTTTTGCCATCGCATGCCAAAAGCGTGGGGGGGGGAGCACGGTGGGGTCACATGCATGCGTGCCCACATCCATAATTCTATGTGCCCCGCTCCCCCGTGCTCCCCCCACTTTTGGCACGTGATGGCACGGTGGGCCCGGTAGGCCTGTTTTTTGCTCTCCCCAGGCTCCAGAGCCTTTCTAGGAGCCTGGGGAGGGCAAAAACGGCCTTCCCCAGCCCCTCAGAGGCCCTCTGGAGGCCGGAAACAGTGTGTTTCCTGACTTCTGGTGAGCCCAGAAGGCCCGAAAAGCAGCTGGCTGGCACACGCATGCGTGTCGGAGCCGAGCTGAGATATGGCTCCATGTGCCACCTGTGGCACCCGTGCCATAGGTTCGCCATCACGGTTCTCGGGCCTGGGCATTATTTCCTGTGTTATTTTTCTGTGTTTTCGTGATATCCTCAGCCCTGATTAACATAACATTTCGGCTCTCTGAGGCACTGAGGTCTCCTATCCTTGTTTAGATGACAGGCGGAGATCCGTTTGCCACATACCATCTGCCACCTTTTCATGATTATGCCGTCAAGACACAGATTATTCTCCTCAATAATCATCCATTTGGGAAGGAACTGACAAACAAAGTCAAAAAAAGAAAACAAACATATAAGGAACGGTTGAGTTAACTAGGTACATCTTGTCTAACAAAGATAAGGACTAGGGGTGACATGTCTATCAATATTTAAGGGGCTGCCACAAAGAAAAGGGGGGGGGGTGTCAACCTATTCATAGAATCAAAATCACGTGAAATATTAGTACCACTTTATAAAGCGTTTAGTAAGGCCACACCTGGACTACTGCATCCAGTTTTGGTCACCACATTACAAGAAAGATGTTGAGACATTGGAAGAAGTACAGAGAAGAGCAACTAAGAGGATTTAAAGGCCTGGAGGTAAAAACATATGAAGAATGGAAAATTTGGATATGGCTAGTCTAGAGAAAAGAATGACTTGGTGGGGACATGACTGCAGCATTTTAGTATTTGAGGGGCTTGCCACCAAGAAGAAGGAGTCAACTTATTTTTCAAAGCACCAGATGGCAAATCAAGAAACAATGGATGGAAACTAATCAAGGAAAGAAACAACCTTAGAATTAAGGAGAAACTTTAATAAAGGACAATTAACCAGTGAAACAGCTTGCCATCTGAAATTGTAGATGCTTCATCACTGGAGGTTTTTAAGAAGAGACTTGTCTGAAATGGTACAGGGTCTCCTGCTTGGAAAGAAGGTTAGATTAGAAGACCTCCAAGGTCCCTTCCAGCTCTATTCTGACTGACTGACTGACTGATTGATTGATTGGTTGATTTTCTCCAAAGCACCTGAAGGCAGGACAAGAAGCAATGGATGGAAGCTTATCAAAGAGAGATCCCACCTAGCATTAAGGAGAAATTTCCTGACAGTGAGAACAATTAACCAGTGGAACGACTTGCCTCTAGAAGTTATGGATGCTCCATCACTGGAGGTTTTCAAAAAGACTGGACAGCCATTGGCCCAGATCTCTAGCTTGAGTAGGGGGATTGAACTATCTTAATCAACTGGCTTAATCAAAAGCCAAGAGGTTCACATCATACTAAGCTTTGGGAGAGCTGCCATCATCATGACTGAATCATAAGTTGCAGTTGTCCAGTTCCATGGAGAGGTCCGTCATAACTTCAAATGGTCACTAAATGACTGGTTATTAAGAGAGGACCACCTTTAAATGTCTATCCATGGTTTATGGAGGGTTTTTTTTAGGGATTATAAAAAGCAACTGAATAATATGGAGAGTTGAATTAAAGAGGCCAAGAAGCATCATAAGGGAATGAACATTCACACAATTGTTTTCACGAAAAACCTATATGGGTAGTCCTCAACTTACGACCACAACTGAGCCCGAAATTTCCATTGCTAAACAGGGACAGTTGTTAAGTGAGTTTTGCTCCATTTTACAACCTTTCTTGTTGCAGCTGTGAGGTGAAACACTGCGGTTGTTAAGCTGTTGATATGGGCACATATTACCACATGTGGTGGACATGGAAAAAAAAGCAAAGGAATTTTGGCAACGGATTCAGATGTGGTTAGAAAAAAATGGTTGGACAAAGATTAGAATTTAAACCAGAACTATTTTTTATTAGGACTCATAACAGAGGGCTGTAGTAAAGGGTCAACAATATTTAATATTACACATTATAACAGCAGCGAGAATGGTATATGCCCAACAATGGAGAAGTGAAAATATACCTTTAGAAAGGGAGATAATAAAGAAAATATTGGTTTGCGCAGAATTGGATAGATTGACGTTAGAATTAAAAAATAAAGGAGAGAGAATATCATGATATATGGAATAGATTTTATCAATGGTTGGAACTGAGAGTTGGGAGTTGGAACAGGAAATAATCAGGATTTGTAGACATGAAATGTGATGTAATATATGTAAATATAAATGAGTATAGTGGGCAGAATAATTACATATTATCAGTAATGTATGATGAGTATATATCCGTGATGGCGAACCTATGGCATGTGTGCCACAGGTGGCACGCATAGCCATATCAGTGGGCACACGAGCTCAGCTCTGGTGGTCATGCGCGTGCCAGCCAGCTGATTTTCGGGCCTTCTGGGCCTACCAGAAGTAGGGAAACAGGCTGTTTCCTGCCTCCGGAGGACCTCGAGCGGGGTGGGGGATGCCCATTTTTCATTCTTCCCAGCCTCCAGAATTCTATTTTCCGGTGGAACCGGAAGTTGGCAAAGGGGCCATTTTCGGCCTCCGGAGGGGCTCTGGGGGAGGGGGGAGGCAGTTTTCGCCCTCCCCGGACTCCTAGAAAGGCTCTGGAGGATGGGGAGAGCAAAAAATGGGCCTTCCGGTTCCACCAGAAGTTGGCAAACAGGCCTTTTTTGGCCTCTGGGGGTGAGGGGTGGGGAAGGCTGTTTTCGCCCTCCCCAAACTCCTAGACATCCCCCCCCATTCTTGGCACGCGATGGCAAAAAGGTTAGCCATCATTGGTATATATGATATTTGCTTTATATTTTAGTGTGTATGGCGGAGATAATGCCAGGATGGTCGCACTGTGTCCAATATTTTAATATGAATAATTTTTTTAAAAAAGAAGTTAGCAACAAAAGGTTGTTAAGTGAATCTGGCTTCCCTGTTGACTTTGCTTGTCAGAAGGTCCCAAAAAGCGATCACGTGACCTAGGACACAGTAACCGTCTTAAATATGAACCAGTTGCCATGTATCCGGGTTTTGATCACATGACCGAGGATATGCCGCAAGAGTCATAAGTGTGAAAAATGGTCATAAGTCTCTTTTTTTCAGTGCCGCTGTAACTTCAAATGGTCACTAAACAAACGCTTGTAATTCAAGGACTACCAAGGTTAACTATACTTGACCGAAAATCAAAGACTGGAAAATATCCAAGATTGAAGATTTACCTCATGATTAAATTAAATGTTGAATAGCTAATGTGCTGGATTTATATTAAAAGCATTTGTGGACGGCAATAATTTTAATTAGACTTTGAGAAAGGGAGTACTGAGCCAAACGTAGCATTAAGTGGCAAGTTATCTCCAGACCCACAAAGACGCTGCTTAAAATGGCTGCAAAAATGTTTTAAAATTTTCTTTCTTCGTGAAGATGTAGAAACAGCGTGGAAAATAGCCCAAAGCACCAATGTCTTTATTTAGTGTTTGCTGTTCACCGGTTTGAAGAAATTATTACATTATGAGGAATATCTGTCAAAGATCCAGCTGGGCGTTTATATTCAGAGATACAGTAGTTTCTTATGGAATTAATAATGTTTGATATTGGACCCTTAGGTTAATTTTATTCTCCATTTTTGGCTGCTAAGAGTAATCAGTTTATGGCTAAGCAGGAGGTGGGAAAAATATTTTTTTGCACTAATGGACTTCACTGTCTTTCTCATTGGAGGCTCATGGAATTATTATGATGAATAATTATTTAGTCTTGGACCTACAGCGAATTACACCAACAGATAAGTGCATTTTAAGCATCTGGGATGCAATTTGTTCCTTTCCAACCCACCGCAGAGACAGAGAACATTAAAAACCAATATATAGGCCTTAAAACCAAGGGATAGAATAAGACAATCTTAAATACAAGTCTAATGAATTCATCAATCAGCCCCCTCTGCCTTTATACTCTGGCAGATACTATCAAATTAAAAAAAAAAAGAAAGAAAGAAGCCAATATGAAAAGTTCAAATTAACTTTCGACTGGAGAGAACAGATCTGTTTCATCCAATGAGTACAATGAAATGCATAATCCTCTATTAAGAAGGCGAAGATGAATTTTGCAAAATTCACCTTTCTTGGAAAACTGAGTTTTTACCAGCACTTAGAACCCTTTTTCATTCCATTTATACAAATAGTCCTCGACTTATAACAGTTCATTTAGTGACCGTTCGAAGTTACAATGGCGCTGAGAAAAGTGACTTACGGCCCCTTTTCACACTTACAACCTGCACAATATCCTCATGTGATCAAAATTCAGACTCTCGGCAACTGACTCATATTTAAGATGGTTGCAATGCCCTAGGGTTAGATCAGTGGTGGGTTGTCCCCGGTTCGGACCGGTTCTCAAGAACCGGTAGTAAAACCGGTGGGAGGCTCCACCCACCGCCCCGGATGTCGTCGTTGGCGATCTGAAGCAAGGCATGCGAGCGAAGTGAGTGCACGAGGGCGATCCCGCTGTGAACCGGTAGTAAAGGTAAGTAGAACCCATCCCTGGGTCAGATGATCCCCTTTTGTGACCTTCTGACAAGCAAAGTCAATGGCAGAGGTGGCATTCAGCCGGTTCGGACTGGTTTGGCCGAATTGGTAGCGGAAATCGCAGGTGGGCTTGCCCACCCATCCTGGCTCTATGCCGTTCTATTTAGGCACGTTTTTGAGGCCAGGCGCGTGCACGGAAGGCCGGGCGCATGCGTGGATGGGGCACGTGTGAGTGAAGCTAGCTCGCGTGTGCATGCGCGCTCTCTCATTTGTGAACCAGTAGGGAATGTACCGCATTTTTCAGAGTATAAGACACACTTTTTTCCCTCCTAAAAGAGGCTGCAAATTTGGGTGCGTCTTATACTCCAAATGTAGCTTTTTCGAAGCTTTTTTTCAGCCCTAACGAGGTGCTAGCGAGTGAAGCGATCTTTGCCTGCTCCCTCCGACTCTCAGCTGTGAAACTTTTTTCAGCCCTAACGAGGCGCTAGCCAGTGAAGCGATCTTTGCCTGCTCCCTCTGACTCTCAGCTGTGAAACTTTTTTCAGCCCTAACGAGGCGCTAGCCAGTGAAGCGATCTTTGCCTGCTCCCTCTGACTCTCAGCTGTGCTTTAAAAGATTTTTTTCAGTGAAGCGATCTTCCATGCTTTGCCTGCTTCCTCCGACTCTCAGCTGTGAAGTTTTTTTTCAGCCCTAAGGAGGCGCTAGCGAGTGAAGCGATCTCCGTGCTTTGCCTGCTTTTCTCATTGCTTCTCTCTCCAAAGATCAGTTGTGCTTCAGAAACTGTTTTATCCCGTTTTATCCCCAAGCAGGGGATAAAAACCAGCAAACTAATGTGCTGAAGCTGACCAGACTAAGGATGCTAGCCAGATGAATACCTGGTAGGTAGATTTCCCCCCCCCCCCGCGTCTTATACTCCAGTGCGTCTTATACTCCGAAAAATTCGGTAAGTGAATACCACCCCTGGTCAATGGGGAAACCAGATTCACTCAACCGCGTTACTAACTTTACAACTGTAGTGATTCACTTAACGACTGTGTTGAGAAAGGTCGTAAAATGGGGCAGAATTCTATTAACAACCATCTCACTTAGCAACAGAAATTTTGGGCCTCCATTGTGGTCGTACGTCAAGGATTACCTGTAGTTCCCAGGTATGGATTATTCCTTTAGGCCTGAGCAGGCTTTGGTCCAATTTGATTCAATGGGATTTGGACGATGAAAAACTGCATTTCGGCACCACGGGAAAATGGCGTTGAAAGCGGTTTGTGTTGATTCAGGTGTGTTTGAGCGGATTTGTCAAACCAAATGCAGTGGGTGCTGCAAATCGGCTTAAAGGGGGATCAAAGTTTGGAATATTTACACAGGCTTCATATTTTGTGCGGATTCAATCAACGGGAGACAGTCTCCATCTTTGCTCCTTTTCGATCAATAGCTCATTATGCTTCTGCATCATTTCTTCAGTTTCATGTCTCTTCGATTTCTCAGTATTTCTGCAAGTCCTTACTTGCCTTTTTCCTTCTGTTTCTCCTTCTCGTCTCCTCTTCCTCCTCCTCCTCCCCTTCCTCCTCGTCCTTCTCATCTTTCTTCATTTCTCTTTCCTTCTTCCTCTCCCCCTCTTCCTTCTCCCTCTTCCCCCTCCTCCTCCTCCTCTTCCTCCTCCTCTTCTTTCATCCCCTTCTTTTCCTTCTCCTCCTCCTTCTCCTCCCCTCCCCTTCTTTCTTCCCCTCCTTCTCTTCCTCTTCCTCTTCTCCTTCTCCCTCCTCCCCTTCTCCTTTCTCTTTCTCCTCTTCTGTCTCCTTTTCCTCCTCTTCCCTTTCCCTCTTCCCCTTCCCCAATTCCTCCTCTTCCTCCATCCTCTTCTCCTTCTCTTTCTCCTCCCCTCCCCTTCTTTCTTCCTCTCCTTCTCTTCCTCTTCTCCTTTTCCCTCTTCCCCTACTCCTTTTCCTCCTCTTCCTCCATCCACTTCTCCTTCTCTTTCTCCTTCTCCTCCACTCCCTTTCCTGTTCTTTTGCCCCTCCTTCTCTTCCTCTACCTCTTCTCCATTTCCTTCTCTTTCTCCGCTTTTGTCTCCTTCTCTCCCTCTTCCTCCTCCTCCTCTCCCTTCTTCTCCTCCTCTTCCTCTTCCTCTTCCCCATCCTCCTTCTCCTCCTCTTCCTCCTCCTTTTCTTCCTTCCCCTCCTCTCCCTTCCCCCTCCTCTTCTGTCTCCTGCTCCTCTTCTCCCTTCTCCTATTCCTTCTCCTTTGATTTCTATCTTACTTTCCTAACTGGAGGGCACTCCATGCAATTAAAAAATAAAAATCAAACCTAAGCAATTGAAATCTGATAAAGATAGTTAACCTTCACTATTAATTAATTCAAACTGGAGTCAGGGTGGCGGGGTAACCAGACTAAATAGAAAAGTCTTCACTCTTTTCCTAAATCGGGAAAGGAGATGCCAAGTACAAATTCTGAAGGCACTCAGTGCTTAGTTCCAGGTTGCTTCTCTCCTTGCTTAGTTTCCACCCATTGCTTCTTGTCCCGCCCTCAGGTGCTTTGGAGAATAGCTTGACTCCCTCTTCTTTGTGACAACCCCTAAGATATTGGAAGAATGCTATCATGTCTCCCCCAGTCCTCCTTTTCATTAAACTAAAGATAAAGGTTCCCCTCGCACACATGTGCTTGTCGTTCCCGACTCTAGGGGGCAGTGCTCACCTCCGTTTCAAAGCCAAAGAGCCAGCGCTGTCCGAAGACGTCTCCATGGTCATGTGGCCGGCATGACTCAATGCCAAAGGCGCACGGAATGCTGTGACCTTCCCACCAAAGGTGGTCCCTATTTTTTCTACTTGCATTTTTTACCTGCTTTCGAACTGCTAGGTTGGTAGAAGGTGGGACAAGTCACGGGAGCTCACCCCGTTACGCGGCACTAGGGATTCGAACCGCAGAACTGCCGACCTTTCGATCGACAAGCTCAGCGTCTTAGCCAATTTCAGCACCCGTTCTTCATATGTTTCACCCTCCACTCCCCTCATCATCTTTATTGCTCTTTCTGGAGCAAGGGTGTCAAACTCAGATCTGGCCCACGGGGCCAACCTGGAAACAGCGACGGCCCGGCCCGTGGTGTTTCTGCCAGTGAAAACAGAGCTCAAGAGGGGGGGGCACGCCAGTTTTCGCTGGCAGAGCGCTGCAGGAGGATGTCCCAGCCGAAAATGGAGCCCGGGGAAGGGGGCTCTCAGGCCACCACAGGTGTCCCAGACACGAGTGACATCGAGCTGGCCACACCTACTCTGGCCACACCCACCCACCATTCCACTCCCCAAGGTCAAACACAACCCTGATGCGGCCCTCCATGAAATCGAGTTCGACACTAGAGTCTCCCCATCTTTTTTTTAATGTTGCGGTGACCAAAACTGGATGCAGCATTTCCAAGCATGGTCTTCCCATGGCGTCGTAAAGCCCTAGTAACACTTCACGAAGCTTTCCTCCCCGCTCACCCAACACAGACCAGATGGTCCTCCGTCACCCGCTCTGTGTGTGTGAGAGAGAGATTTTTTTTCAGCATTTCATTAAAAGGGATGTTTAAAAGCAAGAGCCCGGGCTGTGCCATCGCTACGATGTCCACGGTGGGCTGAAGGATTGAGATCCGTAATGGAGCTGCCAAGCCGGAGACATCTTAATGACTGAAGTCTCCATAAATAATTGAGTCCTCGTAGCCGAAGCCGAGCAACCTTTGGCCTCTGTATTATTCATCTCCCTTAATAAAATGTTCTGGTGGGTACACGGAGAATCAGCAAGGGTTTTAGTCAATGCTCAGGACGGTGTTGATATTGGAACCGATTAATGTTGTCTGCTGGTAACAAATGATAAATGGCCGCCTTGTCAGACCGTCTGGCTTGGCGCCTGCAGCCTTACACAATCATTTGTATATCAGCTGAGGCTTCCTACTCGCTTGCCACCCCGCCGTGATGTATCATCATCAATTCTTTGCAAAAGATGGGAGTTTGGTAAATAGCCGCCCGCTGCTGAAATCTAACAAGATATTTATTTTTGGGGGTTGGGGGTGGGGGGGAGTTTGAATTGCAAAGGTCAGTTATGCATATTTGATCTAGATTGCTTCTGAGCTGAGTGTTTAGTTTTTTTTTAGTAAAAAAACAGCCTGAAATTCCAAGCTGGTAATTTAACAATATGGCAGGACTGTCTTCCTTCCTTCCTTCCTCCCTCCCTCCCTTCCTCCCTCTTCTCTCTTTTCCTCCCTTCCTTCCTTCCTCCCTCTTCTCTCTTTTCCTCCCTTCCTCCCTTCCTTCCTTCCGTCCTCCCTCTCTCCCTTCTCCCTTCCCTTTCTTCCCCTCTTGTGCCTTACTTCCTTTTTACCTCCTTCCCTCCCTTCTTTATCATCCCTCCCTTCCTCCACCAGCCCTCCCTCTTCTCTCTTTTCCTTCCTTCCTCCCTCCCTCCCTTCCCTTTCTCCCCTTCTTCTGCCTTCCTTCCTTTGTTCCTCCTTCTCTCCCTCCCTCCTCCTTCCCTCTCTCTTTCCCATCCTCCCTCCCTCCCTCTTCTCTCTTTTCCTTCCTTCCTCCCTTCCTTTTCTCCCTTTCTTCCCGTCTTCTGCCTTCCTCCCTTTGTTCCTCCTTCCCTCCCTTCTTTATCCTTCCCTCTCTCTTTCCCATCCTCCCTCCCTCCCTCTTCTCTCTTTTCCTTCCTTCCTTCCTCCCTCCTTTCCTTTTCTCCCTTTCTTCCCCTCTTCTGCCTTCCTTCCTTTGTTCCTCCTTTCCTCCCTTCTTTATCTTCCCTCCCTCCATCCCTTCCTCCTCCCTCCTTCTCTCTTTTCCTTCCTTCCTTCCTTCCTTCCTTCCTCCCTCTCTCCCTCCCTCCCTCCCTCCCCTTTCCTCCCTTTTCTTTTTCTTCCTTCTCGTCCCTCTCCTCTCTCTCTCTCTCTCTCTCTCCCCTACTTTGGAGATATTTGTGATTTTTCCCTTCAAAAACCTTTGATATGCTTGCAAGCAGGGAGGGAGCTGCCTGCTTGAAAATCCCGTCTCTCAATTCCTCCTTCACACAGTTGTGAAATTTTGCCAGCCCAGCCTTTAACCACATGCTGATTTCATCTTGGATCACCAACACAGAAAAAGGATTTGGAAATTAGAAACAAATGGGCTTTTTTGCCAAACATATTGCCGATAACACTGAACGCGTTACACTTTCCGGTGTACAGCAGAGTCAGGATAGGAAGAAGTACCATCTACTACTTTATTCCTACTTTGGCAGCTCAACTTTCTGGTCTGCTTTTATTTTCTAAAGATTTAACAACAAAAAAAGATCTCTCTGCAGATAGGATTGCATTATGAGATATTTTTAACAAAAGCCCAAGATCTCTCTCTTTTTTTAAAAAAATTTGATTTATATGCCACCTTCTCCGGAGACTCAGGGCGGCTTACAGTGCGTTAAGCAATAGCCTTCATCCTTTTGTATATTTATACAAAGTCAGCTTATTGCCCCCACAAACTGGGTCCTCAATTTACCTACCTTAGAAAGGATGGAAGGCTGAGTCAACCTTGAGCCTGGCGAGATTCGAACTTACTAATTGCAGACAGCTGGTGTTAAATTAAAAAATCTTAAGAGATTTTTTTTCCTCATTTCAGTTTAAGTGGTCAGAATCTCCATTTCTTTTACAGGAGGGGTCTTCAAACTTGGCAGCTTTAAGACCCTGTGGACTTCAACTCCCAGAATTCCCCTGTCAAGTATGTCGGGTAGGGGGAATTCTGGGAGTTGAAGTCCACAGGGTCTTAAAGCTGCCAAAATTCAACACCCTTGAGACAGAGGGACAGAGAGTTGATTCAAAGCTATAAGAGCTGCCTACAAGGGCCTAGGTTTGAAAGCTGGAAAGAATGAATGAACCTGTTGTAAGTGGAGGACTACCTTTAATACAGAGAATGAATGTGTGAATCACAAATGGAGTTTCAGGTGGCCAAGACTGATTTAAGGATGGCAGCATCTGAATTATGAACATCAAGTTATGGAGGAAGGGAGTTTAATACTATAGGTAGTCCTCCACTTACAACAGTTCATTTAGTGACCGTTCAAAGTTACAACAGCTCTGAAAAACGTGACCTATGACCATTTTTCACATTTATGACTGTTGTGCCATTCCCATGGTCACGTGATCAAAATTCAGATGCTTGGCAACTAACTCATATTTATGACGATTGCAGTGTCCCGGAGTCACGATTGGAGGCTTTTTAATTTTCCACTTGGTTATCAACCCTTAATACAGGTAGTCCTTGACTTACAACAGTCCATTTAGTGACCATTCAAAGTTACGGCGGCTGTGAAAAAAGTGACTTACGACCGTTTTTCACCCTTACAACCGTTGATTAAAATTTGGATGCTTGGCAACTGGTTCCTGTTTATGACGGTTGTAGTGTGTCTTGGGGGGGGGTCACCTGATCCCCTTTTGTGACCTTCTGACAAGCAAAGCCAATGGGGAAATCCAGATTCACTACAGAGGTGAAATGCTACCAGTTCGGACCGGTTCACCTGAACCGGTAGTAAAAAAATGCTACCAGTTCGAATGAACTGGTATTTCCGACGATCAGCTGTGCCGCACGATTTATATTCGCTAGAAACCAGGAAATCCTACTTTCCAGCTAATCTAAATCGTGTGGCACAGCTGTTTTCCCCCCCTTCGCTGTTCTACTTACCTTAGAAAAGGCTTCTTAATTCCCCCTTTTCAGCGCTGCACGGTAGAGCCTGTGGTATACATGCGTGCAAATCGGATGTTTGGCGCATACATGAACACGCAGCAAACCGGTAGCAAAACGAAACGGTAGCAGACTTCAGAGCATTTCACCCCTGATTCATTTAACAACTAAGTTAAGAAATGCAATGGTTCACTGAACACCTGCGGTAAGAAAAATGGGGGCAAAACTCGCCGAGCAAATGTTTGCCTTAGCAACATAAATCTGGGGCTCAATTGTGGCTGTAATTTGAGGACTACCGGTATGTCACACATTTTTTTTTCTCCGATTTTCCCTTTCGCTCTTCGCTCTTCAAAATCCCTCCTTGCTTCCTCCTCTGTTTTTACAAAATTGCACTTTGAAGCCGGAAGTAGCTTCCATTTGCTGCAGAGGGACAGTTATGCAATCTTGTTGATTCCAGAAGACACTCGAGGTTCTCTGGTAGAAGTAGGGAAATTTTTCACTGATGCAATAAGTCCGTAATAGACGAGTCGGGCATATTACAGCTGTATTACAAGGGCCAAGCGCTTACAAATCCCATCCCATGTGGTAGCCCTAAAATCATCTTTCATGGAACGAGAAACGGAGAATCGCATCGTGAGCTGATCTCGGCATCGCGAAACGGAAGAGGACGAGACACCGAAGGGGTAAAACACACACACACACACAAAAGAGAAGAAAATAGCCACGATATCCACATTTCTTGAAATGGAAACCATTCCTGGTTTCAGGAAGGCCGTTACGGCACGGTTATTCCACAGGATCTTGCATTGTGCAGTGTTGTGTGATTGTGCTTCCTTGGGTGGGGAAAGAAAGGTTCTTTGATTTTGAGACACATCGGTGAGTCTTCTCGCGGCTACATCCGGGTTGTGTAATGTTACTGATTCGTGATCTTATTATTGTACTGTCGAATGTTTTTAAGGTTTGCAGAGGTCGGAATCAGTAGTGGGTTTCAATTTTGGTTGCTACCGGTTCGCTCATGGGCGTGCTCACACATGTGTTCAATGTTTCTGTGCATGCGCAGAGTCGTCCAGGCAGGTGAGCGGAGCGTCCCACCACCGCCACTACCGGTTCTTCCGATCCGGGGCAAACCAGTAGCAACCCACCACTGGTTGGAAAGTATGGTGCTTAGATTCTCAGCCGTCTGCGTCCTGGTTGTCCCAAAGGTGCTTTTTCAAGAGGCACCTGGACTTTCTTGGTTTTTTGTCTTGAAGACCTTTTGCTTCTCATCCAAGAAGCTTCTTCAGTTCTGAATGAATGGTGGCGAACGGAAGGATTTATATTCCTTGCGGTCATCTGGTTATTAGTACTCCCTCTGAGGATCGTTGAGGCCACTCTGGGGTTTATCTGTGCCCTCGGCGTCACCTGAATAGTGCAAATGGGTGTGGAGCCTTCTTGGAACTGCTGAAAGGACTGTGTTGTAAACAGGAGATGGGGTGTGTGTGTTGTATTCCCACCCACCCCCCTTGAGAAAGGGCTGTTTAATTTAAAATGAAGATGGCCTCTTTGACCCCACTTCCAAACCAGTGGTCCTGTCTGTAGAAGCCATCTGCGTTTAAATTGAATATATATCGTGGTTGTTGGAAGAAATTATTAGGGCAGAGAACCGGTTGTTAAATTATGTGAATCCCACCACTGATTAGGGGGCTGGAGGCTGAAACATATGAAGAACGGTTGCAGGAACTGGGTATCTCTAGTTTAATGAAAAGAGGGACTAGGGGATATATGATAGCAGTCTTCCAATATCTCAGGGGCTGCCACAAAGAAGAAGGAGAAAGAATAATTGGAGATGTCAAGCATGGCATTTTCCCAAAAGAATGCACTGTTGTTGTTGTTTTTTGAAGAAGCTGGAATCATCATTCCATCATAGTTTGCAGGAGATGTGAAATTTGGGTTTGCCCAAACAAACGGTTGCGATTTTAAAACATGCGGGACCGAGAAACGTTGCATTTCTTCCCGACTGGTTGTTTTTTTTTCTATTTGAGGAAAGAGAAGATGTTTTAGAGATTCTTTCAAAGGAGAAGAAAGACTCTAGAGGATGTGCAGAGAAACACATCAAAAATGATTAGGGGCCTGGAGGCTAAAACGTACGAAGAACATTTACAGGAATTTGGGAATGTCTAGTTTAGTGAAAAGAAGGACTTGGGGGTGACATGATAGCAGTCTTCCAATATCTGAGGGGCTCCCACAAAGAAGAGGGGGTCAAGCTCTTCTCCAAAGCACCTGAAGGCTGGACAAGAAGCAACAGGTGGAAACTAATCAAGGAGAGAAGCAACCAAAAACTAAGGAGAAATTTCCTGACAGTGAGAACAATTAATCAGTGGAACAACTTGCCTCCAGAAGTTGTGAATGCCCCAACACTGGAAATTTTTAAGAAGATGTTGGATAACCATTTGTCTGAAGTGGTGTAGGGTTTCCTGCCTGGGCAGAGAGTTGGACTAGAAGACCTCCAAGGTCCCTTCCAACTCTATTATTCTATTCTATCCCTCTCTCGTTTCTGCAGGGGTGATATTCCAAAGGGAGGGAGCTACCACTGAGAAGGCTCTTTTTGGGGTCCTACCAGATGTATCTCCTTAGGGGACAAGATCCGCAACATTTCTTGTCTTCCTGCTCCAATGCATTGGGTGGATGTAACCAGAAAAAGATGGTCCCTCAGAGAACCTTTCTTGACGTCCTTCTTGACCTTCTTATCCAACTCCAGGAAGTCACTATTTTCTAGTCATTAACTGGCACCACCCAACGCACATCCTCTGGTTAATGAATGAATCCGTTTTTCTGGGTAAACACAGCATATTTTGCTGGTTGTAACCCCACCCCACCCAAAAACAATAGCAATTGCATGGAGCATCCATACATCTGCTGGGACAATTATTCCTCTGGCCTAAGCAATCAATCAGAATAGAGCTGGAAGGGACCTTGGAGGTCTTCTAGTCCACCCCCGTGCTCAAGCAGGAGACCCTATACCGGTGATGGCTAACCCTTTTGCCATCGTGTGCCAAAAGCGGGGTCACTGCGGGATGGTCACATGTGTGCGTGCCTATGTGCCCTGCCCCCCCCCAGTGCATGTGCGCGACCTTCCCCCATGCTCCCCCCACTTTTGGCATGTGATGACACGGTGGACCCGGTAGGTCTGTTTTTCATTTTTTCATATTTTTTTTTTCATTTTATTAAATTTGTATACCGCCCAACTCCCGAAGGACTCAGGGCGGTGAACACCCATAAGATAAAACATATAGATACAAAATTTAAAATAGAGATAAAACTAATTCAATAAATTTGGCTGAACCATTTTAAAACCCCAATAAATTAAAACCAAATTTAAAATTTTTTAAATTTTAAAATTTAAAATTTAAAATACCATTTAAGAGAGGAAAAGTTTAGGGCAGGCCAGCTTGATGGAATAAGAATGTCTTAAGCGCGCGACGGAAGGTACGCAGATCCGGAATCCTCCGTATCTCCGGGGGGAGCTCGTTCCAGATCGTAGGTGCCCCCACAGAGAAGGCTCTCCCCCTGGGGGCCGCCAGTCGACATTGTTAGCCCTCCCCAGGCTCCAGAGCTTTTCTAGGAGCCTGGGGAGGGCGAAAACAGCCTCCCCAACCCGGAGGCCCTCTGGAGGCTGGAAACAGCCCATTTGCTGACTTCCGGTGGGCCCAGAAGGCCCGAAAATCAGCTGGCTAGCGCACGCATGTGTGCTGAAGCTCAGTTAGGGCAATGCTTGCGTGCCCACCAATATGGCTCTGAGTGCCACCTATGGCACGCGTGGCATAGGTTCGCCATCACGGCCCTATATTATTTCAGCCAAGTGACTGTCCAGTCTCTTCTTAAAAATCTCCAGTGATGAAGCACCTACAATTTCTGAAGACAAGTTCTTCCTATTTTACTCACTGTTAGGAAGTTTCTCCTTAGTTCTAGGTTGCTTCTCTCCTTGATTAATTTCTATCCATTGTTTCTTGTCCTGCCTTCAGGTGCTTTGGGGAATACTTTGACCCCCTCTTCTTCCCTATGGCAGCCCCTCAAATATTGGAACACTGCTATCATGTCACACCTAGTCCTTCTTTTCTCTACCAAAATCCTGCAACCGTTCTTCATAGGTTTTAACCTCCAGGCCTTTAATCATCTTAGTTGCTCTTCTTTGCACTTTTTCCAAAGTCTCAACATCTTTTTTTTTTTAATGTGGTGACCAAAACTGGATGCCGTATTCCAGGTGTGGCCTTACTAAAAGCTTTATAAAGCGGTGCTAATCCTTCACGTGATTTTGATTTTTAACCTCTGTTTATACAACCAAGCTCCCCGGTTAAGAAGGATGAACGAGGATCTAATTTCAGCTGGTTTGCATTCTTGGATTTTTAGGGTGTGAGAGCTGTTCTGTGTCCATTTTATGAGGATTGCAAGCTTCCCCACAGACGTCTGAGGCAATTGGACTCAAAATGAGGCAGCCTGCGTTATTTAGGTGTCAGCGTCTCCTGCCCAGGAATTTTGAACATTAACGGTGTTTTTCCCCTAAATATTTCTGCACTTCTTTTAAGGGCAAAAGAACCCCCCTCTAACCCCTCTCTTGTCTCTGTCTTTTGGAAATTAAGAAGAATTATAGTAATTAATGCTTGCAGGAATAACAATGAAACCATCGTTAGAATAATAATTGTTGCGTGGATAGAATGAAATCAAGCTTTTTATTTGTCTCTGTCTCTGTCTCTCTGTCTCTCTCTCTCTGCCAGGCAAAATAGCTGCATATGAGTCTATTAACCGTTTGGTCACATCTAAAGTGTTTCTGCGTTAGGACAAAAAGTTATATGTAAAACAAAAAGGAGATGATAAATGATAGACAGACAGACAATGATAGATTGATAGTAAATAAATAGATAGAGGTAGATAGATAGATAGATAGATAGAGAGAGAGAGAGAGAGAGAGAGAGATAATAGATAGAGACTGAAATAGAAGATAGAGAATAGAATAGAATTCTTTATTGGCCAAGTGTGATTGGACACACAAGGAATTTTCAGTGTACATAAAAGAAAAGACACATTTGTCAAGAATCATAAGGTACCCTGTTTCCCCTAAAATAAGACATCCCCTGATAATAAACCCAATCCGGCTTTTGAGCGCATGCACTAAAATAAGCCCCTCCCTGAAAATAAGCTGTCCCCGAAAATATTTAAATGCATGAGCAGCTGGTCCCTGCCCTTTCCTCTGGTTTCCTCCATGCACTCCTAAATAATAAGACCTTCCCGAAAATAAGGCCAAGTACTTATTTCAGGGTTCAAAAAAATATAAGACAGGGTCTTATTTTCGGGGAAACATGGTACAACACTTAATGATAGTCATAGGGAATAAATAAGCAATCAAATCATATTAGGAAACAGTCAATATAAATCGTAAGGATACCAGCAACAAGGTGGGATAGATGATAATAGATGGAGAGAGAGAGAGAGAGACAGACAGACAGACAGACAGACAGACATAGAAGATAGAAAAATAGATGATGATAGGGAGAAAGAGAGATAGAAATAGAAGATAAATAGATGATGATAGAAGAGAGAGAGAGACATAGAAGATAGAGAAATAGATGATGATAGGGAGAAAGAGAGACAGAAATAGAAGATAAATAGATGATGATAGAAGAGAGAGAGACATAGAAGATAGAGAAATAAATGATACACAGAAATAGAAGATAGATAGATAGATAGATAGATAGATAGATAGATAGATAGATAGATAGATACAATGGATGGATGGATGGATGGATGGATGGATGGATGGATGGATGGATGGATGATATAGAGATGTTTCTATAGCAGGAACTCTTTGCTGCACAACGGATAATTTATAATTTATTTATTTTATAGATGTATTATTCATATCTCTGTCCAAAAAGTAGCTTAATAAATGCTTCAGAAGCATGTCCCTATGCATTTAGCTAAGCTAATCCCCAGTTAAGCATAGAACTGATTCGTTCCATTTTTTAAAAACAACAACAACAACAATAATACTGCTTATCCTAGTATGAACCTCCAAGGAGTCCAGTATATTAAAATACCTTTTCTCAATTTTTGAAATGCAATAAAACGTGCAAAAGCTATAAGCCAGGTGGCCGGGAATCCTGGTGAACTAGGGTAATAAAAATCAGAATTAATAATTTATCAGATGTATATGCCAGGGATGCTGGGAAGTGTATGAAATGTTTAAAACAGCGAAACAACCATAAACAAGAAGGTAGTAGGGTGAGAAAGCAAGCAGGAACAAGCGAAGACAACCCAACATACAGATAATCCTTCACTTATGATTGCAAATTTTATGGGCAAAGGGTTTTAAATTTTGGAAAGCCAATTTGATTTAATTCTGTTTTAATTTATTTTAATTTTTATATTGTATGTATTTTAATCTTGGCTGTTCACCGCCCGGAGTCCTTCGGGAGAAGGGCGGTAAACAAATTTAATAAATCTAATCTAATCTAATCAAATGGAACTAGAATCAGTCAGTAAATGCGGGAATCGTTAAGCGAATCATGACTGATTTTGCAACCCCTGATTAGTTTCCATTTTTGCTTCATTTTGCCTTCAGGTGCTTTGGAGAATAGCTTGACTCCCTGTTCTTTGTGGCAGCCCCTCAAATATTGGAACACTGCTAGGCGTGGTGTGAGGCAGAACAAAACCCCAGGTCTCCAGAGGAATAGAGAGTAGAGTAGAGTAGAGTAGAGTAGAGGTGAGTAGAGGTGAGTTGGAGGTCTTCCCGTCCAACCCCCTGCTTAGGCAAGAAACCCTACACCACTTCGGACAAATGGTTATCCAACATCTTCTTAAAAACTTCCAGTGTTGGAGCATACACAACTTCTGGAGGCGAAGTTGTTAAATTGATTAATTGTTCTCCCTGTCAGGAAATTCCTCCTTAGTTCTAAGTTGCTTCTCTCCTTGATTAGTTTCCACCCGTTGCTTTTTGTCCTGCCTTCAGGTGCTTTGGAGAATAGCTTGACTCCCTCTTCTTTGGGGCAGCCCTTGAGATATTGGAAGACTGCTATCATGTCACCCCTCGTCCTTCTTTTCATCAAACTAGACATACCCAGTTCCTGCAACCGTTCTTCATACGTTTTAGCCTCCAGTCCCCTAATCCTCTTTGTTGCTCTTCTCTGCACTCTTTCTAGAGTCTCCACATCTTTTTTACAAAATGGCGTCCAAAACAGGATGCAGTATTCCAAGGGTGGCCTTACCAGGGCATTATATAAACATATTAACATAGATGGTAGATGTAGGACAGAAGAACATTTGAGAACTCTCCAAGAGAGGTTGAACTATCTAGCACAGAGGTCTCCAACCTGGGCAACTTTAAGCCTGGCGGACTTCAACTCCCAGCAAGCTTTGCTGGCTGGGGAATTCTGGGAGTTGAAGTCCGCCAGGCTTAAAGTTGCCCAGGTTGGAGACCCCCGATCTAGCAGGATTAATCTCTCTTACTTCTCTTGGCTGTCTCCGAGGTGTCCAGTCGAAGATCAGGAAAGTGAGAGAAACAGGCTGCCTTTCCAGACCATGAATTAAAGCTTCCATCTGTGACTGTGAGAGGCCCTGGTTAACAAATCATCACAACGAGCCTGCGTGTGCTCTCACCTCTCCCTGATCCTTCAATACCATCCAGCGTTCATATGGCCAGTCAGTTTAAGAGCTAATATTTACATGAAATTGAAACCCACAATTTGGACATTCAAAGCATTTGGCATTTTGAATCGGTTTGCTCCGGGGGAAAATCGTTTGACGTTCCTTTGATTTAACCCAAGGGGTCATCCCTTGGATTATTTTGAAATTTCAAACCGTATTACAGGATGGAAGGGTAAATACATATAAATACGAATACAATACAAATCTAAATACAAATAAATAAGTCTTCGACTTCACAACCGCTCAGTTAGCGACCTAAGTTCGAAGTTACGACGGCACTGAAAAAAGCGACATGACCGTTTTTCATACTTACGACCGTTGCAGCATCCCTGCGGGCATTTTATCAAAATTTGGACACTTGGCAACTGGCGTGTATTTACGACGGTTGCATTTTTGCGACCGTCTCGCAAGCTTCGGGGAATCCAGATTCACTTAACGACTGTGTTACTAGCTTAACAGCTTCAGCGATTCGTTTTAACAAACGGAGCAAGAAAGGTGGCAAAATTTGGACAGAACTCACTTAACCACTGTCTCGCTGAGCAACAGAATTGCTCAAATTGCGGTCGTAAGTCAAGGACTACCTGTATTATCTCACCACCTTTAAAGCCAGGGGGGAGAATGGGCATCTATGGCCCCTTTATGACCTGCAGACTTCAACTCCCAGAATTCCTGAATTGAACCCCTCAGAATTCTGGGAGTTGGAAGTCCATGGATCGTGGACTTTGCTGCCCACCCATGCTTTAAAGTATCATATGCTGTCAAATCTGAAATTCAGGTGAATTGTGTTCCAAGCTTTTAGACACCTCGCATCCTGGACATAAATTATTTCAACTTCTACCCTCAAAACGACACTATAGAGCACTGCATACCAGAACAACTAGACACAAGAACAGTTTTTTCCCAAACGCCATCACTCTGCTAAACAAATAATTCCCACAACACTGTCATATAATTTACTAAGACTGTATTAGTATTATTCTTCTCTTCTTTACTGGTATCTATCTCTTTCCACTTAAGACTATAACCATGTTTCTTGTATCTTTAAAATTTATATTGTTTTATTTGTTTCCTAGTATGATTTGATAGCTTATTAGTAACCTTGACTATCACTAAGTGTTGTATCTTTTTATTCTTGATGAATGTATTATATTCTCCTTATGTACACTGAGAGCATATGCACCTAAGACAAATTCCTTGTGTGTCCAATCACACTTGGCAAATAAAGAATTCTATTCTATTCTATTCTATTCTATTCTATTCTATTCTATTCTATTCTATTCTGTCTTCATTCCATTCCATTTTCTATTCTGTTCCATTCCATTCCTATTTCCATTCTACTCCATTTTCTATTCTGTTCCGTGCCATTCCATTCCATTTATTCCATTCCACATTTTCTCTTCTCTTCTCTTCTCTTCTCTTCTCTTCTCTTCTCTTCTCTTCTCTTCTCTTCTCTTCTCTTCTCTTCTCTTCTCTTCTCTTCCCCTCCCTCTTCATTCCATTCCATTTTCTATTCTGTTCCATGTCATTTCATTCCATTTATTCCATTCAAGATTTTCTATTCTATTCTATTCTATTCTATTCTATTCTATTCTATTCTATTCTATTCTATTCTATTCTATAGTTTCTCATTTTTATGGCCTACACCACAACTCCTTTGTTTGCCCTGAATTGGGGGGGTTTCAGATGAGATGATCTCTAAGGTGCCTCCCAGTTCTTTGCTTCTGGGAACTTTACATTTCAACAGCATCGCAGGACCGACCGGGGGTGGGGGGGGGTGGGGGGGGAGCTGTTTCCATCCTCCTTTCTTTCTGTTCCCCTCCCACATTTCCTTTCTGTCACATCTTCCCTTTATAAATGTGGCTTGGCGCTTCCATTCCCAATAAATGGGAAAAGACACCCCTATTCTCTCCCTTCCTTGAAGCTCTCCTTATCAAATTCAATAAGCCAAAAGTTATTTCTTTACCTGGCATTCTTGAGCTAATACCTCCCAGCCTTTGATGCCCAATCAAAGCACCCGGCTGATAAGGATGCCTTTGAAGTCGATGATGAAAGGAAGGGAAGCCAGGCGAGATGGGAGCGGAGAATCTGTAGTCAACTCTTTGCGGGTCTTGAAAGCGATGGCTTTGAAAAACGGGAAAGACACGGTTCTTACAGCTGGGGTCTCAGCAAAAAGGGATCTGGCAATCCTTATGGACTGCTACGGAAGCATGAGCCAGCATTGTGATGCTGTGGCGAAAAAGGCCAATGCTATTTTAGGGTGCCTTAACATGAGCATAAAGTCTGGAGGGGGGTGGATGTCCCATTCTAATAGGTATCTATTTCTATCTATCTATCTATCTATCTATCTATCTATCTATCTATCTATCTATCATCTATCTGTCTGTCTATCTATCCACCTATCATCATCTATTTCTCTATCTTCTATTTCTCTCTCTCTCTCTCTCTCTCTCTCTCTATTATCTATCTCTCCATCTCTCTCTCTCTCTCTCTTTTTGTATTTATTATCTATCTATCTATCAATCATCTATATATCAAGGAAGAGATTAAATAACATTGTCTGTCTGTCTGTCTGTTTGTCTGTCTGTGTGTCTTTCATCTATCCACCAATCATCATCTATTTCTCTATCTTCTATTTGTGTCTACCTATCTATATCTATTATCTACCTCTCTATCTATCTATCTAAGAAGAGATTGGATAACGTCTCTCTCTCTCTCTCTCTCACTCTCTCTCTCACTCTATCTATCATCTATCCATCTATCATCTATTTCTCTATATTCTATTTCTCTATCTATCTATCATTTATCCATCTATCATATCTAGTTCTCTATCTTCTATTTCTGTCTATTATCTATCTCTCTATCTTTATCTTTCCATCTATATTTATTATCCCTCTATCTATTATCTATCACTCTATCTCTATCTATCCATCTCTATCTCTATTTATTATCTCTCTATCTATTATCTATCTCTCTATCTCTATCCATCTCTCTCTATTTATTATCTTTCTCTCTCTCTATTATCTATCTCTCTATCTCTATCTAGCTATCTCTATCTCTATTTATTATCTATCTATCTATCTATCTATCTATCTATCTATCTATCTATCTATCTATCATTGTCTGTCTGTCTATCAGTTATCATCTCCTTTTTGTTTTACATATAACTTTTTGTCCTAATGCAGAAACACTTCAGATGTGACCAAACGGTTAATAGACTCATATGCAGCTATTTTGCCTGACACACACAGAGAGAGAGAGAGAAATAAAAAGCTTGATTTCATTCCATCCACGCAACAATTATTATTCTAACGATGGTTTCATTGTTATTCCTGCAAGCATTAATGACTATAATTCTTTTTAATTTCCAAAAGACAGAGACAAGAGAGGGGTCAGAGGAGGGTTCTTTTGCCCTTAAAAGAAGTGCAGAAATATTTAGGGGAAAAACACTGTTAATGTTCAAAATTCCTGGGCAGGAGACGCTGACACCTAAATAACGCAGGCTGCCTCATTTTGAGTCCAATTGCCTCAGACTTCTGTGTGGAAGCTTGGCAACCCTCATAAAATGGACACAGAACAGCTCTCACACCCTAAAAAAACCAAGAATGCAAACCAGCTGAAATTAAATCCTCCTTCATCCTTCTTAACCGAGGTCCTTGGTTGTATAAACAGAGGTTAAGAATCAAAATCACTTGAAGGATTAGCACCGTTTTATAAAGCCTTTAGTAAGGCCACACCTGGAATACGGCGTCCAGTTTTGGTCACCGCATTACAAAAAAAGATTACAAAGTCGAAAAAGACTTTGGAAAAAGTGCAAAGAAGAGCAACTAAGGATGATTAAAATCCTGGGGATAAAAACCTATGAAGAACGGTTTGCAGGAATTGGGGTTGGCTAGTTTACAGAAAAGAATATGAAGAATTGTGTCCTGTTCTGTTGGCCGCTGTTGAAAAAAATGACAGGATAACAGAGTTGGAAGGGACTTTGGAGATCTTCTAGTCCAACCCTCTGCTCAAGCTGGAAACCTTATACGATTTCAGACAAATGGTTGTCCACTCTCTTTTTAGAAACCTCCAATGATGACAAACTGGAGTCAGTTCAGTTAAGGGCTACCAAGATAGTAAGCGATCAGAAGCAATTAAATCAGCCTACAGACAGATGACTAAGAAGAGATATGAGAGGAGCTTTCAAGGATCTACTGGATTCTCCCCTAGAAGAAGGAATCAGTTGCTTCTCTGTGGTCCCAGAGGGTTTGAAATCAGGAGGTCATAACTCCGAGGAAGGCGATTCAGTCTAGCAATCAGGAGGAACGTAGCAATAGCACTTATACTTATATACCGCTTCACAGTGCTTTCCAACCCTCTCTAAATGGTTTACAGAGTCAACAGTCTAAAGCACCCTGTTATTAAGACCAGCTGCCTGCAATTACTGCAGGTTCGAATCTCGCCAGGCTCAAGGTTGACTCAGCCTTCCATCCTTTCTAAGGTAGGTAAATTGAGGACCCAGTTTGTGGGGGCAGTAAGCTGATTTTGTATAAATATACAAAATTATGAAGGCTATTGCTTAACACCTTGTAAGCCGCCCTGAGTCTCCGGAGAAGAGCGGCATATAAATCAAATTAAAAAACAAAAGCAAAACATTATTGCCCCCATCAATCTGGGCTTCTCATTTTACCGACCTTGGAAGGATGGAAGGCTGAGTCAACATTCAGCCAGTCAGGATCGAACTCCTGGCGGTGAGTTAGCCTGCAATACTGCATTCTAACCACTGTGCCACCACGGCCCTTCCTTCTTTCCTTCCTTTCTTCCTTCCTTCCTAACTTCCTCCCTCCCTCCCTCCCTCCTTCCTTCCTTCCTTCCTTCCTTCCTTCCTTCCTTCCTTCCAACTTAGCACTATCACTTAGACTTATATACCGCTTCACGGTGCTTTCCAGCCCTCTCTAAGCTGTTTACAGAGTCAGCATCTTTTCCCCAACAATCTGGGTCCTCATTTTACAGACTTTACCGACTAATTTTGCAAAAAAAAAAAAAAAAAAAAAAAAAAATATCCAACATGTAGCACAGGAGACCCAAACTTGGAGAAAACATTGAGTTATTTGCAATCCCGTCTCCAATGCCTTTGAATTCCTGTTCAAAATAGCTCCAGAAGATGGGCCGTCCTTGAGAAAGTTTCTATCTTTTTACAAGAAACTTTAAATTGACGCCTAGTTAGGATTTGCTTGGAGATTGTAGAAAAGATGTCCTTGACATGCTCTCTGGGCTTGGTTGTTTTCTTGCAGATTTCATTACCCAAACTAGGTAACAACATCAGTGTTCGTCTGATGCACTAGCACTGATGATGTTACTTAGTTGGGTAATGAAACGTCTGGAAGAAAACTAGGAACCTCACAGAGCACCAAGGGCCCTCACACTTCTCCTCCTCCTCCTCCATCCTCCATTCCACAAACCCCACGCCTCCCTAGCACTGATGATGTTATCTCATTGGGTAATGAAATGTCTACAAGAAAACAACCAACCTCACAGAGCAACAAGGACCCTTCATTTCAACCCCAAGCTACAAATATTCTCCTTTATTGATGTCTCTGGCCTTCAGCCTGGACATGTGTGGTCAGCATCATCCCTCCAGGTTTCTCCCTCCCTCCCTCCCTTCCTCCCTCTTTCTCTGCCGTGCTGATTTATGCTAGCAAATATTACTTGCTATCTTGGAACAAATGTTTGACTCCAGACCAGAAAACATAAAGAGATAAGCTTTTGCTTCGGTAGTAAACTCAAAAGAATATTGAAATCAAACGAGTTCTATCACCCCGAGGGCTCAAACTAATTACTCAACGGATGACCAATTCTTAAGATTTAATTTCAGGCCTAGGAAAACGGAAAACATTGGCAGGAGGGAGAGAAAAATGGTGCCATATATAACACCTCCGTAGCAACAATATCCTCCTAGCCAGCGATGTAAAATTGCTGTGAAAAAGAGCCATACATTTCTAGATCTGATTTTTATTGATTTATTCCCTGTCTTTCTTTTTCTTTTTCTTTAAATAAACAGTTCAAGGTGACAAACATATCTAATAAGGTTTCTCTTTTCTTCACAATAACAACCATGGGAGATGGATTGGGCGGAGAGAGAGTGGCTGGCCCAAAGCCACCAGCCAGCTTTTATACCTAAGGCAAGACTAGAACTCACTATCGCCTTTGAGTGCTTTGGAGAATAGCTTGACTCCCTCTTCTTTGTGGCAGCCCCTCAAATATTGGAAGACTGCTATCATGTCTCCCCTCGTTCTTCTCTGCACTCTTTCTAGGGCAGTGATGGTGAACAGACTCCATTTGCACTCCATTGTGGTCGCAAGTCGAGGATTACCTGTAATTGGTCGAACTTTAATTTAATTTAATTTCATTAATTAAATTTATATGCCGGCCCTCTCCGAAGACTCAGGGTGGCTCACAATACATTTTAAAAAATCATTATAAAAAAAACATTGAAAAAATTAAAAACATTAAGGAGCCTGGATAGCTCTGCAGACAAGGCACTGTAATTTAACACCAGCTGTCTGCAATTAAAGTAAGTTCGAATCTTGCCAGGCTCAAGGTTGACTCAGCCTTCCATCCTTTCTAAGGTAGGTAAATTGAGGACCCAGTTTGTGGGGGCAATAAGCTGACTTTGTATAAAATATACAAAAGGATGAAGGCTATTGCTGAGCACATTGTAAGCCGCCCTGAGTCTCTAGATAAGGGTGGCATATAAATCAAATTTAAAAATAAAAAAATAAACTCATTCACGCCATTCATGGCTGGATCTCGCCAGATCGCAAGAGCGAGATCAACAGCCCTAGGCCTGCCGGAAAAGCCAGGTCTTCACCGCTTTTCGGAAGGCCAATAAGGTGGGGATGATCTGGACCTCAGGAGATAATTGGTTCCAGAGAGCTAGGCCAGCCACAGAGAAGGCCCTCCCCTGCGGGCCCGCCAGCCGGCATTGTTTAGCTGACGGGACCCAGAGGAGACCAACTCTGTGGGATCTTACCGGTCGCTGGGAGCTATGCGGTAAAAGGCGGTCTCGAAGATAACCTGGCCCTGAGCCATGTAGGGCTTTAAAGGTAATATCCAACACCTTGAATTGTGACCGGAGACCAATAGGGAGCCAGTGCAGCTCGCGGAGAATTGGTGTAATGTGAGTGTACCTAGGTGCACCCACGACAGTTCGCGCGGCTGCGTTCTGGACCAACTGTAGTCTCCGAACACTTTTCAAGGGTAGCTGTATTTGATCTCGCTCTTGTGATCCGGCGAGAACTGTATTTGGGACTGGACTAGATCCCTTCCAACTCTATTCTATTCTGATTCTGAAATGCACAGTGTCTCTGCGTGATTGCAGAGATACTTCCCAAGATTCTTTTCAGATTTTATATGGTGAAAAAAATCAAAGTTTGGGTTTCCAGAAATAGGTAGAAAATACCTTTGCACTACTTCAGGCAGTAACTGGGGTGGAATCTTCCATGTTAAAAAAAAAAAAACTAAATCTTCTTTCGTTTTACTACTTTCTTTTATAGTTTCTGTCTGCTCTGTGCAGTTTTAACAAGCTGTTGGTCCATTATGACTTCAGATTATTCTTTTGGTGCCTTCTTTTATTGAGTTAGGATAAGCCGTCCGGTGATTTCTTCCAAAGAAAGGCAAGGTCGGAAAACCGGTTTCTCGCTATGGTAAAATAAACAAGGCTCCCTTCAAATTTTTTTACTCGTGTGTTGAAATCTGCTCTCTATTTCCCAGAGGTATTTTTTTCACCAGGGGAAATAAGAAAAAGAACATAGTTCCTATTTTTCTTTCCAATCTCAGGTGACTTTGCAAGCAGTTCGAAAATGCGTGTTGTTGACTTTGGTTCTGGTTACGAGTTAGCTGAGCTATGCGGTGAGCGTTTTGTTAAACCGGTAAGCTTATAACTAGTTGTTCAGCAACCGTTATACCATCAGTGAAAAAAAAAGATTTATACTTTTATTACGGTTAGTCCTCGCTTACCAACAGTTCCTTAGCAGTCCTTCAAAGTTTCAGTGGCCCTCCCCAGAGCTACTTATAATAAACCCCTTTTGAAGCTACAATAACTGCTCCCAATATGATCACGTAATGCCATTTTGGACACTTGACAATCGGGCCTATATTTAAGGTGGCTGGGTTTCATGCCTAACGCGGAACTAGAACTCACAGTCTCCTAGTGATTGGCCAAAGTCATCCAGCTGACTTTCATGCCTAAAGCGGAACTAGAACTCACCATCTCCTGGTGATTGGCCAAAGTCATCCAGCTGACTTTCATGCCTAAAGCGGAACTAGAACTCACCATCTCCTGGTGATTGGCCAAAGTCATCCAGCTGACTTTCATGCCTAAGGCAGGACTAGAACTCACCGTCTCCTGGTGATTGGCCAAAGTCATCCAGCTGACTTTCATGCCTAAGGCAGAACTAGAATTCACCGTCTCCTGGTGATTGGCCCAAAGTCACCCAGTTGGCTTTCGTGCCTAAGGCGGAACTATAACTCACCATCCCTTGGTGATTGACCGTCAGCCAGTTGGCTTTAATGCCTAAGGTAGAACTAGAACTCACAGTCTCCTGGTGATTGGGCAAAGTCATCCAGCTGACTTTCATGCCTAAAGCGGAACTAGAACTCACCATCTCTTGGTGATTGGCCAAAGTCATCCAGTTGGCTTTAATGCCTAAGGCAGGATTAGATCTCACCATCTCCTGGTGATTGGTCCAAAGTTACCCAGCTGGCCTTCATGGGACAAGCAGGACTAGAAATCACAACCACCTGGCTTCCAGCCTGGTGCTTTAACCACTAATCTAAACTGAGTCTAGTTTGCGGACTAAATTTCCTAGAAGGCAGATCTGTGTCAAAAGTCAGGAAAAATTTCCTAATCATAAAAGCAAGTCACCAGTGAAACCAATTAGCAAGCAAAATTAGAAGTTGGATAAATTCAATTTACTGCCCTGCCGGAGGGGTTGAACCATGGGTGTCCACAGGAAAGCAGTCAAAAAAGTCAAGATGGCAGTCTATTGTAGGTAGTCCTCGACTTACAACCGTTCATTTAGTGTCGTTCAAAGTTACATCGGCACTGAAAAATGTGGCTTGTGACCGTTTTTCACAGTTATGACCCTTACAGAATCCCCGTGATCATCTGATCAAAAATTCAGATGCCCAGCAACTGGTTCCTATTTATGACCGTTGCTGTGTCCCAGGGTCACGTGATTCCCTTTTGCGACTGGGAGGGGGGGAAGGGCTTCTATCCTCTGGCCATGGCTGCCATCTTGACTTATTTGACCCTGCCTGATGCCCTGAATTGAACTCAGCCTGTCTTTCCCCTCCTGTGGTTTGTGTTGTGGCCCGCTGGTGTCCAGCGGAGCTGACGGCAGACTCGGACAGTGAGGAGGTTGGGGAGGAACATGGGCCAGTCCTGGAGTCTAGGGAAGGCTCTGATGAGGGCTCTGCGTTGGAGGCAGAGAGAGGGGCGAGGCCGTCCGAGAGTTATCAGCTACCTTCGGAGTCGGAGATAAGTAGGGTTGAAGAACAGCTGGAGCCTGTTCTCGATGTGCACATGCGCAGAGCTGTCAGGAGAGCGGGACAGCTAAGGAACAAGGGCCGACTCGGGAGTAAAGGCACAGGTGGATGGTGAACGGCCCTTTCCATAGGGAATAAATAGGAACGAAAGGGGAGTGGGGTTTGCAGGAGACAATTAGTCTGTTTATTAGTGGGAAGATTTGCTTATCTGAGAGACTCCTTGCCAAATATGGGCTGCCACAGAGAGGAGGGGGTCAAGCTATTTTCCAAAGCACCCGAAGGCCAGACAAGAAATAATGGATGGAAACTGATAAAGGAGAGATTCAACCTAGCAATAAGGATAAATTTTCTGACAGTGAGAACAATCAACCCATGAAACAGAAGTTGCCTTCGGAAGAAGTGGGAGCTTCATCACTTGAGACTTTCAAGAAAAGATTGGACTGCCATTTGTCAGAAATGGTGTAGGATCTCCTGCTTAGCGGGGGGTTGGACTAGATGACCTATAAGGTCCCTTCCAACTCTGTTAATCTGTTAATATTTTCTTGTACAGCATTCCATTTGGAAGATATCGGCCTGGCAATTGTCCAAGGACTGATAAGGTCTGTGGTTGCAATTCACCCTTGAAAGACTGTTTGCCGGGACTTTGCTGGATGTGAATGCTAGGAATTCATGTCGGCCAAATAAAAAGGGGTTTTGTCCAGTGGTGAAATCCAATTTTTTTTACTACCGGTTCTCTGGGCGTGGCTTGGTGGGCGTGGCAGGGGAAGGATACTGCAAAATCTCCATTCCCCCCCACTCCAGAGGAAGGATACTGCAAAATCCCCATTCCCTCCCCACTCCTGGGGGAAGGATATTGCAAAATCTCCATTCCCACCCCACTCTGGAGCCAGCCAGAGGTGGTATTTGCTGGTTCTCTGAACTGCTCAAAATTTCCGCTACCGGTTCTCCAGAACCTGCTGAATTTCATCCCTGGTTTTGTCTGGACAAGGAGTCTGTTTCGTGATTTGGTGAAAGAAGCCTAGGTCAGCACAGTTTGAAAGATCTGCTTCCTAGATGTCCAGTCAGGCTGTAAATACAGACCATAAACTTAAAAAAAAAAAAATTAAAAGAGAGAGAGAGAGAGAGAGAAATGAACTTCAAATTGTTCCATTCCGTGGAGGAACTGGCTTTAACCGGAGATTTGGCTTCCGCTAAGCCAGCTTTTAAAAATCAAAAGACCTCATGCTGTAAAATATTGATTTCTAGTAGCCGGTTTCTTGCTCTCTGTGTTTGCCTTTTGGCCTCCTCCTGTGTAAACGCCGCAAAGCCTCTATTCGGGCGCCAGGATAAATGCTAATCGAAGTCTATAAGCTGAATAAAATTGGGTTTGTTTTTAAAAGGCTCTCAGGGGAACCCTCCCCCCACTTTATTTTATTTATTTTTTTTGCAAATTGGTCGTGAGGATGCATATAAAGTCCTATGCTAATAATGGTGACAGGATGGCAGAATTGACTCAGGGACATTTAAACGCTGCGAGACGTAAGACCAATTTCTAATCTTCGACACTTTTCTGTGTAAAGAAAATCTCGAGAAGCTGGAAACTCAGAGCCGAATATTGGCTTACATCTAATTTTATGTTTGAGTTACACAAGATAGATAGATAGATAAATAGATATAGATAGATAGATAGATAGATAGATAGATAGATAGATAGATAGATAGATACCTATAGGTGGGTAGGTAGGTAAGTAGGTAGGTAGATACATATAGGTGGGTGGGTAGGTACGTAGGTACATAGATAGGTAGGTAGGTAGGTAGGTAGGTAGGTAGATGATAGACAGATGATAGAGGTAGGTAGGTAGGTAGGTAGATAGATAGATGATAGATAGATAGATAGACGATAGATAGATAGATAGATAGATAGATAGATAGATAGATAGATAGATAGATAGATGATAGATAGAGGTAGGTAGGTAGGTAGATAGATGATAGATAGATAGATAGATAGATAGATAGATAGATAGATAGATAGATGATAGATAGAGGTAGGTGGGTAGATAGATAGATAGATAGATAGATAGATAGATAGATAGATAGATAGAGATAGATAGATAGATAGATAGATAGATAGATAGATAGATGATAGATAGACAGATGATAGATAGAGGTAAGTAGGTAGATAGATAGATGATAGATAGATAGATAGATAGACGATAGAGAGGTAGGTGGGTAGATAGATAGATAGATAGATAGATAGATAGATAGATAGATGATAGATAGACAGATGATAGATAGAGGTAGGTGGGTAGATAGCTATAGATAGATAGATAGACAGATAGATAGATAGATAGATAGATAGATAGATAGATAGATAGATAAATGGATGATAGACAGATGATAGATAGAGGTAGGTAGATAGGTAGGTAGGTAGGTAGGTAGGTAGAGAGATAGATAGATGATAGATAGACAGATGATAGATAGAGGTAGGTAGGTAGATAGATAGATAGATGATAGATAGATAGATAGATAGATAGATAGATAGATAGATAGATAGACAGACAGATGATAGAGGTAGGTGGGTAGATAGCTATAGATAGATAGATAGATAGATAGATAGATAGATAGATAGATGATAGATAGACAGATGATAGATAGATGATAGATAGATAGATAGATAGATAGATAGATAGATAGATGATAGATAGATAGATAGATAGATAGATAGATAGATAGATGATAGAGGTAGGTGGGTAGATAGCTATAGATAGATAGATAGATAGATGATAGATAGACAGATGATAGATAGATGATAGATAGATAGATAGATAGATAGATAGATAGATGATAGATAGATAGATAGATAGACAGACAGATGATAGAGGTAGGTGGGTAGATAGCTATAGATAGATAGATAGATAGATAGATAGATAGATAGATAGATAGATAGATGATAGATAGACAGATGATAGATAGATGATAGATAGATAGATAGATAGATAGATAGATAGATGATAGATAGATAGATAGATAGATAGATGATAGATAGATAGATAGATAGATAGATAGATATAGATAGATAGATAGATAGATGATAGATAGATAGATAGATAGACAGACAGATGATAGATAGATGATAGATAGATAGATAGATAGATAGATAGATGATAGATAGACAGATGATAGATAGATGATAGATAGATAGATAGATAGATAGATAGATGATAGATAGATAGATAGATAGATAGATAGATAGATAGATAGATGATAGAGGTAGGTGGTTAGATAGCTATAGATAGATAGATAGATAGATAGATAGATAGATAGATAGATGATAGATAGACAGTTGATAGATAGATGATAGATAGATAGATAGATAGATAGATAGATAGATAGATAGATAGACAGACAGATGATAGAGGTAGGTGGGTAGATAGCTATAGATAGATAGATAGATAGATAGATAGATAGATAGATAGATGATAGATAGATAGATAGATAGATAGATAGATAGATAGACAGACAGACAGACAGACAGACAGATGATAGAGGTAGGTGGGTAGATAGCTATAGATAGATAGATAGATAGATAGATAGATAGATAGATGATAGATAGACAGATGATAGATGATAGATAGATAGATAGATAGATAGATAGATAGATAGATGATAGATAGATAGATAGATAGATAGATAGATAGATAGATAGATGATAGATAGACAGATGATAGATAGTGTTATGTATTGATACTTTTAAGCGGGAGTTTCAAATCTGCTTACGTTTCTGATTGGCTGACAGTCTCTCCAGGATTGTATATAAGGAGGACTGCAGCCTCTGAGTTTTTTGCTGAAGTCTCACCATATATTAAAGAGCTGTTGTCACTTGCTTGCTTGTGCCTCTCGTTATTCCCGAACCACTTCATTGGCGACGAAGGTGGGATAGAGGCTACAAGAAGCCGACCAGTGAGACCACGAGCTTCAGCTAGGCGACGAGGCGAACCACAGGAGACATACCGGACATGTCTGCCTACGTTCCGCCCAAGCCTTTTGATCCGACCCGCGAAAAATGGGTCTCGTACCTAACGAGGTTTGAATGCTCGTTAGAAGCCAGCGACATGCAGGGCCTCTCGGCTAATCGAAAGAGAGCCCTATTCCTAAGCCACTGCGGACCGGACGTGTTCGAGATGGCCGAGTCACTGTGTGAGCCAACGCCGGTTCAAACAGTCTCATGGGACACCCTGATGGCAACTCTCCGGGCTCACTACGCTCCGGTCCCCTCCAAGTTCGTGCAGCGATACCAACTGAGGCAACGCGTCCAACGAGAAGGAGAGCCGGTCAGCGCGTACATGGCCAGCCTGAGAAAAGCCGCAACTCATTGCGACTACAGAGACTTGGATGACGCGTTGCTTGAGCAACTGATCTGTGGTGTTCGGGACATTAGGCTGCAACGACGGCTGCTCGCCAAGCCTGATTTGACGCTCGCCGGAGCCCTTGACGAGGCCAGGGCTCACGAAGCCTCCACAAAGGCCGCTGAAACGCTACAGCGTCCGCCGACCAGCAAAGACAGCCCCAAGTCTGCCCCGGTGCACAGAGAAGACGCCGGATCCAGCTCGGAGTCCGAGTCGGATGAGGACGTCTTCCGAACAGAGCACCGGAGAAAAGACACTGGCAGCCCCCGGCGAAGCTGTCCCAGCTGTGGTGGGCACCATGATAGACTGTCCTGCAAATACAGAGAGGCTATTTGCAGGCGTTGCGAGAAGAAAGGGCACTTGGCGCGAGTCTGCAGAGCCATTCTGCCCAGAAGTCTCAAACCACGTGAGCGCCGCAACCAACCGGAATCAGCGCGCCAGAAGCAGCCAACGAGAGAAGGCGGCGCGAAAAAACGGCGCGAATTTGAACCGCGAGATGGCCGCAGCATACACATCGACCAGGCCAGCACAACGGTCGAGGACAAAGTCAGCACGGTGGTCGAAATCAACGGAAGACCGTGCTCGATGGAGATCGACACCGGATCAGCTCTCTCCATCATGTCGTGGACAACCCTAAAGACCCTCCTGCCGTCGTTCCGGAAGGATCAACTCTCCAGACAGAGACTGCGCATCCTAGACTACCAGGGGAACCGAGTCCCCCTCGAAGGCGTGGGCACGTTCCGGGTCACCTACGGAGACTACGAAAGAGACCTGCCGCTGACCATCGTCACGAAGCAGCTGCCGAGCCTCCTGGGCATGGGGTGGTTCCGAGCCCTTGGCATGGGCTTCACCGGCGTCCACCTGATGTCCAAGTCAACCCTGAAAGACAGCCTCCTGTCCGAGTTCCAGGACGTTTTCGGGGACACATTGGGCAAGTATGTGGGGACCCCTATTTCACTAAACTTAGACCCCAACGTAGCCCAAGTAAGACTAAAGGCCAGAAGAGTGCCGTTCGCATTGAGACCAAAGATCGATGCAGAACTGGACAAACTAATTAAGCAAGGGGTGTTGGTTCCCGTTGACCATGCCAAGTGGGAGACCCCCATAGTCACCCCAGTTAAGTCCGACGGCTCAATCAGAATTTGCGCCGACTACAAGTGCACGATCAACAAGGCTTTGCAGCCGAGCGCCTATCCGGTGCCGATCGTGCACCATCTACTACACTCCCTGGGCCCCGGAAAAATTTTTGCTAAATTAGACCTGGCCCAAGCCTATCAACAGTTACCGGTCGACGACGCCACGGCAGAGGCGCAAACGATCGTGACTCACAGGGGTGCATTTAAATGCACCAGGCTCCAATTTGGGGTGAGCGTTGCACCCGGCTTATTTCAAAGCACCATGGAGCGCCTGTTGCAAGGACTTCCGGGAGTAGTCCCCTATTTCGATGACGTCTTAGTCAGCGCCCAAGACGAACACCAGCTAGGGGACAGGGTACGGAACGTCCTGTCCAGATTCAGAGAAGCGGGTCTAAGACTGAAAAAGAACAAATGCAGGATAGCGGTTCCCTCGGTAGAATTTCTGGGGTACAGGGTGGACGGCACAGGCATCCACCCTACCGAAAGCAAGGTGAGGGCCATCAAAAGCGCACCAGCCCCCAAATCCAAAGCTGAGCTCCAAGCCTTCCTTGGACTGCTAAATTTCTACTCAATGTTCCTAAGAGACAAGGCCACGGTCGCTGATCCCCTTCACAAACTCTTAGGGAAGAATGTACCATGGGTCTGGGGGAAACCGCAAGCGGCCGCTTTTGAGGCTGTTAAAAAACTTCTATCTGAGGACAGTTTCCTGATCCAATACAATGCAGAGCTGCCGCTCGTCTTAGTTTGCGACGCCTCCCCCGTAGGAGTTGGTGCCGTCCTAGGCCATAGACTGCCGAACGGCCTAGAGGCACCCATTGCCTTCTACTCCCGAACTCTGTCCAGCACAGAACGAAACTATAGCCAATTGGACAGAGAGGCTCTGGCTGCGATTGCGGGGGTTAAGAAGTTCCACGAATACCTCTATGGCCGAAAATTCGAACTTGTGACTGACCATAGACCGTTGCTAGGACTGCTAGCAGGCGACAGGCCAACCCCCGCTGCCCTCTCCCCCCGCTTAACTAGATGGGCGATTTTCTTATCGGCCTACTCGTACCAGCTCGTCCATCGGCCTGGGCGGACCCTGGGTCATGCGGATGCCCTTAGCCGTTGCCCCCTTCCCGACCTGCTGGACAACCCAACACCGGAAACCTCCGTCCTGTTGTTGGACACGTTAACCTTGGGGCCCATCTCCTCCGGCGAGGTGGCGAAGGCATCAAATAGAGACCCTGTTATCCGGACTGTTATGGGTTGGGTTTTGAAAGGGTGGCCGGACAAGGTGGTCGGGGAGGAGTACCAAGGTTTTGCCAACAAACGAAATGAACTGTTTACGCAAGGGGGGTGCTTACTGTGGGGTGACAGAGTGGTAATTCCAACAAAACTACGAGATAGAGTTTTAGAATTATTGCACGAAGGGCATCCTGGCATCGTTCGGATGAAGTGCTTAGCCCGCAGCTATGTCTGGTGGCCCAACATGGACCAGGTCATTTCCGAGTGGGTGGGGAAGTGCAGGCCCTGCCAGGAGTCTCGCCCCGATCCCCCAGTAGCGCCCATCCGAGAGTGGGAGAAACCAAAAGGCCCATGGGGGAGGATCCACATTGATTTTGCCGGCCCGTTCCATGGCCAAACATTCTTAATAGTAGTGGATGCCTTCTCAAAATGGCTCGAAATTGTATTAATGCCATCCACAACGGCCGAAGCGGTTATCAAGGCCCTAAGAAAGTTGTTCGCCACCCACGGCCTGCCTGATACCTTGGTATCGGACAATGGGCCCCAATTTACAGCGACCCTTTTCGAAGGCTACTTAGCCGGCCTGGGGATTCGCCATGCCCTATCAGCCCCATTTCACCCGGCTTCCAACGGATTGGCTGAACGATTTGTCAGGACAGCCAAGGAAGCACTGTCCAGATTAGACAATGGGGACTGGCAGGCCAGGATAGATCAATTCCTTGCGGTTCAGCATGCATCACCATGCACAGCAACTGGGAGAAGCCCAGCAGAGCTCCTCATGGGGAGAAAGCTCCGGTGTGTGTTGGACAGGCTTCACCCGAACTATTCACACGAAAACTTTAAGGGAGAGACCTGTGGCTTAAGGCATTTTCAGGTCGGGTCCCCGGTGTTCGCTCGCAATTATGCCAGCGGTCCCCTGTGGGTTGCAGGAACCATAGTGGGAATAACAGGCCCAAAATCATACACGGTGGACGTGGGGGTAGATAGACTCTGGAAGCGCCACATAGACCAACTGAGGAAACGGGTGGTTGGCGAGGCAAATATCAACGCAGACATGTCCGAGCCTAACTATGACCACTTCTCCAAAACAGCTAACTCAAGCCCGGGGCCGCGAGAATACTTAGCTGACAAGCCCTGGTTCCAGCGCCGCCCCAGCGAGTCGCCACTCCCAGCCGGGGATAACCACGCCCCGGACAAAATCCAGGAGGTTCCATTGGCGGAGCCGGGAGAGACAAAGAGTCCCTCCGACCAGCTCGACGCCTCACCAAACACTGAACTGCGCAGGTCAACTAGGGCGAGAACTCAGCCTAAGCACCTGCGAGACTTTGTTTGTACATATGTTAATTCTTGAGTGTCAGTGCCTTCTGGGAAGGGAGGGGTGTTATGTATTGATACTTTTAAGCGGGAGTTTCAAATCTGCTTACGTTTCTGATTGGCTGACAGTCTCTCCAGGATTGTATATAAGGAGGACTGCAGCCTCTGAGTTTTTTGCTGAAGTCTCACCATATATTAAAGAGCTGTTGTCACTTGCTTGCTTGTGCCTCTCGTTATTCCCGAACCACTTCAGATAGAGGTAGGTGGGTAGATAGATGTAGGTAGGTAGGTAGGTAGGTAGATAGATAGATAAATAGATAGAAGATAGAATTCTTTATTGGCCAAGTGTGATTGGACATACAAGGAATTTGTCTTTGTTGCATAAGCTCTCAGTGTACATAAAGAAAAATAAATATATTCATCAAAGATAAAAAGATACAACACTTACGATAGTCACGGTTACTAATAAGCTATCAAATTGTACTAGCAAACAAATGAAAACAATATAAATTGAAAGATACAAGCATGGTTATAGTCATAAGTGGGAGGAGATGGGTGATAGGAACAATGAGAAGATTAATAGTAGTGCAGACTTAGTGAATATTTTGACAGTGTTGAGGGAATTATTTGTTTAGCAGAGTGATGGCGTTCGGGGAAAAAACTGTCCTTGTGTCTAGTTGTTCTGGTGTGCAGTGCTCTGTAGCGTCGTTTTGAGGGTTGGAGGTGAAACAGTTTATGTCTAGGATGCGAGGGGTCTGTAGATATTTTCCCAGCCCTCTTTTTGCCTGGTGCAGTATACAGGTCCTCAATGGAAGGCAGGTTGGTAGCCATTGTTTTTTCTGCAGTTCTAATGATCCTCTGAAGTCTGTGTCTGTCTTGTTGGGTTGCAGAGCCAAACCAGACAGTTAGAGAGGTGCAGATGACAGACTCAATAATTCCAGTGGGAGGGCGGAGGGGGGGGGGAGAACCAGTTCGGTGACATCATATCGTCACTGCTACCGGCTCGGCCGAACCGGACCGAACCGGGAGGAACCCACCACTGAATAATTCCTCTGTAGAAGGAATTAGCCAGATTTTAGCAAGTTCTTGGCTTACCATGTTCCTTGCTAAACTTTTATATATTTGTATATGTTTCTTGGTTGGATGGTTGATTGGTTTATATATGATACCATATGATATTATTATTATTACAGATAGGGCGGCAAAAATATATAATAGTTCTTCTTTCTCCTATTTACCCCATAACTGAAGTGAGTTTCGCTGAGAGGGAGAGACAGGCCCAAAGTCACCCAGCTGGCTTTCATGGCTAAAGTAGAACTAGAACTCCCAGTCTCCTGGTGATTGGATAAATTCACCCAGCTGGCTTTCATGAGTAAGGTGGGACTAGAACTCCCAGTCTCCTGGTGATTGGTTAAATTCGTCCAGCCGGCTTTAATGACTAAGGCGGGACTAGAGCTCACTGCCTCCTGATGATTGGCTAAATTCGCCCCGCTGGCTTTCATGCCTGAGGCAGAACTAGAACTCACCGCCTCTTGGTGATTGGCCCAAAATCATCCAGCTGCCTTTCATGGCTGAGGCGGGACTTGAACTCACAGCCTCTTGCATTTATGGCACCGTCCTGTAGTCCCTTGACCACATTTTACAACAGTTTTACTTCCAGTTTTGGGTAAAACTTGCCCATGGCGTTCCATTATGATAGTAAGTCGAGGACTTATTTCCTGCATGTCAATACAGGTAGTCTTCAACATACAACCACAATTGAGCCCAAAATTTATGTTGCTAAGTGAGACAGTGGTTAAGTGAGTTTTGCCCCGTTTTACGACCTTTCTTGCCGCAACTCTTAAGTGAATCACTGAAGCCGTTAAGTTAGTAACACGGTTGTTAAGTGAATCTGGCTTCTCCGTTGGCTTTGCTTGTCAGAAGGTCACAAAAGGTGATCACGTGACCCCAGGACACGGCAACCGTCATAAGTACGAGTCAGTGGCCAAGCGGCTGAATTTGGATCACGTGACCATGGGGATGCTGCAATGGTCTTAAAGTGTGAATAACAGTCATAAGACACTTTTTCAGTGCCGTTGTAACTTTGAAGGGTGTTCTGCTTGAGCAGAAGGCTGGACTAGAAGACCTCCAAGGTCCCTTCCAACTCTGTGTTTCTGTATTTTTAAAAAAGAGATCGAACAGCCACCTGTCTGAAATGGAATAGGGTTTCCTGCCTGAGCAGGGGGTTGGACTAGAAGATCCAGGGGTGAAATGCTCCCGGTTCAGACCGGATCGCCCGATCCGGTAGCGATGGAGGTGGGTGGTTCGGAGAACCGATAGCAAAAATCCCTACACACATCCCCCCCAATTGCCCAGCTGAGCCGCACAATCATCAGAGGCTTTTTTAAAAAGATTTTAATAGCATTTTTTCTACAACCTCTTTGGCTGAAAAAAATGCTTTTAAAAGTTTTTTTTTAAAGCCTCTGATGATCGCGCGGATCAGCTGGGATCATCAGAGGCTTTTAAAAACATATTTTCTACAACCTCTTCCGCCGAAGAGGTTATAGAAAAAATGTTTTTAAAAGGAAAAAAAGCCTCTGCCGATCAGGCAAGTCAACTGGGATCCTCAGAGGCTTTTTTTTTTTAAAAAAAAGAAAGCCTCTGCCGATCAGGCAAGTCAGCTGGGATCCTCAGAGGCTTTAAAAAAAAAAAAGAAAGCCTCTGCCAATCTGGCAAGTCAGCTGGGATTGTCAGAGGCTTTAAAAAAAAAAAGAAAGCCTCTGCCGATCTGGCAAGTCAGCTGGGATTGTCAGAGGCTTTAAAAAAAAAAAGAAAGCCTCTGCCAATCTGGCAAGTCAGCTGAGATTGTCAGAGGCTTTAAAAAAAAAAAAGAAAGCCTCTGCCGATCTGGCAAGTCAGCTGGGATTGTCAGAGGCTTTTTTAAAAAAAAGAAAGAAAGCCTCTGCCAATCAGGCAAGTCAGCTGGAATCGTCAGAGGCTTTAAAAGCATTTTTTTACAACCTCTTTAGCCAAAGAGGTTGTAGAAAAAATGCTTTTAAAAGTAAAAAAAGAAAAGAAAAAGTTGGCCACGCCCACTCAGTCATATTACACCCACCACCACCAAGCCACGCCCACAGAACCAGTAGTAACAAATTTTACATTTCACCACTGCTAAGGTCCCTTCCAATACTATTATTTCGTATTGAGCTCCTGAAAAGGGTCAGAGGACAATTTAAACCCGAATTTTATTTCTCAATGTGATTGCCTGCTGCGAGAGGAAAAACTCCAGCAAATGAAATTTACATATTCTTTCTCTTTCTTGTGCAAGTAATGTATTCTACTCATCCTGGCTTTCCTTACGAAAAGCCTCTTTTTTATTATAAAAAAAAAAAAATAGCACAGCGTATGGGCCCATTATGAAATTCAATCTGGAATAAAGTGAGGGTGAAAAAAAAAAAGGAAAGATAGATTTTCGACATTTGCATTTTCGTTTCCTTGCTGGAATCGTTGTCATCAACTCGTTTATCTCCCAACCCCAACAAAATCAGAAAACCTGAAATAAAATGTTGATAATACGCTGGCAAAGATAATATATAGGCAGTCCTCAACTTCCCATCGTAATTGAGATCAGAATTGATGTTGCTAAGTGAAACGTGTGAGACATGGGAGTTTTGCCCCCCATTTTACAACCTTTCTTGCCACCGTTGTTAAGTGAATCACTGCATCTGTTGAGTTAGCCACACGGTTGTTAAGTGAATTTGGCTTGTCCGAAGGTCACAAAAGCAGATCACGTGAAGGCGTCATAAATATGAACCAGTTGCCAAGCATCCGAATTTTGATCAACAGTTGTAAGTGTGGAAAGCGTTCACTTTTTTCACTGCCGCTATAACTTGGAACGGTCACTAAACGAACTGTTGTAAATCGAGAACGACCTGTATTAAGGGCTGATAACCGATTGGAAAATTAAAAGGCCTAAAAATCCCATTGTGTAAGTTTGAGACATCGTGAGGTTTCATTTGAATGTATTGTTCGAGAACATTTGAGTACAATTTCACCCTCAAAAGGAAAAGAGTTTGAGAAGAACAGCAGGAGAAAAAAAAAATAGAGGAAAAATAAATCAACTGTTCTGCCCCAGCTATGGACCCCAAAGAACGCAGCACACACAAAGTCTGTACAAACCATAGTTTACTAAAATAAAATCAGGGTTTTTTTTTCCAAACAAAGGCTGTTAATTAAGTTTCTTAACAGCCTGCAAGAATCCAAAGAATAAATAATCTTAATCTTACTATGGTTGGCAGAAAGCCCAGAAGCAATTTGCAGAGAACTAAGATCAAGGCACAAAGGTATGTGAATGAAGTTGTTCCCTACAAATTGCTTCAGTCGGCATTCCTCCTTAAATAGGCTAAGGGAGTGGCCAATTAGCCCCAAGCCTTACTCTTGAAGAGACCTCCTCCTAAGGAGCCACTCCTGCCTTTTGGCAGCTCTGCACGCCCGTTCATCGAGAAGAGGCTCCTCCTCTTCGTCCTCTTCACTTATGGGAGCTTCTGGAGGTTCTGAAGGCCCTGGCTGAATCCCCGCCTCTGGCGCCACATCTTCTCCAGCCTCTTCATTGTCCGACTCGAGTGCCAGTTGCACAGGCTGCTGGCCCAGCACCACACCAGCCTCCTCGCTGTCCAAATCAGCCACCAGCCTCACAGGCCGGTGTTGTGTTGTGGCGTACGGGCCACAACATAAACAATGAATTGGACTAGAAGACCTTCAAGGTCCCCTTTCCAACACTGTTATTCTGAATAATTTGACGCTTCTTCTATGTACCGCTTCCAGTGATTTTCCATGTCTTAGAGCCGTGATGGCGAACCTCTATGGCATGCGTGCAACAGGTGGAATGCAGAGCTCTCTCTGCGGCACGCGAGCCCATCATCCAAACTCAGCTCCACCGCGCATACGCGCACACCTCCCACAGGCCAGCTGATTTTTGGGTCTCTGCCACGCATGCGCAGGAGGCAGGGCACATGTGGGAGATGTGCACGCATGTGTGCATGGGGTGGGGGGTCACACACGCATGTATGGGAGTTGGGGGAGCATGGGGGAAGTGGTGCCCCCCTACAGCCCATTTTTGGTCCCAGGAGGCTGCAGGGAGGCCTGCTAGGCCCAAAACGGGACCCACGGAGGGCGTCACACATACATTGCATTATGACGCGCACCCGTGCTTTCAGCTCGTGAGGAAAAAAGGTTAGCCATCACTGCCTTAGAGCTTTTGTGTGTGTGTGTGTGTGTGTGTGTGTGTACCGTGTTTCCCCGACAATAAGACCCTGTCTTATATTTTTTTGAACCCCGAAATAAACGCTTGGCCTAGCCTAAATGGTTTTTAAATTGGGATTTTAAATTTTATGGATTTGGGGTTTTAAATTGGGTAGCCAATGATCTAATTCTTTTAATTATCTTAACTTTTGTATTCGTATGTTTTTTAATTTTGGCTGTTCACCGCCCTGAGTCCCTCTGGGAGAAGGGCGGTATACAAATTAAATAAATAAATAAATAAATAAATACATTTTCAGGGAGGTCTTATTATTTTGGGGTGCGTGGAGCAAGTTGGGGCTCTTCTTGCCATTTTACCTGATTTCCAACCCTGCGTTTAAATATTTTCGGGGGGAGGCTTATTTTAGCGCATGTGCTCAAAAGCCCGATTGGGCTTATTATCAGGGGATGTCTTATTTTCGGGGAAACAGAATATATCTTTTTTTTCCCTTTTTTTTTTTTTTTTTTTTTTTTGAGGCAGATAAACCCATTTATTCAAAGAAAGCATGGAACTCTACCCACCCACAAATTCGATTTTTCTCCGCTTCGGGGTTATGTAGATGAAGCTAGGGACTGAGCTTTATAGCGTACTCCAGCTTCTTGTTGAATTGTTTTCCTTAATTAAAAAACACGTTTAAAAAAAGAAAATCAGGTGGCAGAGAGCCTCTAAGTGGGAACCAAGGGAGATGTTGGAAAACATTCAGAAACTTGCTCAGTTGTTTAAAAAAAGGCGGGGGGGGGCTGTTGCGGAAACATATGGGCTAGATACTTAACTTGCGCGTTATAAAATTCAGTTGAGATGAAATTAATTTTGAGGCAGCGAGGAAGAAACGACTTTGGGCAAAAAGTGGGCAAGGGGAACCTTTGGGTTGACCCATGGATTGGACTCCACTCCTCCTGGCATTATTTTTTTCAACCTTGAGCACTTTTAAGATGCGTGGACTTCAAGAGTCTTGGTAGTACAGTGGTCTAAAGCACCCTGTTATTAAGACCAGCTGCCTGCAATTACTGCAGGTTCGAATCTCGCCAGGCTCAAGGTTGACTCAGCCTTCCATCCTTTCTAAGGTAGGTGAAATGAGGACCCAGTTTGTGGGGGCAATAAGCTGACTTCATATAAATATACAAAAGTATGAAGGCTATTGCTTAGCGCATTGTAAGCCACCCTGAGTCTCCGGAGAAGGGCGGCATATAAATCAAATTAAAAAAAAAAATCCCTTCAATTCTCCCGTGGCTGGCTAGGGAATTCTGGGAGTTGAAGTCCACACATCTTAAAAGTTGCCAAGGTTGAAGAATGAGGGTAGCCCTTGACTGACAGCCCCTAAAGGAGCCTGGCAGTTATGGTCGTAAGTCTACTGATTCATAAAGTGGGTCATCACAGGACTAAGGCTGATCTGCTGGGAGTTCGCAGGGGTTCGGAAGAACCTCTAGCTACGATTCTGTGCAGTTTGGAGAACCTCCAAATCCCACTCCTGGCTGGCCCCGTCCACCCCACCCCGCCCCTCCCAGGAGTCCCCACTCAGCCTGTTTTGGATACAGGTCAGTGCAGGGTTTGTGCGGCAGTGGTGGGTTGCCCCCCGTTCGCACCCGGTCAGTTGGCACAGGGTCGCCCACCGACCCTGACATCATGAAAACACTTCTGCACATACACAAAAGCGAAGTGCACATGTGCGCGGTCCCATTGTGAACCGGTAGTAAAGGTAAATAGAACCCACCCTGGTGCGCGGAGGCTTGGGGAAGGGGGAAAAATGGGCCTACCGAAAGTTCGGGAGGGCCTCTGGAGGTTGGGGAGGCCGTTTTTGCCCTCCCGGAGGCTCAAGAAAAGCCTCTGGAGGCCGGGGAGGGCAAAAACACCCGCTTCCTTGCCGTGGTGCCCACCATGGACATGCCCACCCAGCAACCAGGCAGAGAACTCGTTGCAAAAAATTTTGAAGCCCACCCCTGCACAGGACCCAATTTTACAACGCATTTTACACCGGTTATTAAGCAATGGACTTTCAGACTCCTACCCTTGGCCGCACCTCCTTCTTCTTCAGGCTTCCAGCTCTGGCCATTAACCTCTAGCTTTCCTCCTCGGCTGGCCCTCTCCTAGCTATTTGCCCTAGACAATGGGCCTCCGCCATTCCATCCCACGGCCTTCAGTGCAGCCCATTCGTCGAAACACCATTTGTCCCAGGCCTTTGGCTGCACGAGACCAGGGTTGATTTTCACTTACCTTTCCTACCGGTTCACAAATGTGTGCGCGCCATGCGCGGCTCGCTTTGCTCGTGCGTGCCATCGCTTGCACATGCACAAATTTATTTATTTATTTATTAAATTTGTATATCACCCTACTCCCGAAGGACTCAGGGCGGTGAACAGCCATAAAAATAAAACATGTAAATACAAAATTTAAAATAGAGATAAAACCGATTAAATAAATTTGGCTGAACCATTTTTAAAACCCCAATAAATTAAAACCAAATTTAAAATTTCCATTTAAAAAGAGGAAAAATTTAGGTCAGGCCAGCTTGATGAAATAGGAACGTCTTAAGCGCGCGACGGAAGGTACGCAGATCCGGGATCCTCCGTATCTCCGGGGGGAGCTCATTCCAGATGGTAGGTGCCCCCACAGAGAAGGCTCTCCCCCTAGGCCGCCAGTCGACATTGTTTGGCCGACGGCACCCGGAGGAGCCCTTCTCTATGGGAGCGTACTGGTCGGTGGGAGGCTATTGGTGGTAGCAGCCGGTCCCGTAAATAACCAGGTCCTAAGCCATGGAGCGCTCTAAAGATGATAACCAAAACCTTGAAGCGCACTCGGAAGACCACCGGGAGCCAGTGCAGCTCGCGCAGGAGAGGTGTTACATGGGAGCGCCACGTCGCTCCCATCACCACCCGCGCGGCCGCACTCTGCGCCAGTTGGAGCCTCTGAGTGCTCCTCAAGGGGAGCCCCATGTAGAGAGCGTTACAATAGTCCAGGCGGGAGGTGACGAGGGCATGAGTGACCGTGCGTAACGAGTCCCGATCCAGAAAGGGACGCAACTGGCGGATCCGGCGAACCTGATAAAAAATCCTCCCGGTCACAGCCGTCAAGTGCTCTTCTAAAGACAGCCATGAATCCAGGAGGACACCCAAGTTGCGAGCCCTCTCTGTGGGGGCCAATGATTCACCCCCAATAGTCAGCGATGGCACCAGCTGACTATATTGTGACGTCGGAAACTACAGCCACTCGGTCTTGGATGGGTTGAGCCTGAGCCTGCGCAGAGGCTTAAAATGTCACAAAAAAGCGACATCATGACATCCGCACAGGTGGGTGGAGACTCCCGCAGCTTCTGCTACAGATTTGCTCGAACTGGATAGAACCAGATGAATTTCATCCCTGCAGGAGACGGTTAGCCACCAGCAGTTGTTAAGCAAATCCTTTTTTTTTTTTTTTTTTTTTGCGGAAGTCAAAGTACAGGCAGTCTTTGATTATGTGACTACAATTGTGCCTAGCATTTCCGTTGCTAAATGATAGCACTTAGACTTATATACCGCTTTAGAGTGCTTTACAGCTCTCTCTAAGCGGTTTACAGAGTCAGCCTCTTGCCCCCAACAATCTGGGTCCTCATTTTACCCACCTCGGAAAGGATAGAAGGCCGAGTCCAACCTTGAGCTGGTCAGGATTGAACTTCTGGCAGTTGGCAGAGTTAGCCTGCAATACTGTATTCTAACCACTGTGCCACCATAGACATAAAGGGATTTAGCTAGATATATATATATAGAGAGAGAAAATAGATTTAGATAGATAGATATAGATATAGACAGATGATAGATAGATAGATAGATAGATAGATAGATAGATAGATAGATAGGAAAGAAAGAGAGAGAGAGAGAGAGAAAGAAAGAAAGAAAGAAAGAAAGAAAGAAAGAAAGAAAGAAAGAAAGAAAGAAAGAAAGAGAAGGAAGATAGGTAGGTGGGTGGATGGATGGATGGATGGATGGATGGATGGATGGAAAGAGAGACAACAGTAGAACTAACACTTAGACTTATATACCACTTCATAGTGCTTTTACAGCCCTCTCTAAGCAATTTACAGAGTCAACCTATTGCTCCCAACAATCTGGGTCCTCATTTTACCCACCTCGGAAGGATGGAAGGCTGAGTTAACCTTCAGCCTGTCAGGATCGAACTCCAGGCAGTGGGCAGAGTCAGCCTGCAGTACTGCATTCTAACCACTGCGCCACCATAGACATAGATCATAAGGTCTCCATTGCGTAATACGCCAGGCGAAACAGGGGGGGAAATAGGGTTCGGTTGTCCTAGCATACAAAGGAGAAAGATGGATGGAGATCTGCAGAAGTATCATTAGATGTAATTTAATACTTAATGATGTTTGCAATCATCACATCATGCTCATAATTGAAAATGAATAATTGAAATTCCAATTATGGCTGGGGTCAAGCTAAGGGGAAACCTTGGAACCCCTCATCAAACAACGAGTCCAGAAAGTTTTTGAACGGTGCACAGGAGGATGAGCTGTTTAATTATTAAATGAAAACGGAGCTTTTATAGTTCTCCTTTGTGTTTTCTGGAGATACCTTTTTTGGTATAAAGGAGCAAATATTTCCCCCAGGGGGGAAATATTTTCACTTCCTTGCGCTCAGTATGTTAAATATTTAATCAGAATAGAGGTGGATGGGACCTTGGAGGTCTTGTAGTCCAACCCCCTGCTTAGGCAGGAAACCCTATAGTATTTCATACAAATATTTATCCAATCTCTTCTTAAAAACTTCCAGTGTTGGAGCATCCACAACTTCTGGTGGCAAGTCGTTCTACTGGTTCATTGTTCTCACCGTCAGGAAGTTTCTCCTTAGTTCTAGGTTGCTTCTCTCCTAGATTAGTTTCCACCCATTGCTTCTTGTCCTGCCCTCAGATGCTTTGGAGAATAACTTGACTCCCTCTTCTTTGGGGCAGCCCCTTAAATACTGGAACACTGCTATCATGTCACCCTTTCTAGCGTGAAAGGACTTTGGAAGGGTGGACCAAAATTTTGCAAGGAAGAGAGAGGGAACAGAGCTGAAAAACATCGATCGGAGTTCAGTTTCGGTTGAAAAATGAAGACATGGAAAGCTGCAGGAATGGATTACAGGTAGTCCTCGATTTACAACAGTTGATTTAGTGACCGTTCAAAGTTAGCATTGATAAAAGTGACTTATTTTTCATACTTCTGGCCTTTGTGGCGTCCCCATGGTCACGCGATCAAATTCAGATGTTTGAGAATTGACTCATATTTATGATAGTTACACTGTCCTGGGGTCATGGGATCCTCTTTTGCAACCCTTCTGACCAGGAAAAAACGGGGAAGCCAGATTCACTTAACAACCCTGTTGCTAATTTAACAACTGTAGGGTGTCACGGTTCTGATGAATGCCCTAATTAAATCATGAGCCTCGAGCCAAACTTCAAAAGAAATCCAGTTATTTATTAGAAGCTTCATGTCACAAGTGAAGCCAACTCTGACCTCATGTAATTTGCGGCCCAGACTTGACCCTGTTTCCCCCCTCCCCCCCAGGGTGTGTCATCAGTCACATTCATCAATGGACCAATTTCATGGATTGTAGAGATTATTCCCCACTGGCCGCTATGGTTAACCCTGGGAGACAGCCTTGAGAGAGATATGTCTGGGATGTGCTTTTGTTTTTGGCTGCCCTGCTGCTTCACTGTTTTCCCATCCACCTTGCCTATGGCAACTCGAGAACAGGCTAGGGATGCTTTGTGAGTTGACACAGGGATTAATTTAACAAATATGGTGAGAAAGATCGTAACATCGGGCACAATTCATGTAATGAATGTCTCACTTAGCAACAGAAATATTGGGCTTAATTGGCAGTCATATCTCTAAAGCTTAAGAACCAGGAATACAAACCTGGCACAGACAACCTTTAAGGTAGTTTTGGAGTTTTTGAAGTGATGTAGTTGGGACACTCACCAAACTTACCCAGATTCGCCTTATTGGTGAGATGGGCAGCCTATAAATTTAAGAGATAAATAAACAAAATGGAGGACGCTCACAAAATATTCACGTTTATTTGCTTCTCTCTGTGATTAGTTTCCATCCGTTGCTTCTTCTCCTGCCTTCAGGGGCTTTGGAGAATAGGTTGACCTCCTCTTCTTTGTGGAAGACCCTCAAATTGGCAAACCACTCTATAAAAAGTGGTCACCACATTATAAAAAAGATCTTGAGACTCTAGAAAAAGTGCAGAGAAGAGCAACCAAAAGGATTAGGGGACTGGTGGCTAAGACATACAATGAACGGTTGCAGGAACTGGGCATGGCTAGTCTAGTGAAGAGATGGACCAGAGGAGACAGGATAGCAGTCTTCCAATATTAGAGGGGCTGCCACAGAAAGGAGGGGGGTCAAGCTATTCTCCAAAACACCTGAAGCCAGACAAGGAATAATGGATGGAATCTGACCAAGGAGAGATTCAACCTGGAAATGAGGAGGAACTTTCTGACAGTGAGAACAATAAACCCATGGAACAGAAGTTGCCTTCGGAAATTGTGGGGGCTTCATCATTTGAGACTTTCAAGAAAAGATTGGACTGCCATTTGTCAGAAATAGTGTAGGGTCTCCTGCTCCTCCTCTTGAGCGGGGGGTTGGACTAGATGACCTATAAGGTCCCTTCCAACTCTGTTTATCTGTTAAAAAAATATTGGAACCCTGTTATCCTGTCGTCCCTAGGCCCTTCTTTTCATTAAAAAAAAAAAAAAAACTACCGGGAAAGACAGATTAAATCTGTCCTTCCATTCAGGGTTATGTCTCCAACGTGGCATTTTAGTCCTAAATCAATTGACATGATGTGGTCATGAAGAAGGAGAGAAGCCAGGGCCCTTTCCTTGAACCTATATACCCAACGTCAACTTTTCCAGACTTCCCCTTGCAATCCGATTCCCTGTCTAGCGAGCTTTAAAGAGCGCCAGGACGGATAATAATGGTTGTCTGACTGTTTCGTGTCCAAGCTCAGCAGATGGTGTCAAAAAAACGGACCCCGGGGAGCAGAGACCGTTCTCTCTGTCTCTGCTCAACCCTCGGAGTCGTCCACGGGGTGTCTTTGCATTGATCCACGTCTTCCACTGAACAACCCTCAACAGCTGAAACGTGTTGGATTAGTACATCTAATCCCTGATTGATTAGCGATTCTAAATAATTAATTGCCGTGTTTCACATCACGGCAATAGGAAGGGAGGGGGCAGAGGGCAGGAGCCGGATAAATCTTTAATAGGCGACGAGGGTTCTTGACATCTGCCTAACGGGGTCCTGGGAAGGCCATTTTAGCCAGTGACGTTCTCCTTCATTATTCACTCGGTGGTCTTTGGCGTGTTTTTGGGTTTTTGGTGCATCTATGACTAATGGATTGAGACACATGAATGGTTCTCTAAAGGCGGAGAGAGGGGGGAGGAAGGGAGGGAGGGGAGAGGGGGGAAGGAAGGAAGGAGAAAGGGAGGGACGCAGGAAGGAAAAGAGGGAGGGAGGAGAGAGGGGGAAGGAAGGAAGGAAGGAAAAAAGGAAAAAGGGAGGGAAGCAGAAGGGAAGGAAGAACCAGACGTTAAAATACAATACTAACAACAGATATATACAATTTTACAATTTTCTGCATCAACTTTTGTCTTTCCTCTTAGCTTTTATCCTCTCGCTCCTTTTCTTTATTTTTAAATATTTATAATTAACTGTTTTGTTAGCAGGATCATTATTTACATTTATATCCAGTATGTTAATATCTAATTTCACTTTATAGTCTTATTTCTTAAATTTGATTTCTGCTTTCCAACCATGTATAGAACCTATTCCACATTTTATAATAATCTGAGTCTTCTCTCTTTCGTTGATCTCCATCGTTAATTCATCCATTTCGGCGCATTCGAGGATTTTCTTTATTATTGTTTCTTCCGATGGTGTATTTTCTCTATTATATTATATTGCAGTGATGGCTAACCTTTTTGCCGGCGTGTGCCAAAAGCGGGGGGAGCGCGGGGGGGGTCATCCATGTATGTGCCCACACCCATAATTCAATGCGCCCATGCCCCATCCTCCCACGCATGCATGCGCGACCCCCCCCGCGCTCCCCCCACTTTTGGCACGCGACAGCAACAAGGTTACCGGTGGGCCTGGTAGGCCCGTTCTTCATTCTTCCCAGGCTCCAGAGGCTTTCTTGGAGCCTGGGGAGGGCGAAAACAGCCTTCCCCACCCCCGGAGGCCTTCCAGAGGCTGGAAACGGCCTGTTTCCCAACTTCTGGTAGGCCCGGAAGGCCAGAAAATCAGCTGGCCGGTGCCTGCAGGCACGCTGGAGCTGAGCTAGAGCAAGAGGAGGAGGACAAGCACAGATATGGCTCCGTGTGCCACAGATTCGCCATTACGGTTATATTGCATATTCTAACGGCGGCCAGAATTACTCTTAGGTTTAGGTTTAGGTTTATTTGATTTGTATACCGCCCTACTCCCGAAGGACTCAGGGCGGTGAACAGCCAGCAATAAAATACATAAATACAAAAAATTTAAAAACCAGATAAAATCAAATTAAATCATTTTGGCCCAGACAGATTAAAACACCCCAATAATTTAAAAACAGATTAAAATTTACATATTTAAAAAGGGAAGAGAGGGTCTGTACTCTAGCGCAAATGTGGAAGTCCACCTATAAGTAATCGATTTTTATCCACCCTGGATTTCCAGAATCCCAGCTTTTACTTAAATAGGTGCAAGTGTATATTTTGATTTATTTTAGGTGGAGTTTCTGAGCCAAAAGCTGCTCCTCTCTCTTCTGGTTCATGTCTAAATCTCCTTGTGGAGGAATGAAGGGGGGGAAATGACGGACCTCTGGTGGACTCTTAATTTTTCCTGGGCCCCGTTCCAAAAGAACATAAACAAAGCGAGCAAATGAGTATTTCTTTATGGCTTGGTTTTCACAATGGATGCTACTACTGTACTTAATATTCTAAACGAGGAAACGGAATTAAATAGTCCGGGCTCTTAATGGTCCATTGTTTTTTGAAAGCTATGAAGAAGCCGTCCGTCCAATAGGTGACAATCTCCTTGACTCCCTCCTCAGCCGGTTTATCTTCCCGAACTCCTGCTGGACTTCATCTACCATCCACAAGACAGAATAACAGAGTGGGGAATGGACCTTGGAGGTCATCTAGTCCAACCCCCTGCTTGAGCTTTCTGTTTGTTTTCTGGAGATACCTTTTTTTTTTTTGGAATAAAGGAGAAAACGCGGGGAAATATTTTCACTTCCTTGTGCTCAGAATGTTAAATATTCAATCAGAATATAGAGTTGGAAAGGACTTTGGAGGTCATCGAGTCCAACCCCCTGCTCAAGCAGATGACACCCCCCCCACACACACACACCATTTCTGACAAGTGGCTGTCCAGTCTCTTCTTGAAAGCCTCCAGTGATCTATCTATCTGGTCCTTGGTTCTCTCTGAGCTTGGCTGCTTTCTTGCAGATGTTTCATTAACTAAACTAGCACCCAAACTAGTCATGAACACTGATGATGTTACCTGGTTGGGTAACTCTGTTATGTTATTCTATTCTATTCTATTCTATTCTATTCTATTCTATTCTATTCTATTCTATTCTATTCTATTCTATTCTATTCTATTCTATTCTATTCTATTCCATTCCATTCCATTCCATTCCATTCCATTATTCCCTTCCCTTCCCTTCCCTTTTCATTATTCTATTCTATTCTATTCTATTCTATTCTATTCTATTCTATTCTATTCTATTCTATCCTAGTCTAGTCTAGTCTAGTCTAGTCTAGTCTAGTCTAGCCTAGCCCAGCCCAGCCCAGCCCAGCCCAGCCCAGCCCAGCCCAGCCCAGCCCAGCCCAGTCCATTCTATTCCCATTATTCCCTTCCCTTCCCTTTTCATTATTCTATTCTAGTCTAGTCTAGTCTAGTCCAGTCCAGTTCATTCTATTCCCATTATTCCCTTCCCTTCCCTTTTCATTATTCTATTCTATTCTATTCTATTCTTTTTTTTAATTTTAAAAACAAACTTTATTCGTATTTAAAAAACATTTAAAACAAATATAAGAAAAACAAACAAGTTTCTCTTAATCAAAAACACAAATTACATATACATATACAGTACATAACTTCATCTATTCACCTAACTCCCCTCTTTTAAATTTTTTTAAATTTTAAATTTTTTTAATTTGTGATTTTATAAATTGGGTGTTTTAATCTGTGCTTCGGCCAAAATATTTAATAATTTTAAGGGATTTTTAATATTTGTATTATCTGTATTTTATCTTGGCTGTTCACCGCCCTGAGTCCTTCGGGAGTAGGGCGGTATAGAAATTTGATTAATTAAATAAATAAATAAATAAACAAATAAATAAATAAATAAAAATATATTGACTACTTTCTATTATTATATATACATATATACATACGCACAGTGACTTATTTCCTTTTCTATCTCTCTGACAGTGCAGTTGTTTGTTATATTGATTTCTTCTGAATCATTCATTCATTCTATTCTATTCTATTCTATTCTATTCTATTCTATTCTATTCTATTCTATTCTATTCTATTCTATTCTATTCGGCTGTGTGTAACCCTCCCAAACTCCATTGCATTCCATTCCATTCCTATTCTCCTCTCCACAAACTCCTCTCCCTTGTAGCACTGATGATGTTACCTAGCTGGATCATGAAATGTCCACAGTCGTCTTCGTCCTCCTCCTCCTCCTCCTCCTCCTCCTCCTCCTTCCTCCCTTCTTCCAAACGCCCCCCCCCCCTTCCAGCAGTGATGATGTTACCTAGTTTGGTAATCAAACGTCTGCAAGAAAAGCTAACCAAGCTCAAAGAGGCACCAAGGAGACCCCACATCCGATGAGTTTTGAGCCACTCACTGAGGCCTTCCAAAATCTTTTAAAAGCTGGGGCCTCTTTGCATTTTCTGTTGCAGCAGCAATAACGACAACGGGAAGCCCAGTTAATAAGATCCTCACATAAGGACTAGCCATGAACCAAAGGGAAAATCCTTCTCTCTCCCTAAAGGCAGATCATGGCGCTGATGCAACTACATGTCATTGCAGTTATTTTGATGGCTGCCTCATTTCACTGCTTGCTTGCTTCTCGAGGAAGGTTTTGCAAAGCAAAAGAAGAAGGGAATTGGTCTTTTTTTTTTTTCCCTATAGGAAAGGTGACGATAAATCACATTTTTGGGCAAAATAACTCCCTCCGAATCTGTTCGTAACAGCTTCATTTGCATCGCACCCTTGGTGGCGGAAGTAACTCACTTTCCAGATTTTTGCAGTGCCTTTGATCATCAGCTGACAGATGGCTCGTATTCCCTAAAGCGACACCCGGGGGGAAAAAAAAGCTGGCAAAGGTTAAAATTAACCCAGGATGGCATGTGTGAATGGGACAATGACATTCTTTTTACCAGTCACTAAATCCTGGTTTGGCACTCTCCAATAGGAGCATCTAGAAATATTTTGGAAGGTGGGACAAAGGCACCAGGATTTTCCTTGGAAATTTTCCTATATAGATAGTCCTTGACTTGTAACAGTTCATTTAGTGACCGAAATTACAACGGCACTGAAAAAAGTGACTTGGGGTGTCCACATATTGCTACCATGTCACTTTAGGGGTGATATGATAGCAATCTTCCAGTATTTGAGGGTCTGCTTTCTTATACAAGAGGGGGCACGGTGGCTCAGTGGCTAAGACCAGTGGTGGGTTCCTCCCGGTTCGGTCCGGTTCGGCCGAGCCGGTAGTGGTGATGATATGACGTCACCGAACCGGTTCTCCCCCTCCCCCCAACCCCCACCCATGTTATTCTTACCTTTTATTTGGTCCCACCCCCAATCTATTGCTGCTTCCTGAGTCCCAGCTGATGACTAGAGGGAAAAAAACTGTTTAAACTCTTGCCGTGGGGCTTCAAAGGGCCGCCCTACAGCTGATCAGTGTTAAAAGCAAACAAATGAGTCGGGTCGTAAGTGCGAGGACTTGGTCGTAAGTGCAAGGACCTTCCAGAAATGACTCTGACCAGCTAGCCACACCCATCTAGTCACATGACCTCCAAGCCACACCCACAAAATAAGTCACGCCCACAGAACCGGTAGTAAAAAAATTTAGAACCCACCCCTGGCTAAGACGCTGAGCTTGTCGATCGAAAGGTTGGCAGTTCAGCGGTTCAAATCCCTAGGGATGCATAACAGGGTGAGCTCCCGTTCCTTGTCCCAGCTTCTGCCAACCTAGCAGTTCGAAAGCAGGTAAAAAATGCAAGTAGAAAAATAGGGACCACCTTTGGTGGGAAGGTCACAGCGATTCGTGCACCTTTGGCATTGAGTCGTGCTGGCCACATGACCACGGAGACGTCTTTGGACAGCGGTAGCTCTTCGGTTTTAATTAAATTAATTAATTATCAATTAAATTAATTATATAAATTAATTATTATAATTATAATATATAAGCATTCTTTTCAGGGAAACGCGGTACCTGCCATCCAAACAGGCCGCGTGGAGACTCTTGGCGGGGTCAACCAGTCCTTAGAACAACCGGTTCGGTGAACCAGATTAAAATTAATATCCGGTTTCGCCCAAACCGGTCCAAAGTGGCTGAATCCCACCCCTGAACATGGGTTGTAGCAAAGTGCAGTCAAGAGGGGAGATCTACTAATTGATTGCAAACAAAGAACAATCCATTTCTCCTCCTTTACCCTCAGGAGACCTTTTGGAGAATTTTCCGGTTCTTCCAAGAAGTCTTTGAAAAAATTGCAAATAACCCTATGAAGGAAGCGGAGATGGGCAAAATTCCCTTCACATTGCAATATCGAGGATTTAGCGTTTGCTTTGACTGAATTTGTTCCCCAAATCATTTATTTATTTATTTATTTTATTTTATTAAATTTGTATGAGGATGGGGGAGCCCTTGGTGCTCTCTGAGCTTGGTTGCTTTCTTGCAGATGATTATTATTATTATTATTATTATTATTATTATTATTATTATTATTTATTTATTTATTTATTTATTCAATTTATATACCGCCCTTCTCCTATTGGACTCAGGGCGGTGCACGGCCAAAATAAAAAACATCCCAATACAAAATTTAAAATTTGTTAAAAGAATTACACAACTTTGGCCCAAAATTTAAAACATCCCATAGACAATTAAAAATCTAACATCTCAAAAGGGGTGGGGGGTCGTTACGCCAGCCCTGCTTGGTGAAAAAGCAAAGTTTTTAGGGCACGGCGAAAAGCCCGGAGATCTGGTATCCTGCGTATCTCCGGGGGCAAATCGTTCCAGAGGGCAGGTGCTGCCACAGAGAAGGCCCTCCCTCTGGGGGTCGCCATCCGACACTGCCTGTCTGACGGCACCCTGAGGAGTCCCTCTCTGTGGGAGCGTACTGGCCAGTGGGAGGCTATTGGCGGCAGAAGGTGGTCCCGCAAATACCCAGGCCCTATGCCATGGAGCGCTTTAAAGGTGGTAACCAACACCTTGAAGCGCACCCGGAATACCACCGGAAGCCAATGCAGCTCACACAGGAGAGGCGTCACATGGGAGTGCCCCTTGCTCCCATAATCCCCCGTGCGGCCGCATTCTGCACCAGTTGGAGCCTTCAGGTGCTCCTCAAGGGGAGCCCAATGTCGAGAGCATTGCAGTAATCCAGGCAGGAAGTGACGAGGGCATGAGTGACCGTGCGTAAGGAGTCCCGATCCAGAAAGGGACGCAACTGGCGAATCAGGCGAACCTGATGAAAAGCCCCCCTGGCCACGGCCGTCACATGCTCTTCTAAAGACAGCCGTGCATCCAGGAGGACGCCCAAGTTGCGAGCCCTCTCCGTGGGGGCCAATAACTCGCCCCCAATAGCCAGCGATGGCACCAGCTGGCTATATCGGGACTCCGGAAGCCACAGCCACTCGGTCTTGGAAGGGTTGAGTCGAAGCCTGTTACTCCCCATCCTGATCCGCATGGCCTCCAGGCACCGGGACATCACTTCAAGGGCATCGTTGGGGTGTCCTGGGGTGGAGATGTACAGCTGAGATCATACAAATCTATCTTAGCTTATTGGTGATATCATTTCCTATCTTAAGAATGAAATTGCTTGGGTAATTGCGTTTCTCTAGCCCAGAACGCCAGCGAAGTTTTCACTGTAAATTCTTCAACTTCTTATATTAAAGGAGGAAAAATACTGCCATTCATTCAGGATTTTGTGGAGCGAAGAGTTCATTCATGCACTTCTGTGGGGTTTTTTTTTTCTTTCCTTCTTTTTTTTTTCTTTTTTTCCCTGTCAAATCATTCAAAAGCTGCAAAAACTTTGGGAGAACGGGGTTGAAATAACTTGAGTCGACAGTGGGCGATGGGATTCCCTGATGCCTCAAAATCAATCTTGCGGAATGATTTATGGAAAGACACTCTGTGGAGTTGTATACTTGGAAATGATCGTCATAATTCATTTGTTAATGGTGTAGCAACATTAAGGGGTTACCGAACTTGGAAAAATATCCTGTCTTGGCGATTATATGGAGGGTTTGCAAAGACAAGGAGGCAATCCTGCAGACGTTCATTGATCTTGTTCGATTCAAACTTTTTATTAATATTTTTTAAACAAAGCATTAAACTACAAAAAGATAGAGAAAGACGAAGTTAAATTGGGAGAGGAAAAGGGGAAGAGAGAAACGTGTACAGTAGAAGGGGAAAAAAGGGAAAAAAACATTGTCTTCTGACTCCATTTGGTGCAACAGAATAAGATACAGATAGTCCTCAACTTATGCCTACAATTGAGTCCAAAATTTCTGTTGCTAAGTGAGACATTTTTTGCCCCATTATACAACCCGTCTTGCCACAGTTGTTAAGTGGATCAATGCAGTTGATAAGTTAGTAACCCGGTTGTTAAATGAGTCTGGCTTCCCCAGTGACTTTGTCAGGTCACAAAACCTTGGGACATAGCAGTGGTCATAAGTATGAACCAGTTGCTAGGCATCTGAATTTTGATCACATGATCATGGGAAGGCTGCAGCGGTCGTAACTGTGAAAAACAGTCATAAGTCACTTTTTTTCAGTGCCGCTGTAACTTCAAATGGTCACTAAATGAACTGTTGTAAATCGAAGAGTAGCTGTATGTCAGCACTTCAACCTGCATTTACTCTAGTGCTGACATAAGAAGGAGAAGCGGAGGTGTCTGGAAAGGGACGTTTGACTTTTCACCTACTTATTTTCCCTGAAGATAATATCCCCTAGGAGATGGGATGGGAGGGGGGAAATTCCTTTGAGCTGGAGTAGATTAGGGGTAGAATGACGTGGAAGATGGCCAATGAATGCAGGGGAGTGGGGAACGGAAAAGGAAGGTTTGGGGGCTGGAAGTCAGTGTTGGTTTCGATTGGAGTCGGGTTTAGAATGTCGTGCTTAATAAATAGGAGTTTTTCTTCAAAGACTTTGTTTGAAATGCAATTTATTTGAGACGACCTCGAAACTTGACACTGTATTAATATACAGCCTCAACTTTCTACTTTTATATAATAGTATATATTAGCCATTTCTATCTAACGAGCAAAACCCAAAATCAAAGTTTGATATATTTTGGGGGGGAGGACCTCAAGCACAAAGTTCAAAAGTGGTTTCCAAGAAGAAACACAATTAATTACGTTCTTGTTTTAATCAAAACAGTCAATTTAGCCATCTCCCCTAATCTATCAACGTTTGCGAGATGTTCACAGATTTTGTGTAACCATCTCAAGAGTTGGAGAAAAGGAAATAACATTTGGTGAAAATTGGTTCCCTTTTCCAAGTTGTGTAGAAATGGACAAAAGGAAGTCACGGGTGAACAGACTAAAATTAGTCTGCTTTTTCTGGCAATGGATAGTGAATTATAAGAGGAGATGAAACGTTTTTAAGTCTTTATTATAGATAGAGATTTAATGTTTTGCAAGCTGCCCATAAGAACGTTTTTCTCAGCCAAATACAATAAGAGAAACCCAGAAGTTCAAAAGAAATGTCTAAGGCTGTAACTCATTTTAAGTGTTTTTAAACCAGGCAGGACCGTGTGGGTTAAGCTACAGATGTTATTTCGATTGTGGCTGATGTGTCATTTTGTTTTCATTTGGAGAAGGGTGCAAGATTCACGCGGGCTGGGAATGCAGTTGGACACACGGGACACAGTTGGGAGGGTTACACACAGCAGAATAGAATAGAATAGAATAGAATAGAATAGAATAGAATAGAATAGAATAGAATAGAACAGAATGTAACATCATCAGTGTTCACGATTAGTTTATGTGCTAGTTTAGTTAATGAAACATCTGCAAGAAAGCAGCCAAGCTCAGAGAGAACCAAGGACCAGATAGATAGATAGATAGATAGATAGATAGATAGATAGATAGGGATGGATGGATGGATGGATGGATGGATGGATGGATGGATGGATAGAGATGGATAGATGGGTAGGTAGGTAGGTAGATAGATAGGTAGATAGATAGATGGATGATAGGGATGGATAGATAGACAGACAGACAGACAAATGGATGGATGAATGGATAGATAGGGATGGATGGATAGATAGATAGGTAGTTAGGTTGATAGATAGGTAGATAGATGGATGATAGGGATGGATAGATAGACAGACAGACAGACAGACGGATGGATGGATGGATGGATGGATAGATAGGGATGGATAGATAGATAGATAGATAGATAGATAGATAGATAGATAGATATGGATGGATAGATAGATAGATAGATAGATAGATAGATAGATAGATAGATATGGATGGATGGATGGATGGATGGATGGATGGAGATGGATGGATGGATAGATAGATGAATGATAGGGATGGATAGATAGACAGACAGACAGGGATGGATGGATGGATGGATGGATGGATGGATGGATAAATAGGGATGGATGGATGGATAGATAGATAGATATGGATGGATGGATGGATGGATAGATAGATAGATAGGGATGGATGGATGGATGGATGGATGGATAGAGATGGATGGATGGATAGATGGATAGATGATAGGGATGGATAGATGGATAGACAGACAGGGATGGATGGATGGATGGATAGATAGGTAGGTAAGTAAGTAGATACCCAACAAGGTAATATTATTAGTGCTAGGAAGGAGAGGGGGTTGTAGAGAGGAGGAGGAGGAGGATGGGGGAGCCCTTCGTGCTCTCTGAGCTTGGTTGCTTTCTTACAGACTAGGTAACCCAACTAGGTAACATCATCAGTGTTTCATTACCCAACTAGGTAACATCATCAGTGCTCGTGACAAGTTTGGGTGCTAGTTTGGGTAATGAAACATCTGCAAAGAAAACAACCAAGCTCAGAGAGCACCAAGGACCCTCCAAACAAACAAACAAAGAACCAAACATCCCTACGCAGAGGGAAATTTCCGAGAATCGGGTGCCCACTGCTCAAAAGTCTCTCCAAAATAAATAGATGGCCAAGGGTCGCAAATAAAATAACCTTGCTGAGAAGGCCTTTGTAGTAGTAGCAGTTGTTAGTTGCGAAGTCGTGTCCGACCCATTGTGACCCCATGGACAACATTCATCCAGGCCTTCCTGTCCTCTACCATCCTCTGGGGTCCATTTAAACTCACGCCAACTGCCTCAGTGACTCCATCCAGCCACCTCGTTCTCTCCCGTCCCCTTTTTCTTTTGCCCTCCATCGTTACCAGCATTAGGCTCTTCTCTAGTGAGTCCTTCCTTCTCATTAAGTGGCCAAAGGATTTGAGTTTCCTCTTCAGGATCTGGCCTTCTAAAGAGCAGTCAGGGTTGATCTCCTCTAGGACTGACCGGCTGGATCGCCTTGCAGTCCAAGGGACTCGCAGGAGTCTTCTCCAGCACCAGAGTTCAACGGCCTCCATTCTTTAGCACTCAGTCTTCCTTATGGTCCCACTTTCACAGCCATCCATTGCAACTGGGAAAACCGTCGCCTTGACTATACGCACTTTTGTTGGCAGGGTGATGTCTCTGCTTTTTAGTAAGCTATCTAGATTTGCTATAGCTTTCCTCCCCAGGAGCAAGCACCTTTTAATTTCTTTGTAGACCTCCGACCAAATATGTCGTCTGAAGTTCAGAGCAGGGGCTGTTGGTTTTCCCATCAGGGATTCAAAAAAAAAGATCAGCTCGGATCTGAATAATGATTGGGGAGTTTGATTAAAGAATCCGGTTTGCAAAAATCGGGATTTGATGGTCTCCAAAGCACTCGACAGATCTTTGAAGATTAGGTCCCACTCAGAGAAATAAACTTTGCGATAATTAACTCGACGTATTAACTCCGCTACCTCGCAGTGGTGAGACTTGGATTAATTAAAGTTTTGGTAATGGAATGGGGAGAGCTTCCGATGAAAAAGCTCACGGCATATTTTCATATAGCTCTTGACCTCTTTCAAGGTGAGTTTTTCGGGCTCCGTCGCTGGGAAGGAAATTCGGATGGGGGAAATTTATTGGTTAATACATTAATAAAAAGCTTCGTTTCCTTCTTCTATTAAATTCGAGACCTTCCCAGCTACCAACAGCTCTCAGCCCTGTTAATTACCATGGAAACCGGAAAGGCGCCTCTAAATTTTATTTTATTTTTTTTATAAAGGCCCTATTTATTCAGGATTTAATATTATTATTACTGTTAGGCTCGGGTGCTCTGACGTTTGTCTTTTTCATATATACGTGGTGGTGGAGGGGGAAAAAATGCCCCTAACTTTGCAACTACAAAGGATTCTGAAAGCCAGCTCATATTTCTGTCATCCCGCAGACAAGTCCGGCCGGAAAAATTGGCTGGAAAATTTGGTGGGTCCTGCTGGGAGCAGCAAATTCCTCGACCTCCGTCCCTCCCTAAAGGGGAAAGAGAATGAGAATTTATAATAATTCTTAGACAAAATGGGAATCCCAGAAATTGTTTATATCAGGATGGGTCCTCAGCATTCTCTCGAGAGCTTTATCTGATTTCCAATTGCAGGTGGTCCTTGAGTTACAACGGTTTATTTAGTGACCGTTCGAAGTTGCAACAGCATTGAAACTATGATTCCTTCCTGCCTGCCTTCCTTCCTGCCTTCCTTCCCTCTCTCTCTCCCTCCCTCCCTCCTGCCTGCCTTCCCTCCCCCCTCCGTCCTTACGCCTGCCTTCCTGCCTGTCTTCCTTCCCTCCCTCCTTCCTTCCTTCTTCCCTCCCTCCTGCCTGCCTTCCCTCCCCCCTCCGTCCTTCTTTCCTGCCTGCCTGCCTTCCTGCCTGTCTTCCTTCTCTCCCTCCCTCCCTCCCTCCTGCCTTCTTGCCTGCCTTCCTTCCCTCCCTCCTGCCTTCCTTCTTCCTTCCCTCCTGCCTGCCTTCTCTCCCCCCTCCCTCCTTCCTTCCTTCCCTCCCTCCCTCCTTCCTTCTTCCTTCCTGCCTGCCTGCCTTCCTGCCTGTCTTCCTTCCCTCCCTCCTGCCTTCTTGCCTGCCTTCCTTCCCTCCCTCCTGCCTTCCTTCCTGCCTTGCTGTCTGCCTTCCCTCCTTCCTTCCCTCCCTCCCTCCCTCCCTCCTTCCTTCCTTCCTTCCTTCCCTCCCTCCTTCCTGCCTTCCCTCCCTCCGTCCCTCCTGCCTGCCTTTCCTCCCTCCCTCCCTCCCGCCTGCCTTCCCTCCCTCCCTCCCTCCTGCCTTCCTTTCTGCCTTGCTGTCTGCCTTCCCTCCCTCTGTCCTTCCTTCCTTCCCTCCCTCCCTCCCTCCTTCCTTCCTGCCCGCCTGCCTGCCTGCCTTGCCTCCCTCCCTCCAGGGGTGAAATCCAGCAAGTTCTGACAGGTTTTGGAGAACTGGTAGCAGACATTTTGAATAGTTTGGAGAACTGGGAAATACCACCTCTGGCTGGCCCCAGAGTGCGATGGGACTGGAGATTTTGCAATATCCTTCCCCCAGAAGTGGGGAGGGAATGGGGATTTTGCAGTATGCTTCCCCTGTCACGCCCATGAAGCCACACCAAGCCATGCCCACAGAACTGGTAGTTTAAAAAAATGTGGATTTCACCACTGCCTCCTTCCCTCCCTCCCTCCCTCCCTTCCTGCCTGCCTGCCTGCCTGCCTTCCTTGACTTGCAACAGTTTGTTTAGTGACCATTTGCAACAAATATGAAAAAGGTGACATTTTTCACTCTCATGACTATTACAGCATCTCCATGGCCACATGATCAAAATTCATAGCCTTGGCAACTGACTCATATTTATGATGATTTTAGATTTTAGATTTCCAGGCTCACACGACCCCCTTTTGCGACCTTCTGACAAGCCAAGCCCATGAGGAAACCAGATTCACTTAGCAACCATCTTCCCATCAGATTCCCTTAACAACAGCGGAAAGAAAGGTCATCAAAATGGGGCAAAACTCGCTTAACAACCGTCTCGCTTTGCCACAGAAATTTTAGGCTCGATTACGGTCGTACGTCGAGGACTATTATCTGTTTTCCAAAATTGGCAGGCTTACGACATTCGTTTCCCCCGTATCTCGATTCTGGATCTCGGCGATCGGATTAAGAACGCAAATCATGTTGGGTTTTTTAATTAGGATTGTTGCCTTTAGTGATGGATAAGGAGGGAAAACTGCCGAGTCCCCCTGCATGTCACGGGAAACGAAGCCCAAAGCTTCAAACAAAACAAAACAAAACAACAAAAATAGCAAGCAGTATTTGGTTTGATAGCATGTTTGTTTGTTTATGTTTATGTTTTTTATATTTGTATACTGCCCTTCTCCCGAAGGACTCGGGGCGGTGAACAGCCTACGGATAAAATACAAAAAATACAAAATTTAAAACAGTATTAAAATCCAATTAAATTAGTTTGGCCCACAGTTAAAACACCCCTATATTAAAACCCATAATTTAACAATTTAAAATTAAAACAATTTTAAAAAGTTAGGTCAGGTCAGCCTGGCTTGTGACAGTTTGGGAAGCCCAGCTTCCTTCTCTGACTAATAAATTAATCTTTGAATATCTATAACAACTGGCTATAAACCCTCCCTTTGTCTTGACTTAGATGGTCATCGTGCTTTTATACACGGCATACACCACCTCTCCTGCACCCCATTTTGGGCCTAGTAGGCCTCCCTGCATTTACCTGGGAGCCAAAATAGGATGCGTTGGGACTCCTGGAAGGGGCGGGGCGGGGAGGGGAGGGGCCAGCCAGCAATTTAATAACCCGTTTGCCCAAACCGGCTGAATCCCACTAGTGGGTAGGTTCTCCTGCTTGGGTGGGTGGGTGGGGTTTAGACTAGATGACCTATAAGCAGGGGTGAAATGCTCCTGGTTCGGACCGGATTGCCCGATCCAGTAGCGATGGCGACAGGTAGTTCGGAGAACCAGTAGCAAAAATCCCTGCCCCCCCCCATGGCCAACTGAGCTGCGCGATCATCAGAGGCTTTTTTTTTTTTACTTTTAAAAGCATTTTTTCTACAACCACTTCGGCCAAAAAAATGCTTTTGAAAGTTAAAAAAAAAGCCTCTGATGATCGTGCAGCTCAGCTGGGATCGTCAGAGGCTTTTCAAAGCATTTTTTCTATAACCTCTTCACCCGAAGAGATTGTAGAAAAAATGCTTTTAAAAGTTAAAAAAAAAAAGCTTCCGATGATCGCGCGGCTCAGCTGGGATCGCCAGAGGCTTTTAAAAGCATTTTTTCTACAACCTCTTCGGCTGAAGAGGTTATAGAAAAAATGCTTTTAAAAGCCTCTGACGATCAGGCAACTCAGTTGGGATCGTCAGAGGCTTTTAAAAAAAAAAAAGCCTCTTTGGCCAAAGAGGTTGTAGAAAAAATGCTTTATAAAAGGTTTTTTTTAAAAAAAGTTGGCCACGCCCACCCAGTCACATTACCCTACCACCACCACTAAGCCACGCCACAGAACCGGTAGTAATAAATTTTACATTTCACCACCGCCTACAAGGTCCCTTCCAGTGGTGAGTTGCTACCGGTTCGCCCCGGATCGGGTAAACCAGTAACGGCAGCAGCTGGAGGCTCCGCCCTCCCGCTCAGACACTTCTGTGTATGCGCAGACGCGTCGCGCGCGAGCACAAACGCACCCATAAGCAAACTGGTAGCGACCGGTTCTGAAACCCACCCCTGGTCCCTTCCAACTCTGTTAATCTATAACCGTATCCATAGCTTTTTTGTTTTGTTTTGTTTTAATGTTTTAAAAGTCTTGAATTAGCTCCCTCTGTCTCTGAGATATTCAGGAGGCTTGGACATCTGCAATTTCTTGGTGGCCCGGTGACAAAAGAAATGGATGGGGTTGCATTTTCTTTTTTTTTATTATTTCGGTACTCAAAGCGGAGGCACCAAGGAGGTTAAGACCTTTGCGGTCCTCTACCTTTAGAGCACCGTGGCGTCTTCTATTCATCAACCACGAGGATGTGACCCTGGGAGTAAGAAGGGGATTATCGAGCAAACCTCAAGAAAAGGTTAACGCCGGAGGCCGTTGAACTTTAGGGAGGTCCTGCCCCAAAGTATTAGTTCTGCCGGAGGAGTGAATTGGCCTAAGTTCATTAAAGTTGGGTTTAAACTCCGGTGAGAGGTCTATCCTCTTTTCTCCCCACTTCATAAGTCACGGATCTATTGCATGAAAAATACAGGCAGGGATTTATTTTTTTTAATTCGGGGGTGGGGGGGGGAAAGGAGTTTTCTGGGAGATTTGAGGTCTTTGGATAGATAGGATGCCTTCTTCAAGGAAGGAGGGTGGGTGAACGTTTCCGAACGGCGAATGGCCGAGCTGAGAAAGGACTCTCTTGTTCTTTCCTTCTGCCCCACAAAAGGGGGACCGTTCGGTCCACTGATCCTTTTATTTCTCTACCCCCTTGAAAAGATGCAAACGATCCTGGCGGACGCAACATCCTCTTTCTTCTTCGGTTTTCTCAGGATTATTAAATGACCCCCAAAATTGCCTTGTTGAACTGGGCGGAATTTATTTTGGCTCTTTAGAGCAGGAGTGGGGAGGAAAGAGGGCCCTTTTATGACTTGTGGACCCCAACTCCCAGAATCCTGGGAGTTTGAAGTTCACAAGTTGAAGTCCACAAAATTTTGGGAGTTGAAGTCCACCAGAATTCTGGGAGTTGAAGTCCACGAGTCATAACAGAGCCATCGTTCTCCACCTCTCCTTCAGAGAATAGAATAGAATAACAGAGTTGGAAGGGACCTTGGAGGTCTTCTAGTCCAACCCCCTGCTTAGGCAGGAAACCCTTCACTACTTCAGACAAATGGCTGTCCAATCTCTTCTTAAAAACTTCCAGTGTTGGAGCATTCACAACTTCTGGAGGCAAGGTGTTCCACTGATTAATTGTTCTAACTGTCAGGAAATTTCTCATAGTTCTAGGTTGCTTCTCTCCTTGATTAGTTTCCACCCGTTGCTTCTTGTCCTGCCCTCAGGTGCTTTGGAGAATAGCTTGACTCCCTGGCAGCTCCTGAGCAAAGGATTCAAGTTTTTTTTCCTTTTTAGTTTTTGCATTTTTGGCACCAAAGTCCCAGCAAAACCTATAGAGTTTATACCTGCATCTGCTTATCTTTTAACATAAACTGATGCAGGTATAAACCCATACATATAATTGCATATAGGTAGTTCACATCTCACAACCATTCATTTAGCAAGCTTTCAAAGTTCTGTCTGTCTGTCTGTCTGTCTGTCTATCTATCTATCTATCTGTCTATCTATCTATCTTCATCCATCTATCCATCCATCCATCCATCCCTAGCTAGCTCGCTAGTTATCTATCCATCCCTATCAATCTATCTGTCTGTCTGTCTATCTCTCTATCTATCTTCTATCCATCCATCCATCCATCCATCCATATCTATCTAGTTATCTATCCCTATCTATCTATCTATCTATCTATCTATCTATCTCCATCCATCCATCCATCCATCCATCCCTATCTATCTATCTATCATCTTTATCTATCCATCCTTATCTATCTATCCATCCATATCTATCTTCCATCCATCCATCCATCCATATCTATCTAGTTATCTATCAATCCCTATCTATCTAACTATATATCTATCCATCCATCCATCCATCCCTATCTATCTATCCATCCTTATCTATCTATCATCTAGCCATCTATCTATATCCATCCATATCTATCCATCCATCCCTATCTATCTATCTATCCATCTATCCATCCATCCTTATCTATCTATTCATCCTTATCTATCCATTCTTATCTATCTATCTATCCATCCTTATCTATCTATCATCTAGCCATCTATCTATCCATCTATCTATATCCATCCATATCAATCTATCCATCCATCCCTATCTATCTATCTAACTATCTATCCATCCCTATATATCTAGCTATCTACCTATCTACCTATCTACCTACCTACCTACCTATCTATCTATCTATCTATCTATCCTTCAAACCCACCCACATCATCATTCACACTGATGATGTCACCTAGCTGGGCAACGAAACGTTTGCGAGCAACCAACCAACCAATCAACCAACCAACCAGCCAAGCACAAAAATTCCAAAGTTCAATCCCAAAGCTACAGATAATCCCTTCCGTTTAAACCCGCTCCGTCTTCCATGAATCCACAATGTGGCTTTCCCCCCCTCCCCCCCACACCGGTGGAGCTGGCCGGCATCCCATTTGGGGGAAGCTGTGGAATTCCGCCGCTTATGCGTGCAGTTTTCTGAACACGCACCATTTGGAGCCCTTCGCGCAGAGCCGGACTTGAAAGAGGCATTCTGGGTAAACCGTAGCCTGTTGTTTGTTTTTTTTTTTAATCAGCGCAATATTCCTCGCCTTGGTTAGCATTGCCTCCAGATGGGCCGAGCGATTGTACGACATCCATTCCTGTGCTTTGGTTTCCTTACTCCAACCGGAGGAGTGGAGCATGACACGCCGCTGCAGAAGGCAACCTGCCAGCACAACAATCTGTGGGGGCTAATATCATAATGTAATTACTACGGCAGAGCTTTCTGCCATAATTGTAAAATCCCTCTGTCTGTGGGCCATTAATGAGAAACGCACGATTTGGCAATTCAAAACAGAGGACGCTGCGGAACGGAGGGTGAATGGCTGTGAGGAGAGCAGGGGAGTTGATTCTCCTTCTCTGGCGTCTTTTTTGTGTGTGTGTGTTTTTCCCCCAGTGACAACAAACACTTGTCGAGAACAAGAATGTTGTGTGCAGAAGTGGGATTCACATACTGTATCAGCCGGTTTGTCCAGCACTGGAAATATGAGTGCACACGAATGCCGACTGCGCATAAATGCGCTGTCACAAAACACGGCAATTCACTCGCGTGCGCCGTCCACACATGCATACAACATCAAACAACACGGCAATTCATTCACGCGTGCCATCCGGACATCCACGCAGCGTCAGAAACACAGCAATATAGGACAGGATTGCACCTGCAGGTCGCCACTACCAATTCGTCCGAACCGGCTGAATGCCACTTCTTATTGTGTGATATTTTACGGTTGATGGTAGGCTGCCTTTGCGCAATGTACTTAACTCAGTAGAAGGGAATTTGTGCCGCTCAGGGTTGAACTGCGGAGTCCTTGGTGCGCGATGAGCTTGGTGGTTTTCTTGCAGACGTTTCATTACCAAACTAGGTAATAGCATCAGTGCTAGAGGGGAATGGGGTTTGAAGAGGAGAAGAAGGATTATGGGCTGCTTGGTGTTCTCTGTGCCTGGTGATTTTCTTGCAGACGCTTCATTACCAAACTAGGCAATAGCATCAGTGCCAGAAGGGAGGGAGGGTTGTGGAAAGAGAGGAGTAGGAGAAGGATTGTGGGCTTCTTGGTGCTCGGTGTGTTTGGTGGTTTTCTTACAGGCGTTTCATTACCAAACTAGGTAATGGCATCAATTTGCAACTTGTCCATCTGGCTTCTGACAAGCAAAGTCTAGTGGGGGAGTGGGGAGAGCCGGATTTGCTTAATGAGCATGGGATTCACTTAACAACTGCCATGATTCACTTAACAACCATAGCAAAAAAAAAAGATCATAAAATTGGGTGTGACTCACTTAACAATCGCCTCACTTAGCCATGGAAATACTGGTTGTACCAGTTCTGCTTGTAAATTGAGGACTCTCTGTACATGTTGTGGCCCGCCAGCGGCCTGCACGGATTGTAGCTGATTCCGACGAGGAGGAGGCTGATGTGGTGCTGCGCCAGCAATCTGTGCAGCTGGCACTCAAGTCAGACAATGAGGAGGCTGGAGAAGATGTGGTGCCAGAGGGGGGGATTCAGCCAGGGCCTTCAGAACCTCCAGAAGCTCCCTTAAGTGAAGAGGACGAAGAGGACGAGGAGCCTTTTCTCACTGCACGGTCGTGCAGAGCTGCCAAAAGGCAGGAGTGGCTCCTCAGGAGGAGGTCTCCTCGAGAGTAAGGCTTGGGGCTAATTGGCCACTCCGTTAGCCTATTTAAGGAGGAACGCTGATTGCAGCAAGCTGTAGGGAACAACTTTAGTTCGCTCTCCTTCACGTTTGGATTCTCTGCAACATTGCTTCTGGGCTTTCTGCCAACCCTAGTAAGACTGTGATTACCTTATCTGTGGATTCTTGCAGGCTGTTAAGAAAGTTTATTAACAGCCTGTATTTGCAAAAGACTGAGTTTTGAGTAAAATAAGCTTTGTTTAGACTTTGTGTGTGCTGCGTTCTTTGGGGTCCGTAGCTGGGGGAGAACAGTACAGATCAAAATTCTGACACTTGGTAACTGACTCATATTTATGACGGTTGCCATGTCCCTGGATCATGGGATCTCCTTTTGCCACCAAAGTCAACAGGGAAGCCAGATTCACTTAACAACCATGTGACAAACTTAACGACTGCAACGTTGTGCTTAACTACGGTGGCAAGCAAAAGGTCGTAAAATGGGCCAAAAGTCACTTAACAAACATCTCGCCTATCATCAGTAATTTTGCGGTCATAAGTCGAGGACTCCCTGCATCTTTTTGGGTATTTTAGCAAAACATTGTGCTCCACACCAAGTCCTCCTGCTTGTTCTCTCGCACACTGGCCAAGGACAACGTACACATTTTCGCCCTTTACACTTCCCTTGTTGGCGCCCTCCGAAGGTAGCGGGCAGACCCCTTCCTCGCAAACATCCCTGCTTGTGGGTTTTTGCGTGCGTTTGCGTGTTTGCATGACAAAAGGCAGGATGCCAGGAACACCTTGTTCTACACTGCTTCTTTTGATTGTTTTCCTGTTTTGCTCGTCTCCCAACAAAAGCTGTAGCTGTTCAGAGAAATCGTACAATCCTTGACCCGAAACATGGCAACTTATTGATCGCATCACATTGTTCATGGCTCCCCGCCTTCTTCTCGCTCTTCCCGAGATGCGCATACATTTCAAAAGAGCCTGTCCTTTAAGTTAATTCGAGTCAGAGTAGTGATTGTGTTCTCAGGGATATATGTACATACAGAGAGAAGGTTATTATTATTATTATTATTATTATTATTATTATTATTATTATTATTATATCCTTCGGAGGATGATCTGCAGTGGTGGGTTTCAGATTTTGTTACCATTGGTGTGCACACGCCTTCCGCGCCTGCCCCCGGCCTTCCGTGCATGTGCCAGGTCTCAAAAATGTGCCTAAATAGGATGGCATAGAGCCAATGGCAGATGGGCGAGCCCACCCGCAATTTCCACAATTTCTGCAATTTCCGCTACCGGTTCGCTTGAACTGGTCTGAACCAGCTGAATACCACCTCTGATGAACTGGTTTTTGTGACGTGGAAAGAAGGAGAGTTCTGGGTTAAGAGAAGGTGAATTTGCATCTGAGTTCAACTGCTAATGATGTTAGCTAGATTTGGGTAATGAAACATCTGCAAGGAAACAGCCAAGCTCAGAGAGCACCAGAGACTCTAGAACAGTGATGCCATCATGTGCCAAAAGCGGGGGAGTGTGGGATTTTGCGTGCATGTGTGCCCACGCCGATAATTCTATGCGCCCTGCCTCCCTGCGAATGTGCGTGACCCCCCCTTCTGTGCTCCCCCCACTTTTGGCAGGTTATGGCACGGTGGACCCGGTAGGCCTATTTTTCGCCCTCCCCAGGCTCCAGAGGCTTTCTAGGTGTCTGGGGAGGGCGAAAACAGCCTTCCCCACCACCCTCGGAGGCCCTCCAGAGGCCAGAAACAATCCGTTTGCTGACTTTCGGTGGGCCCAGAAGGCCCGAAAATCAGCTGGCTAGCGCATGCATGCATGCTGGAATTGAACTAGGGCAACGCTCGCATGCCCACCAATATGGCTCCATGTGCCACCTGTGGCACGCGTGCCATACGTTCGCCATCACGGCTCTAGAAAGAGTGCAGAGAAGAGCAACAAAGAGGATTAGGGGACTGGAGGATGAAACATATGAAGAACGGTTGCAGGAACTGGGTATGTCTCTAGTTTAATGAAAAGAAGGACTAGGGGAGACATGATAGCAGTGTTCCAAAATCTCAACGGCTGCCCCAAAGAAGAGGGCATCAAGCTATTCTCCAAAGCACTTGAGCGTAGGACAAGAAGCAATGGGTGGAAATTAATCTAGGAGAGAAGTAACTTAGAACTAAGGTGAAATTCTATTCTATTCTAGTTCCTCTCGGCTTGTTTCCAATCTGGTCTAACTGGCAAGGCATGAAAATGCCACATCCTGAAGTTTTGTCTCAAACTCGGTCGAAATGGAGTGTTTTCATTGTTTGGAGGACAATGCAGTAGGCATTTTTTTTTTTAAAAAAAAAAAGCCAAATTCTTCTACCACCAAGACTTGGAGAGAGAGAGAGAGAGAGCCCTTTGGCCAACGAAAGAGCGAGCATTACTTTTCCTGCAGATGTTGGCTGGTGCTCGTTGAGAAAGGAAAGGGAGGGGGATGAAAGAAAGTTATCTGAGCACATGTTCAGAGGTGGAGAAGCATGGCAAGAGCATTTCCTGCTGTTTTAAACCACTTTGCAAGAAACAGGAATGTGTTCTGGACATGTATGTTTTTTTTTTTTAAAAAAATATAAAATAGGTTTCTAATGCAAACATGTGCATTAGCACATGGCGAGGCCAGTCTCATGCCAGTAATTTTGCAATGTGCTTATTTCATGCATTGATTTATATGATTTATGGAGCCACTCCAGTGGTAGGTTTCACATTTTTTTTATTACCGGTTCTGTGAGTGTGGCTTGGTGGGCGTGGAGTGGCTTGGTGGGCGTGGCTTGGTGGGCGTGGAGTGGCTTGGTGGGCGTGGCTTGGTGGGCGTGGCAGGGGAAGGTTACTGCAAAATCCCCATTTCCTCTCAATCAGCTGAGATTCGGGAGGCAGAGAATAGATGGGGACAGGGCCAGTGAGAATTTTTACTACTGGTTCTCCGAACTACTCAAAATTTCCGCTACCGGTTCTCCAGAACTGGTCAGAATCTGCTGAAACCCACCTCTAAGCCACTCGTTTCACACGAATGACGCCAATGACTCTTGGGCAGCTTGCAAGGATTAAAACAGAAAACCCTACCCCCATAGGACCCTGAGGAGTCAGGGCCCAGCATACTGGCTGGCAGTGGTGAAATCTAAATTTTTTTACTACCGGTTCTGTGGGCGTGGCTTGGTGGGCATGGTGTGGCTTGGTGGGCGTGGCTTGGTTTTGTGTGACTACTGCAAAATCCCCATTCCCACCCCACTCCAGGGGAAGGATACTGCAAAATCTCCATTCCCACCCCACTCTGGGGCCAGCCAGAGGTGGTATTTGCCGGTTCTCCGAACTACTCAAAATTTTTGCTACCAGTTCTCCGGAACTGGTCAGAATCTGCTGAAACCCACCTCTAAGCCACTCGTTTCACACGAACGACGCCAATGACTCTTGGGCAGCTTGCAAGGATTAAAACAGAAAACCCTACCCCCATAAGACACTGAGGCGTCAGGACCCAGCATACTGGCTGGCAGTGGTGAAATCTAAATTTTTTTACTACCGGTTCTGTGGGCGTGGCTTGGTGGGCATGGTGTGGCTTGGTGGGCGTGGCTTGGTGGGTGTGACTACTGCAAAATCCCCATTCCCACCCCACTCCAGGGGAAGGATACTGCAAAATCTCCATTCCCACCCCACTCCGGGGGAAGGATATTGCAAAATCTCCATTCCCACCCCACTCTGGGGCCAGCCAGAGGTGGTATTTGCCGGTTCTCCGAACTGCTCAAAATTTCCGCTACCGGTTCTCCAGAACCTGCAGGATTTCACCCCTGCTGGCTGGGGAATTCTGGGAGCCGAAGAAGTCCACATGTCTTAAAAATGGCCCTGGTTCATAAAACACTGGATCGGGAATATCCTGTGCGAGCTGCACTGGCTCCCGGTGGTCTTCCGAGTGCGCTTCAAGGTTTTGTTATCACCTTTAAAGCACTCCATGGCTTAGGACCTGGTTATCTACAGGACCACCTGCTACCACCAATAGCCTCCCACCGGCCAGTACGCTCCCATAGAGAGGGGCTCCTCCGGGTGCCGTCGGCCAAACTATGTCAACTGGCAGCCCCTAGGGGGAGAGCCTTCTCTGTGGGGGCACCTACGATCTGGAACGAGCTCCCCCCGGAGATACGGAGGATCCCGGATATGTGCACCTTCCGTCGCGCACTTAAGACTTTTTTATTTCATCAAGCTGGCCTGGCCTAAATCTTCTCCCCTTTTTAAATGTAAATGTTAATTTGTTTTTAAATTATGGGGTATTTTAAATTCAGCCAAATTATTTAATTCGTTTTTAATTTATTTTAAATTTTTGTATTTATGTGTTTTATCTTGTGGCTGTTCACCGCCCTGAGTCCTTCGGGAGAAGGGCGGTGTAGAAATTGAATAAAATAAATAAATAAAATAAATAAATATGGAGATTCTCAGTCATCCAGGTCATGGTTATTCCCAAGGTGTTTTTTCAAGAGGCAGCTGGACTTTCCAGAAAGTCCAGTTGCCTCTTGAAAAAGCAACTTTGGGACTGCATCAGGAAATTAAGAAAATATTCTTGGAGAAGACTCTAGCAAGCCATATCTTTATGGAAGGGACCTTGGAGGTCTTCTAGTCCAACCCCTTGCTCAAGCAGAAGACCCAATACCATTCCAGACAAATGGTTGTCCAATCTCTTTTTAAAAACCTCCAGTGATGGAGCTCCCACAACGTCCGAAGGCAAATTGTTCCAGTGATTAATTGTTCTAAGTGTCAGGAAGCTTCTCCTTATTTCTAAGTTGCTTCTCTCCTTGATTAAGTTTCCATCGATTGCTTCTTGTCCTGCCCTCAGGTGCTTTGGAGGATGGGTTGACCCCCCTCTTCTCTGTAGCAAACACTTAGTTATTGGAAAACTGTTATCATATCACCCCCCCTAGTCCATATTTTCATTAAACTAGACATACCCGATACCTGCAACCATTCATCGGATGTTTTAGCCTCCAGTCCCCTCATCATCTTGGTTGCTCTTCTCTGCTTCTTATTGTTATTCTTTTCTTCTTTTAGAATTGTGATTCTTATTGTTCCTAAAAAAAAAACAAAAAACCCAGGGAACCAATTCAGTTTGGAAGAGATTTATTTTTCCTGCCAACGAAGAAGTAGACATGCAATCAAAGCTAGCATAATTCCTGCTAATCCTTACTTTCTGTTATGGCCCGTCAGCGGCCTGTGCAGATTGTAGCTGATTCGGACAGCGAGGAGGCTGGTGTAGTGCTGCGCCAGCAGCCTGTACAGCTGGTACTCGAGTCGGACAATGAGGAGGCTGGAGAAGATGTGGTGCCAGAGGCCTTCAGAACCTCCAGAAGCTCCTTTAAGTGAAGAGGACGAAGAGGAGGAGCCCCTTCTCAATGCACGGGTGCGCAGAGCTGCCAAAAGGCAGGAGTGGCTCCTCAGGAGGAGGTCTTCTCGAGAGTAAGGCTTGGGGCTAATTGGACACTCCCTTAGCCTATTTAAGGAAGAACGCCGACTGAAGCAAATTGTAGGGAACAACTTTAGTCCATTCTCCTTCGCGTCTGGATTCTCTGCAAATTGCTTCTGGGCTTTCTGTCAACTTTAGTAAGATTGTGATTACTTTATCTTTGGTTTCTTATAGGCTGTTAAGAAAGTTTCTTAACAGCCTTTGTTTGGAAAAGACTGAGTTATTTTAGTAAATTCTAAATTTTGTATAGACTTTGTCTGTGCTGTGTTCTTTGGGGTCTGTAGCTGGGGCAGAACACTTTCCAATTGCTCTGAAGCTACATTAGATAGGAACATGTTCAAGCAAATCATAATCATAATCATAATCACAAATTGATTTGTCAAGCATATATAAGATAACAGGTAAAAGTATAAACATAATTTGAATACATGAAAAGAGTAAGAGTAAAAAGGAATATTAGGACAGGGACGGTAGGCACGCTGGTGCACTTATGCACGCCCCTTACAGACCTCTTAGGAATGGGGTGAGGTCAACAGTAGACAGTTTAAGGTTAAAGTTTTGGGGGTTTGGGGAAGAAACCACAGAGTCAGGTAGTGCATTCCAGGCATTGACCCCTCTGTTGCTGAAGTCGTATTTTCTGCAATCGAGTTTGGAGCAGTTTACCTTGAGTTTGTATCTATTATTTGCTCGTGTATTGTTGTGGTTGAAGCTGAAGTAGTCATTGACAGGTAGGACGTTGTAGCAGACAATTTTGTGTACTACGCTTTGGTCAGACCGAAGTCAGCGTAGTTCTAAGTTGTCTAAGCCCAAAATTTGGAGTCTGGTGGCATAAGATATTTTATTGCGGTTAGAGGAGTGGAGGACTCTTCGTAAAATATCTCTGGACTCTCTCGATTGTATTTATGTCCGATATGCAGTGCGGGTTCCAGACAGATGAGCTGTATTCAAGAATTGGTCTAGCAAAGGTTTTGTATGCTCTAGTTAATAGTACAACATTACATTCTAGCGTCTAGGTGCCTCCGTAACCGAGTTCAAAATCCCGTAACACAAAAAAAGAACCGAATAGAAGTCTGTTTTTGTGTTGCTAAGAACTGGAGTCACGTGTCCGGCTGCGCTCCACTAGTTATCTTTTTAAGATTTCCTGCGTTTACTTATTTATTAAACGCTGGCTGGAAAAGGTTCTCTCTAAAAATAACGCCGTATATCCCAGTGGATTGTTCAATCTTGCTTAAGTTGCTTCTGTGCCACTCAATAGCGTTTCCTGTATGCCACAATTGGGCATATCGCAAATGAGGGAGCTGCTCTCAAAAATACATCCTTTTAACTTGCACCTTTCATATTATGCCGGAGGTCCATCAAGTTGATTTTTCTCTCCATGGTTCCCTAACCTTTAGGCTTTGCCATATTTTTTTTTTTTAGAGCAAGTTCTCCTTCTGTGTTTTAGTGAGCGGGAGAAAAAAAAATTAGGGAATTATTCCAAGGAGTTTACAGGTAGTCCTCGACATATGACCTCAACGGAGCCCAAGGTGCTCTGCTTTTACTTCTTTTCAAATAATTATTATATATACTTTTAACTAATGACTGATTGATTGATTGATTGACAGTATTTCCTGGATTGTTGTGTGGTGCCCATTTGTGTATAAATTTGACAGACAGACAGGCAGAAGACAGACAGACACTATATATAAATGTGTGTGTGAGGAGAGAGAGGGAGGGAGGGAGGGAGAGAGAGAGAGGTTTTTAAAATTCTCAATATTAACTGCTAAGCCATAAAAGTCTTTCCTGCTTCTGACCTCCGATAAGAAAGCTCTCTCTCTCTCTCTCTCTCTCCCTCCCCTCTCTCTTTCTCTGTCCCTCCCTCCCTCCCCCCTCTCTCTGTCCCTCTTTGTCTCTCTCTGTCCCTCTCTCTCTCTCTGTCCCTCCCTCCCTCCCCCCTCTCTCTGTCCCTCTTTGTCTCTCTCTGTCCCTCTCTCTCTCTCTGTCCCTCTCTCTCTCTCTCTCTCTGTCCCTCTCTCTCTTTCTCTCTCTGTCCCTCCCTCCCTCTCTCTCTGTCCCTTTCTTTCTCTCTCTGTCCCTCTCTCTCTTTCTCGCTCTCTGTCCCTCTCTCTCTCTTTCTCTCTCTCTGTCCCCCCTCTCTTTCTGTCTCTCTTTCTCTCTCTTTCTCTGTCCCTCTCTTTCTCTTCTCTGACCCTCTCTCTGTCCCTCCCTCCCTCCCCCCTCTCTCTGTCCCTCTTTGTCTCTCTCTGTCTCTCTTTGTCTCTCTCTGTCCCTCTCTCTCTCTCTCTGTCCCTCTCTCTCTTTCTCGCTCTCTGTCCCTCTCTCTCTTTCTCTCTCTCTGTCCCCCTCTCTTTCTCTCTCTCTTTCTCTCTCTTTCTCTGTCCCTCTCTCTCTCTCCCCCCTCCCCCTCTCTCCAGCAGGACAATCCAGGGGATGCTAAAATCGGAATCTTAAACCCGAGAGTATTGCTTTCTTTAAGAAAGACTTTCAGTCAGACATGAATTAGGACACTCTCTTTAAAAATTCATATCAAGATTACATAAAGACATAAATTGACTCTCTTCCTCTCTCCTTCTCCTTCTTCCCCTTCTCTTCTGCTTCCTTCTTTCCCCTCCTTCTCCTTCTCCTCTTCCCCCTTCTTTCTTTCTCCTCCTTCACCTTCAGCTTCTCATCCTTCTCTTTCTCCTCTTTCCCTTCCCTCCTTCTTTCCTTTTCCTTCTCCTTCTCCTCTTACCCCTTCCTTTCTCCCCCTCCTTCCTCTCCTCCTTCTCCTTCCTTCCTTCTCCTCCTTCTCCTTTCTCTTTCTTCCCTTTCTCCTTTCCCCCTTCCTTCCTTCCATTCCTTCTCCTCCTTCTCGTTTTCCTCTTCCCCTTCCTTCATTCTTTCGCCTCCTTCTTCTCCTTTCTCCTCCTTTCCCTCTTCTTCTTCCCCCTTACTGTCTTCCCCTCCTTCTTCTCCTCCTTCCTTCCCCTCCTCCTCCTCCTCGTCTCTCACTTTCGATCTCTGCCTTCTCTTTTACCTTAAAACTTTGCAAAAGACAAATTTCCTCAGCAAACACGATGTGATTTTTGCACTTCGCAACTGAAGAGAGGGGAAAATGGGTAAAGGGAAATGTTTGGATCCCCGGGCATATTATTGGATGCTTCAGCAACAACACTAAAAGCAGATCAAGATGTTTGCAGTAGAAAGGATGAGGAGGCTGACACGATGTCGCAGGTGGACTGGTATCGACTTTTGCAAAACACAAATTGTTCATTTTCCTTCTTCCTGTTCCCCATCTGGGAACAGGCTCCAGCTGTTTGTCTGCCTCACTGATGTCTGACTCCGAAGGCAGCTGATAACTGTCAGACGGCCCTGGATCCCTCTCTGCCTTCGACGCAGAGCCCTCATCCGAGCCTTCTCCAGACTCCAGGACTGGCCCATGTTCCTCCTCAACCTCCTCACTGTCCAAATCTGGCGGGCCACAACAGAGACAGTCTCTGAGAATCGGACACAATTTAACTGGGAAGAAAGTAATTAATGTCATGGTTGTTACGTTTTCCTTTTTTAAAAAAAAATTGGTTCACACCTCAGCGCTCACCTGAGGAGAAAAGGCTAAATCTCTCCCAAGAAGAACACCATAAATCATTTGCGGACTATCCGCGGATGATCTGACTCCCATCTTTCAAGAGTTTCCCCTCGATTTAAAAGAAGCTTTGGGATCAAGGCTGAATCTGCGTCCTCGAATCATCTTGAATCTTAATCCTGAATCTTGAATCTTGCAGCCCTCCTGAGTGATGCAATATGCAGCCGTTTGGGAAATTTAAATTGTGGCTGAACTTGTCCCGCTGTTACGGCCAGGGCAAGTAAAAAAAGTAAAAAAATAAAAGTGCCTTACAATGCCAACCTCAAAGATTTGGTTAGTTGGCCCTGGCAGTTGTCCAAGAAACCGCGGGATCAATGGTGAAATCCAAATTTTTTTACTACCAGTTCTGTGGGTGTGGCTTGATGGGCATGGCTTGGTGGGCGTGGCAGGGGAAGGATACTGCAAAATCTCCATTCCCACCCCTCTCCTGGGGGAAGGATACTGCAAAATCCCCATTCCCTCCCCACTCCTGGCGGAAGGATATTGCAAAATCTCCATTCCCACCTGTCTCCTGGCGGAAGGATATTGCAAAATCTCCATTCCCTCCCCACTCCAGGGGAAGGATACTGCAAAATCCCCATTCCCTCCCCACTCCTGGCGGAAGGATATTGCAAAATCTCCATTCCCACCCCACTCTGGGGCCAGCTAGAAGTGTATTTGCCACTTCTCAAAACTACTCAAAATTTCCACTACCGGTTCTCCGAACTGCTCAAAATTTCCACTACCAGTTCTCCAGAACCTGTCAGAACCTGCTGGATTTCACCCCTGCCCGGGATGCCCAGCTCCGCCTGTTGGGCGATCTGCCCTCAGGGGACGATAATACCCCATAAGAGAGGGAAGGAAGAGAAGGGAGGAAAGAAGGGAAATTAGAGTAGGAGTGAGGGTAAGAGAGGGAGGAAGAGAGGAGGAGAAGGAGAAAGTTTAGTTTAGTTTATTTTAGTTTAATGCGATTTATATGCCGCCCTATTTCCAATGGACTCAGGGCAGCTCACAACAGTAAAATACACAATATTAATACAATATAAAATTAAAAAGTCTGAATTAAAACAGTTTAAAATCAGTTTAAAAACTATTTTAAAAAAAACCCTCATCAGTCCAGGCTACGAAATAACCAGATCTTCAAATCACGGCGAAACGAGCGAAAGGAAGGGGAAGTAGGGAGGAGAAGAAGAGGAGGGGAAGAGAAAGTAAGAAGGAAAGAAAAGAGGGAGGTGGTAGGTTTGAGGAGAAAGATTGCTGAACAATAAAAAAGATGAAATGGAAGAAAGGCAACCCTGAACAAATATAAAAATATTAAGATAAAAAATGAATTGTTTAAAGAATAAAAGAAAATAAATACGAATAAATAGCAATAATTAGAATTTAAGGGCAAATGAAGATGTTTATGTAAGCAAGCATAGAAATATTGAGACATGATAAAAGAAAAGGGGGAAAAAGATTTTGGCAAAAACTGTAATTGAGTAAAATGTATTTGAATTTGATTAATTGTATAAGATAAGATATGGTAAATGGGGATAAATGGGGAGGGGGGAACCAATAAAACTTATTTTTTTAAAAAAAGGCAATACCCCATCCTGAGATGCTTTCCAAAGCTTAACTTTATTCTGCACCGAGATTTAATATGCGAGGCGTGTGCGGACTGATCCGTCTGATTTGGCACCTCGAACGATGAAACTGGAAATAATTCAGAATTAATCAGGGGGCCCAGCGGTGATGCCGCCAGCCTTGCGCCCCGAGGAGAGGCAAGCAGGCCGAAATTCGCGGGAGCTGCACACAAAACATCAAGAGGTGTTTTCGACATCGAGCGATTTGGGGGTTTGGGCTGCATGATTCATTAAACACACCGAATGAAGCGGGAGGGGGGTGGGTGGGGGCAAAAGTCCACCTAAGATGCTAGATGGGAAGGATGCTAAGCAACCAGAACATGAAAGCCCCGTTAAAACATCTTATTTAAATTAAAGGCAGCAGGAGCAGTTTTGGAAAGAAATGGAAGGGGGGGGGTGTTGTTTTTTTTAAGACAGGTTTCCTGTGGATTTAATTTTTTTTTTCCCTGCCTGAAAGTCCTACAAAACAACTGAAAATGCGGAGTTATTTTGAACGTCCCTGTCCAGTCGAATGAATTTTCAGCTCTTCAAAAGAGCTGGCTTCTAAGACAAATGTCAAAATAACAGAGTAACAAGAAAATAGAATTGGAGGGTACCTTAGAGGTCTTCTAGTCCAACCTCCTCCTCAAGCAGAAAACACTCTATACACGGGATGGCGAACCTATGGCAGGCGTGCCACAGGTGGCCCGCAGAGCCATATCTGTGGGCACACAAGCATTGCCCTAGCTCAGCTCCAGCGCGCATCCGCACGCCAGCCAGCTGATTTTTGGGCCTTCAGGGCCCACCGGAAGTCGGGAAACGAGCCTTTTCCAGCCTCCGGAGGGCCTCCGGGTCGGTGAGGAAGGTCATTTTCGCTGTCCCCAAGCTCCAAGAAAGGTTCTGGAGCCTGGGGAGGGCGAAAACAGGCCTACCGGGCCCACAAGGCCATCATGTGCCAAAAGCGGGAGGAATAGGGGGGGCTGCGTGCACAGCATGGGGGGCGGGGGGCATTGCATGTGGGCACGCATGCACGCAACCCCCCCCCCGGGCTCCCCCCTGCTTTTGGCACGTGACGGCAAAAAGGTTAGCCATCACTGCTCTATACCATTTCCACAGACAGGAGTCTGTGATTTCCAGTCTCACCTTAAGCATGAAAGCTGGTCGAGTGACTTTAGGCCAATCATCAGGCGCCTGTGAGTTCTAGTATCACCTTAAGCATGAAAACTGGTTGGGTGACTGTAGGCCAATCACCAGGAGCCTGTGAGTTCTAGTCCCGCCTGAAGCATGAAAGCTGGTTAGATGACTAAGCCAATCTTCTAGGAGACTGTGAATTCTAGTCCGGCCTTAAGCATGAAAACCGACTGGGTGACTTTGAGCCAGTCTCTCTCTTTCTCTCTCTCTGTCTGTCTGTCTGTCTGTCTGTCTCTGCCTACCTCACAGGATTGTTGTTGTGGGGAAAATAGGAAGAGTATTAGGTACATTCTCGTACCTAATACTAGGTACGAGAACGTACTAGTATTAGGTACTATGTATTAGGTAGAACGTACCTAATACATAAATTTCGATTTATGTTTTTTTCCCCAATAAAATGAAGTCCTGCGCATAGCTAGGGCACAATCGGCAGGAAATTCTTCAGCTGGTGGCCAGCTCCATTTCCCACCCACCCCTCCTGGTGCAATAAATCTATTTTCTAATCTTTCTAAGCAATTCCCATGATAATGTATTTAATCATTGATCTTTAGAAATATTTTTTTCAAGTTGTGCTTTCTCCTTCGGACAAATTCTACCCCTGTGGCTTCATCCTCATTGAGGGTGATGCCTGGAAGTTTGATTGCAACATATCCTTGAAATTTTATTTATTTACTTAGGGCTCAGTTCTGTTTAGGATTCCTTCCAAATTGAGAAGGAGATTCGTTCTGTCTTAAGTCAGTCAATCAGACTAGAGCTGGAAGGGACCTTGGAGGTCTTCTAGTCCAACCCCCTGCTCAAGGAAGGGACCCTATACCATTTCAGACAAGTGGCTGTCCAGTCTTTTCTTAAAAACCTCCATTTTAAAAATTGGAACATCTGCTTCTTATTCCACAGAATTTCTAATACTCGGGGTGGGACTGAAAAATTTAACAACTGGTTGCTGAGTGGGCGTGGCCTACTTGACTTCCTGCACCAGGGCGGGGGCGGGGGAGGCGTTTTCGCCCTACCGACGCTCCGGAGGTTTTCCTAGAGCCTCCAGGAGGACAAAAATGGCCTCCTGGGGGCACCGGAGGCCCTCTGGAGGGCAGAAACAGGCCCATTTCCGGATTTCCGATAGGCCCGTTTTTCACCCTCCCAGAGCCTCCGCGCAGTCCCTGCCCTTAACTGGCATCCAAAACGGGCTGCGTGGAGACTCCTGGGAGGGGCGGGGTGGGGTGGGCGGGGTCAGCCCATCCTTGTAACTACCGGTTCGGCGAACCAGATTAAAATTAACATCTGGCTCGCCCGAACTGGTACAAAACGGCTAAATCCCACCCCTGCTAATACTGATACAGTCCTAAAAAAAAAATCCACATTTTTTTTCTCCATATAAACAGCTGGAGTGCTTGCCTAATATAAGATAGTTATTTCTGGCTGGCTCGAATAATTTACTATTTTATTTCTTTGCAAGACTCAAAATTCTCCTGCTTTGGCTTGCTACTGTCCAGTGGTTGATCTGACAGCTCATTAATGCAATGGAGGAGGATGATGATGATGATGACAACGATTAACCTGAATAACCTTAATAATCTAGAAAGTGTTGGCAGCCCGAGGAAATTCAGCCTGCTATTTCTCCTCCTAATTAATTGGTTAATTTTGTGTCTCATTGGCTTGCAAACAGACTGCTGAGTTTTAATTGTGCTTTCCGTGGGTTCTAATAATATACATTGCTTTTCTTTCTCAGAATGGTTTTTTGCACGGTCGTCAAAAGTAGAAGAGAGGAAGACCCTGAGAACAGATCCGCAGAGTTTCTGGCCCTCATTGTTCCTGAACCTGCTGTGATGGAGCCAGGTATCCAATTTTTGTCAGCCTTGTGAATCTTTGTGAGATGCGTATTCCTGATGAATGTCTTCGTTTCTGCTAGGGGAAATCGTTTTGGAGGTGATTAAAAAGGTTTGACGATCAATGGTGGGATTCAAATTTTTCTACTACCGGTTTTGTGGTTGTGGCTTTGTGAGCGTGGCTTGGTGGGGCACCGCCTTGCTGTGAGTGACATCAAGTTGGCCATGCAAGCAAGGGTGGGTTCTACTTACCTTTACTACTGGTTCACAACAGGGCCGCACATATGTGCTCTCTTCACTCGCGCACAAGCGCAGAAGCGTTTTGATGACGTCAGGGTCAGTGGGTGGAGCCTCCCACTGGTTTTACTATCGGTTCTATAGAATTGGTGCGAACCGGGGGCAACCCACCACTGCATGCAAGGCTGGAACTGGGGAATGGCGCATTCCCTGACCTGGCCAAGGTGAACAGCAAACGGATGGTGACTCCGGGGCTTCGGGAAATGGTGCCTCCCTGGGCCCGACCCAAGGCAAAGGGCCAGCGGGTGGCATGCTTACCTTTGGTGAGCAGAGTGGGCATGGAGGCAAGGCGACGTGATTAGCTGGGTCGAGTGGCGAAGGCAACATATATAGGGTGGGGTGGGAGGGCGGGGAGAGCGAGCAGGCAGGGAGAGCAGCAACTAGGCAGAGGTGGGGCCAACCAAATACTAGAGATGGTATTTACCAGTTCGGCAAACCAGTCCAAATTTCCGCTACCGATTCGCCTGAACCGGTCTGAACCAACTGAATACCACATCCATTGCCAATGGGAAGAAGGAGACCAGGATATCTGACTGAATACAGGGAATCTTCAACTTACAACAGTTCATTGAGTGAAAAATGAAGTTACAATGGCACTGAAAGAAAACTGACGTGATGATTTTTCATACTTATCAGTGTTGCAGCATCTCCATTGGTCACATGGTCAACCTTTTAGATGCTTGGCCACTGGCATGTACTTATGCCTGTTGCAGTGCCCTGGGGTCATGTGATCTCCTTTTGCGAGCTTCTGACAAGCAAAGTCAACGGGGAAGCCGGATTCATTTAACAACCATGTCCCTAACTTAAGAACGTAAAACTTCTAGACAAAGTTTTGAAGTTTTGAATAGTGTTCTGCCCCAGCTACAGACCCCAAAGAACACAGCACACACAAAGTCTGTACCAATTTTAGTTTACTAAATTAAATCGTTTTCTTTTCAAACAAAGGCTGTTAATTAACTTTCTTAACAGCCTACAAGAATCCAAAGAATAAATAATCTTAATCTTACTATGGTTGGCAGAAAACCCAGAAGCAATTTGCAGAGAACTAAGATCAAGACGCGAAGGAGAGTGAACGAAGTTGTTCCCTGCAAATTGCTTCAGTCGGCGTTCCTCCTTAAATAGGCTAAGGGAGTGGCCAATTAGCCCCAAGCCTTACTCTCGAGGAGACCTCCTCCTGAGGAGCCACTCCTGCCTTTTGGCAGCTCTGCGCACCCGTGCATCGAGAAGAGGCTCCTCCTCTTTGTCCTCTTCACTTATGGGAGCTTCTGGAGGTTCTGAAGGCCTCTGGCACCACATCTTCTCCAGCCTCCTCATTGTCCGACTTGAGTGCCAGCTGCACAGGCTGCTGGCGCAGCACCACACCAGCCTCCTCGCTATCCGAATCAGCCACCAGCTGCACAGGCCACATACAGGCCACAACAAACAGAGATATTAGACAGGATGATGAACAAGGGGTATAAATATTAAGAAAGACATTTATAAATTGAGAACCTTTGCGGATGATTTGATTATGTTTCTACAGGACCCAAAAAAAATAATACAGAACATTTGATGTGGAAATTGTTTGAGTTTGGGGCCCTGGCAGGTTTTAAAATAAATAAACAGAAAACAACAACATTGATTAAGAATATATCCTTTCAGGACAGTGATATATTGAATAAAAGGTTTTAGGGTTGAGAAAAAGGTGAAATATCACGGTGGCAAGAAAGGTTGTAACGGGGTGGCGGGGGCAGGGGGGGAAATTCACTTAACAAATTCCTCACTTAGGAACAGAAATTTTGGACCAGTGGTGAAATGTAAAATTTGTTACTACCAGTTCTGTGGGCGTGGCTTGGTGAGGGGGGGGTGTAATGTGACTGGGTGGGCGTGGCCAACTTTTTTTTTTTTTACTTTTAAAAGCATTTTTTCTACAACCTGTTCGGCTGAAGAGGTTGCAGAAAAAAGTGTTTTTAAAAGCCTCTGACGATCCCAGCTGAGCCATGTGATCGTCAGAGGGTTTTTTTTTTTTTACTTTTAAAAGCATTTTTTCAGCCGAAGAGGTTGTAGAAAAAATGCTTTTAAAAGTAAAAAAAAAAAAACAGCCTCTGATGATCACGCTGCTCAGCTGTGCATGGGGGTGGGGGCGCAGGGATTTTTGCTACCGGTTCTCCAAACCACCCGCCGCCATCGCTACCAGATCGGGTGATCCGGTCCGAACCGGGAGCATTTCACCCTTGTTTTGGACTCAGTTGTGGTCATAAGTCATGGACTATCTCCATCGCTTTTCTTCACCGATGTTGTTAGTACAAACAAGCCGACACTACTCATTAGTTACCTGTTCCTTATTCTCTCAGCGGTACCGTGTCGAATTGCCTTATATGGGCAATTAGAATTAATGCAAACAGCACTTAGACAATGAACGCCTGGTTGAATTCCAGATGGGGGTCAACCTTGTTATCCTTGGTGAATTCAATTACCAGATCCTCAAGAGTTGTGTTGCCTGTTTCTTGCTTGTTAGTCTCTCCAGCATCACACAAGGTTGCTGAATCGGCCTGTGAATCGGTTGTGTTAAAAATACACCTACACAGGTCGTCCTCGACTTACGGCCACAATTGAGGCCCAAATTTATGTTGCTAAGCGAGACATTTGTTCAGTGAGCTTTGCCTCGTTTTAGGGCCTTTCTCGCCACGGTTGCTAAGCCAACCACGGCGGTCATTAAGTTAGACGTGCAGTTATTAAGCGAATTTAGCTTCCCCGCTGTTTTTGCTTGTTAGAAGGGGAATTGCATGAGCCCAGGGATGCTGCAACCATCGTAAATATGAGCCAGTTGCCAAGTGTCTGAATTTTGATCACGAGACCATGGGGATGCTGCAATGGTCATAAGTGTGAAAAATAGCCATAAGTCACTATTTTCAATGCTGTTGTAAATTTATTGTGAACTGTTGTAAGTCAAGGACTTTCTTTACATATGTACATATTCATATGTGCATATATATATATATATATATATGCATATATATATATATATTTCTTACTTCTTCGTAGGATTTATGTGTGTTTTTCTTTTAGCCAGGTTTTTCCTATGTAACAAAGGTGTGTGTGTCGTATATATATGTAAAAAAAGAAGCAGACATACTGCAAATTCCGGAACTTAAGATTTTAAAATTTTAAAAGAATTAAAATTTTATTTTACTAAGCTTTCGTCAGCCGTCTGCTGACATCATCAGAGTATTAAACCACCATTACAGAATTTAATGAAGTATGTCTGCTTCTTTTTTTTACTAATATACCTGGAACCCGTATTTTTAGAATAGTTTGTTATATATATATATATATATATATATATATATATATATATATATATATATATATATATATGCATACACACACACACACACACATATACATACATACATACATATACATATATACACATACATACATACATATACATACATATATATATATATATATATATATATATATATATATATATATATATAGCGGGTTTTCGCGGGTGTTTATATGTAGGTCTTTGGTTATTTGGGTTTTCTCCCGCGTAAAATTGGAAATGGCTTGGCAACGTTTCGACGAAGTCTCATTCGTCATTTTCAGGCTGGTGTTTTCGGCTTCGGGCTTCTAGGAGCAATGTGTGATCGCAGCTGTTTCTTCCTTTTAACTGCCAATGGGGGTGTGAACTGATTGGGTGGGAGCTTGGCTGTGTTCTGATTGGGTAGAGGTGTGTTCTGATTGGTTGGGGGCTTGGCTGTGCTCTGATTGGATAGGGGTGTGTTCTGTTTCTAGGAGCACGAAGCCGAAAACACCAGCCTGAAGATGATGAATGAGACTTCATCGAAACGTCGCCAAGCCACTTCCAATTTTACGCGGGAGAAAACCCGCGTAATTAGTTAATATATATATAATATAAACACACACACATAGTTTATAATGTGTATATATATTGTTGGAAGAAAATGTCCATCTGGGTTCAGTTCCAAGTGGGAAGAAAGACACTGGAAACATGGAGACTACTTGGAAAGATGGTTTAATGGTGGACAGGACCACATGCTTTTGAGGTCCTGGGCAAAAAAGGGCAGAGATGCTGAGAGTGCCCCGGTTTTATGCCCTCTCTGGGCTTTTGAATTTGAGCTTGTATTCTGATTGGTTGTCAGACTCCCATGGGGCCATGCAGGGGTAACTTTGTCAGTTGTCTTTTGAGTCCCAAGCTTGGTTAAGCCTTGCTGGGTGATGCAATCTCCCCAGGTGGTGAGTTCTGTTGCTAGATGTGTAGAGGGCAAATCCTACCTTTGTTGGATCTTGGGTGAGGGCATTTGCCTATGAATAGACCTAGCTATCTCTTTATCTCCTAAGTGCTGACATCTGCTGTGGGCTATTGAGGAGGGTGGGGGCTATTAAGAGTGAGTCTGCTTCCTGCCTTTAAAAAAACATGTTTCTCCATTTCTCATCCAGGGAAATATAATATTCTGCCTTTTTAATATTTCCTAGAATATTTCATTTTTCTAGGAGAGGGGTGGGTGCTAACTTCCTACAGTATAATGTGTATGACATGTGTTTGTGTATGTGTGTGCACCGTGTTTTCCCAAAAATAAGATCCTGTCTTATATTTTTTCTGAACCCTGAAATAAGCGCTTGGCCTTACTGCCATGCACTCAAAAGCCTGATTGGGCTTATTATCAAGGGATGTCTTATTTTGGGGGAAAAAGGGTAGATAGATAGATAGATAGATAGACCGTCAAATGTTGTTTCAACTGACAACTTAATACACTCATCTCAACCGTTAGATTTCTTAAATCCCATTTATTTGGTGACCTGTGGACAGAAATCAGAAAGCTGGTATTTCTTTTTGATGGGATCATATTCTTTTCCTACTGCAACCAGGCACTCAAAACTCCACTTTTATTTGTTTTTAATGTACAAACTTCCATTGTGTGATCATGATTGCCATATCGACTTTTGGGAGTAGCAGGAAGTCCTCGACTTATGAGCGCAATTGAGTCACAAAACGTACGTTGCTAAGTGAGACGGTGGTTACGTGAGTTTTGCTTCATTTCACCGCCTTTCTTGCTGTCGTCGTTCAGTGAGTCACGGCAGTTGCCAAAGTTAGTCACACGGTCGTTAAATGAATCTGGCTTCCCCCACTGGAACCGTCATAAATACACGCCAGTTCATCAAGCCTCTGAATTTTGATCACGTGACCGTGGGGAATGGTGCGACGGTCGTAAGTGTGAAAAATGGTCGCAAGTCATTTTTTTCAGTGGCGCTGCAACTATGAACGGTCACTAAATGAGTGGTTGTAAGTCAAGGTCAGCCCACGAGGCAGAGGGTCTGTGGGCCAATCCTTTGTTGTTTCCAGTCGTTCCCCACCCACCCGACTCCATTTTCGCTGCCAGAAGGTTAGGAAAACAAACTAAAACAAAACGAAAGGAGAAATGTTTCCTCTTTTGCATTTGAGCATGCAAGAAGGGACAGGAAAGGAACAGATTAATTAATGAACAGATTAACAGAGTTGGAAGGGACCTTATAGGTCATCTAGTCCAACCCCCCTCCACTCAAGCAGGAGATCCTACAGCACTTCTGACAAATGGCAGAAATGGAAAGAGGAAAGAAAAAGATGGGAAGAGAGCAATGAAGGAAAAATGAGGAAAGAGGGGAAGGAAGGAGAAAGGAGAATGAAGAGGGAAGGAAAAAGAAGAAAAGGAAGGAAGGAAGGAGGATGGAAGGAAAAAGAAGAGAAGAAGGAAGGAAGGAAGGAAGGAAGGAAGGAAGACAACTGTGGGGTCCTTGGTGCTCTCTGAGTTGGTGGTTTTCTTGCAGAATGTTTCATGACCCAGCTAGATAATGTCATCGGTGCTAGAAGGGAGGACGAAAAGGACGAAGAGGAGAACTGTCCTGACAGAATAATTAATCAGTGGGACGAATTATCTCCAGACATTATGGGTGCTCCATCACTGGAGATTTTCAAGAAGCCAGGAGCCTGGTAGCGCAGCAGACTAAAGCACTGTTATTAACATCAGCTGCCTGCAATTACTGCAAGTTCAAAATTCACCAGGCTCAAGGTTGACCCATCCTTTCTAAGGTAGGTAAAATGAGGACCCAGATTATGGGGGCAATAAGCTGACTTTGTATAAAATATACAAAAGTATGAAGGCTATTGCTTAACGCATTGGAAGCCGCCCTGAGTCTCCAGAGAAGGGCGGCATATAAATCAAATCAAAAAAGAAAAAGAAAAAGAAATTGAACAGCCATTTGACTGAAATGGTACTTATAGGTTCTCCTTCTTGAACAGGAGGTTGGACTAGAAGATCTCCAAGATCCCTTCCAAACTCGTGTTATTCCGTTATAACACACAATCGTAGTGTTTTGTTGTGGTGGTGGTTTTCCGCATTCTAGGTTGTGCTGCGGACTGTTCTGAGAAGGTCATGAATTATTTAATTAAGTAAAGAGGATGAAGTTGCAAGGAAGTGCAATCTTTTTTCTTCTTCTTCTTCTTCTTTTTTTCTTTTTGGATGCAGAGAGTTTGTTCTTTCTTCCATCCTGAAATCCCAGGAAACTCGGTCTCAAGGTACAGAACAAGACCTGCATTTATGCCTGAACTTTTCTTTGAGGCGTTCTCTTACCTTCGTGAACCCCCTGTAGATTTGTTCCGACTTCAAAGCGAAAACTTTCTCGTCTCCCTCTGGATGGGCTGCTGTCACTTTTATTTTAGAACAAAAATTTGGTGACACTTCCCCCTAATTTTTCATTCTGGCTTTTTATTCTGGCGGGTTTGAGGACGTCTCCCAAATCCACAGATGGTGCCTTTGGTGCAAAAAAAAAAAAAAAAAAAATCAAATCCATCATAGTCCTTTTGGCTCTTGAATTCTCCCAATGTTGTGGCCCGTCAGCGGCCTATGCAGATTGTAGCTGATTCCGACAACGAGGAGGCTTGTGTGGTGCTGCACCAGCCCTCGAGTCGGACAGTGAGGAGGCTGGAGAAGATGTGGTGCCAGAGGCGGGGATTCAGCTAGGGCCTTCAGAACCTCCAGAAGCTCCCACAAGTGAAGAGGACGGAGAGGAGGAGCCTCTTCTCGATGCACGGGCGCGCACAGCTGCCAAAAGGCAGGAGGGGCTCCTCAGGAGGAGGTCTCCTCGAGAGTAAGGCTTGGGGCTAATTGGCCACTCCGTTAGCCTATATAAGGAGGAACGCCGACTGAAGCAATTTGTAGGGGACAACTTTAGTCCATTCTCCTTGGCGTCTGGATTCTCTGCAAATTGCTTCCGGGCTTTCTGCCAACCTTCCTAAGATTGTGATTACTTCATCTTTGGTTTCTTGTAGGCTGTTAAGAAAGTTTCTTAACAGCTTTTGTTTGGAAAAGACTGAGTTATTTGAGTAAAATAAGCTTTGTATAGAGTTTGTGTGTGCTGCGTTCTTTGGGGTCTGTAGCTGGGGCAGATGGATTTGAATGAAGCTCATTCACAAAAGGACTCGTGGAAATAAGTGAGAGTGAGGACATATCTAAAAAGACAATATTCTAGATGGAACATTTGGGGAATGGAAGGATCCCGTAAATTTCAGGAATACAGAATCAGAATAGAGCTGGGAGGGACTTTGGAGGTCTTCTAGTCTAGCCCACTGCTCAAGCAGGAGATCCTATACCAGTGATGGCTAACCTTTTTGCCATCGTGTGCCAAAAGTGGGGGGAATGCAGGCGGGGTCATGCGCGCGCATGCCCACACCCATAATTCAATGTCCCCCCCACGCCCTGCCCCCCCCCGCGCATGCATGTGCGACCCCCCCCCCATGCTCAAAAAGGTTACCGGTGTTCCCGGTAGGCCTGTTTTTTTGCCATCCCCAGGCACTAGAGCCTTTCTTGGAGCCTGGGGAGGACGAAAACAGCCTTCCCTACCCCCCTGGAGGCCGTCTGGAAGCCGGAAACAGCCCGTTTCCCCACTTCCTGTGGGACCAGAAGGCCCGAAAATCAGCTGGCTGGTACAGGAGCTGAGCTAGGGCGACGCTTGCGTGCCCACAGGTATGGCTCCACATGCCACCTGTGGCACGCATGCCATAGGTTCACCATCACGATCCTATACCATTTCAGACAAGTTACTGTCCAGTCTCTTTTTTAAAACCTCCAGTGATGGAGCACCTACAACTTCAGGTGGCAAGTTGTTCCTCTGGTTAAATTGTCCTCACCGTTAGGAAGTTTCTCCTTAATTCCCGGTTGCTTCTCTCCTTGATTAGTTTCCATCCATTGTTTCTTGACCTGCCTTCTGATGCTTTAGAGAATAAGTTGACCCCCTCCTCTTTGTGGCAGCCTCTCAAATACTGGAACCCTGCTATCACGTGCCCCCTAGTCCTTCTTTTCTCTAGACTGGCCACACCCAAATCCTGAAACTGTTAGTATTAGAACTATGTCGACTTCAGTCTGACCTAAGCGTAGTACATAAAATGATCTGCCACAATGTCCTTCCTGTCAATGACTACTTCAGCTTCAACCACAACAATACACAAGCAAATAATAGATACAAACTCAAGGTAAACCGCTCCAAACTCGATTGCAGAAAATACAACTTCAGCAACAGAGGGGTCAATGCCTGGAATGCACTACCTGACTCTGTGGTTTCTTCCCCAAACCCCCAAAACTTTAACCTTAAACTGTCTACTGTTGACCTCGCCCCATTCCTAAGAGGTGTGTAAGGTGCTTGTGTTAACTGCACTAGCGTGCCTACCGTCCCTGTCCTAATATTCCTTTTTACTCTTACTCTTTTCATGTATTCAAATTATGTTTATACTTTTACCTGTTATCTTATATATGCTTGACAGAATAAATTTATGACTTATGTTCTTCATGTGTTTTAGTCTCCAGGCCTTTGATAGTTTTAGTTGCTCTTCATCTCTTCATCCAACCTCTTGCTATTTTATTTTCTTATTTTTATTTCTTATTTTTATTAGTCATATTTCTATGCCGCCCACTCTCCGAGGACTCTGGGCGGCTTACACCAAAGACAGTATACTAAATAGCATATTGCCCCCCAACAATCTGGGTCCTCATTTTACCCACCTCGGAAGGATGGAAGGCTGAGTCAACCTTGAGCTGGTGAGATTTGATCCGCTGATCTGCTGAACTAGCAATCAGCTGAAGTAGCTGAAGTACTGCACTCTAACCAGTGCGCCACCTTGGTTCATTTTCCTAAATTTCTTACAGTTGTGGGTTTTAAAGATCTTGTCTCCAGCTCCTTTTCCTCCTTCTCTTCATTTTTTCTGGTGGCGGAGATGGAATTGAATCCCATTTGGACAGGCAGTTCCAAGTGATCTAGCACTGCAGAGATTGTGAGAAATCTCTCCAGTCTACCCTAAAATCAGCCTTTCTTGTTAAAAAGCAGCTTCTTGGGTGTTCTCAGTTTCTCCGCTCCCTCCATCCCATGTTGGCAAGGACTCTCTGTTCTCCTTTGCTAATTCGGTTTTAATTTCCTCCACAATGGACGCTCCTCCCTGTTCTGCCCCAGCTACGGACCCCAAAGAACGCAGCACACACAAGGTCCATACAAACCTTAGTTTGCTAATTAAGGACTACTAATGAGCTTTCTTAGTAGTTGTTCGAACACAAGTACAGTTTAAATCAGTCTTTTCTGAACAAAGGCTGTCAATTTAACTTCCTTAACAGCCGACAAGAATCCAAAGAATAATAACTCAATTTTGGGGCAAATTATTTCAGATAACCGTAATCTTACTGTGGTTGGCAGAATGCCCAGAAACAATTTGCAGGAACACTGACAAGAGAGAAACAAGGGCCGAATCAAACGTTTCTGGAATCAAGAAGCGAAAGGAATATGAACAAAGTTGTTTCCTGCAAATTGCATCAGTCGTCGTCCTTCCTTAAATAGGCTAGGGGAGTGGCCAATTAGCCCCAAGCCTTACTCTCAAGGAGACCTCCTCCTGTGGAGCCACTACTGACTTTTAACAGCTCTGCGCGCTCGTGCATCGAGAAAAGGCTCCTCCTCTTCTTCCTCTTCACTTAAAGGAGCTTCTGGAGGTTCTGAAGCCCTGGCTGAATCCCCACCTCTGGCACCACATCTTCTCCAGCCTCCTCATTGTCCGACTCGAGCACCAGCTGCACAGGCTGCTGGAGCAGCACCACACCAGCCTCCTCGCTGTCGGAATCAGCTACTAACTGCACAGGCCGCTGATGGGCCACAACACTCCCACTCCTGGAAAGCCAGAAGTTAATTGAAGCGAAGATCAGCAAATGTGACCCTGGCCTCTATTCTAGAATAGAATAGAATAGAATAGAATAGAATAAAATAGAATAGAATAGAATAGAATAGAATAGAATTCTTTATTGGCCAAGTGTGATTGGACACACAAGGAATTTGTCTTGGTGCATACGCTCTCGGTATAGAGTAGAGTAGAGTAGAGTAGAGTAGAGTAGAATAGAATAGAATAGAATAGAATAGAATAGAATAGAATAGAATAGAATATATTGTCACTTTGAATATACACTAATGGGCATATATTAAAATGAAATTTTGTTTCATACAACTCTCAAATCTATACTACATAACCATGACAGAATAAATAAATACATACAAAATTATGCATATACCCACATATATTATATAACACAGAGAAACAACACGGTCTAGTTCAGCTGTATACATGGGCACGGCGGGAAAAACGAATCTTGTGCGTTTTCCAGACGGATGGCCTAGGGCCGTGATGGCGAACCTGTGGCACGCGTGCCAAGGTGGCACCCAGAGCCCCCTCTGTGGGCACATGTGCCGTCATCAGCTGCCCTTTTGGTTTCCGGCGTGCCGGCCAGCTGGCCTTCGCGGACGCCAGAGCACCAGAAAACAGCCTGAAAAATGGCAAAACTATACCTCTTTTCAGGCCTGTTTTGGGGCAGTTTCCCAGGCATGTGCTTGTCGGCCAGCTGGTATTCAGGTTTCTACATGCACACGCGTTCTGGATTGGGCACTCGGTGCCGAAAAGGTTCGCCATCGCTGGTTTAGGGAACAAGGAAGAGACTGGGCAGCCACTTGTCTGAAATTGTACAGGGTCTTTTGCTTGAGCCGGGGGCTGGACTAGAAGACCTCCAAGGTCCCTCCCGGCTGTGTTCTGATCGATTTCTTTCGACACACGTAGAGTTCTGCTTCCATTATTTACGGCCTGCCCATTTGCCCAAGCTGTCAGCATCAAAGTTTTCACACCAAAGAAAAAAAAAGAACTGGAAACAGGCCTTGGGAAACCATTTTAGGACTGGGATTCTGTCAGAGAGTTGAGGAAAGGCATTCGACGTCTTTTAGTTACCGAAGAAGCGAAAGCATCTCAGTTCTTCTTGCAGCTTTCATTGTTCTCCGCGGCCCACGAGAGATATCTGGGAAGCAGATCCAGCGTGAAAGGCCACCGAAAATTCTCCCATTAATTTTTGGTCTGAAAAAAAAAATGGAGTGGAGGGGGGGCAATTTCTCTTTCGGTTAAAGGGCCACCACTCAATGTCAGCACTTAGCCACCACAGAGATAGACATTCTCCCGGATGATCTGTCTTCGGCTTGGCCTTTTAGAGCTCTCTGTGGAGTGCGGTGCTGCTACAACGGAGTCCATCCATCTTTTAGCGAGTTGTCCTCTTTCTTTTTCTTTCCCCGCCCCCCCCTTCAACTTTTTGCAAGATGACACACTTCCCAAAGGATCCGAGGATCTGCGGGATGTGTCCCAAAGTAGGGTGGATAAAACAAGTGGTTCGGATTCAGCCGGTTCGGGATGGTTCAGGCGAACCGGTTGTTAAATTTCTGGCTGGCCCCTCCCCTCCCCGCACTGCCCCTTCTAGGAGTCCAACATGCCCCATTTTGGCTCCCAGGTAAGTGCAGGGAGACCTACTAGGCCCAAACTGGGGCACGGGGTGTGTGATGCGGCCACCTCGCAGCCTATTTTTGCTCCCAGGAGGCTGCAGGCTGAAAACGGGGCATGGAGGGGTGTGATGTGCCCCCCCATGGCCCGTTTTTGCTTCCAGGCGGCTGCAGGGAGGCCTATTAGGCCCAAAACAGGGTGTGGGGGGGCATGTCCCCCCACAGCCCATTTTTGCTTCCAGGGGAGTGCAGGAAGGCCTATTAGGCCCAAAACAGGGTATGGGGGGCATGTCCCCCCGCGGCCTGTTTTTGCTCCCAGGGGGGTGCAGGGAGGCCTACTAGGCTCAAAACAGGGTGTGGGGGGCATGTCCCCCCACGGCCCATTTTTGCTCCCAGGGGGGTACAGGAGGCTGAGTGCTGCCTGTCACACCCATGGCCACACCCACCATGGCCACGCCCACCCAGCCGCTCATTAGGGCAGAGAACCGGTTGTTAAATTATTTGAATCCCATCACTGGGTAAAACTGTTGTAGAAATCTATCCAGAAGCCACCTCACATCTACAAATACCTACTTCAAAACACACCAGATCTAATACTGCTTTCAGAGTATTGCAGAATGAGGATTGATTAAATATGGTTTAATGATTAAGGCACCAGGGTGGAAAGCCGGAGGCTGTGAGTTCTAGTCCTGCCTTCGCCATGAAAACCAGCTGGGTGACTCTGGGCCAATAACCAGGAGACTGTGAGTTCTAGTCCTGCCTTACCCATGGAAACTGGCTGAGTGACTTTGCGCTAATCACTAGGGAGACTGTGAGTTCTAATCCTGCCTTAGGCATAAAAGCCAGCTGGGTGACTTTGGGCCAATCACCAGGAGACTGTGAGTTCTAGTCCCGCCTTCGCCATGAAGCCAGCTGGGTGACCTTGGCCGAGTCACCCTTTCTCAGCCCAATTCACCTTACAGAGTTGTTGTTGTTGTGGGGGGGGGGGGATAGGAGGAGGTTGATGTGCTAGATATGTTTGCTGTCTAGAAATATTTGTACAAAATAATAAAGGCCGGATACAAATAACAGAATAACAGAGCTAGGTGGGGCCTTAGAGGTCTTCTAGTCCAACCCCCTGCTTAGGCAGGAAACCCTATATCGTTTCAGACAAAATGGCTGTCCAACCTCTTCTTAAAAACCTCCACTGTTTCACAACATTCACAACTACTGGAGGCAAGTTGTTCCACTGATTAATTGTTCTTGCAGTCAGGAAATTTCTTCCTACTGCTAGGTTGCTTCTCTCCTTCAACTCCCAGAATTTCCCAGGCAGCATCTTATGACCTTTTTGCCATGGTTGTTAAGCGAATCACTGCAATTCTTAAATGGGTCGCACAAGGGTGATCCCGTAGCCATGGGACCCAGCAACGGTCATAAGTATGAGTTGGTTGCCAGGCGTTGTTCTGCCTCAGCTACAGACCCCAAAGAACGCAGCACACACAAAGTCTGTACAAACCTTAGTTTACTAAATTAAATCAGTTTTTTTTCCAAACAAAGGCTGTTAATTAACTTTCTTAACAGCCTACAAGAATCCAAAGAATAAATAATCTTAATCTTACTATGGTTGGCAGAAAGCCCAGAAGCAATTTGCAGAGAACTAAAATCAAGGCACGAAGGAGATTGAACGGAGTTGTTCCCTGCAAATTGCTTCAGTTGGCGTTCCTCCTTAAATAGGCTAAGGGAGTGGCCAATTAGCCCCAAGCCTTACTCTCGAGGAGACCTCCTCCTGAGGAGCCACTCCTGCCTTTTGGCAGCTCTGTGCACCCGTGCATCGAGAAGAGGCTCCTCCTCTTTGTCCTCTTCACTTATGGGAGCTTCTGGAGGTTCTGAAGGCCCTGGTTGAATCCCTGCCTCTGGCACCACATCTTCTCCAGCCTCCTCATTGTCCGACTCAAGTGCCAGCTGCACAGGCTGCTGGCGCAGCACCACACCAGCCTCCTCGCTGTCGGAATCAGCTATTAGCTGCACAGGCCGCTGACTAGCCACAACACTCTGGAATTGGGGACCATCAAACTGGGTTTGACGCCTGGACAGTCAAGAGAGAGAAAAAGCTACACTTATTTTTTTTCCCTAGGCATTTTTGAAAGTTTCCCTCAGAGCCTGGATGTGTAATCCTTTTTTGAAAGAAAGGGGATTAGCCGAAGAATTCCCTGTTGCTTAGCAATAGAGGAATGGAAAGGAAGGGGGTCCTTGGGAAGGGGCCAGAGAGAGGCCTAAATTATATCCAGAAATGTTTTCATCTGTTTTGGAATCTCATGTGGCTTCGGAATGAGGAATAAATATTTTCTTGGTAGGCCATTGAGGAAGGGAGACCCTAATGTTCCTGAAAAACACCAGTTGTTTGTGTGTGTTTTCACAGGTATATGGTAAATGGAGATTTTTATCTGCCTTTTAATGGCATATTTTCCCTCCCTCCTCCCACTTTATCTTTTCTTTCCTTCCTTCCTTCTTTCCTTCTCCCTCCCACCTACTTTTATACCATCCTTTTCCTTGCTTCTTCCTTCTCTCCTTTATTATTCCTTCCTCCCACTCTTCTTTCCTTCTTGCCTGCCTCTTCTTTATCCTTCCTTCCTTCCCTCTCCCTCCCTCCCTGCCTCCCTGATTATTCCTTCATCCTGCCTGACTGTCTTCCTCCTTCCCTCCCTCCCTCCCTCCTGCCTTCCCTTTCTCCCTTTCTCCCTTTCTTCTCCCTTCCTTCGTTCCTCCTTCCCTCTTTTCTTTATCCTCCCTCCCTTCCCTTCCCTCTCTCCCTCCCTCCCTCCCTTCTTTCCTTCCTTCTCTCTCTTCCTCCCTCCTTCCCTTTCTCCCTTTCTCCCCTTTTCTGTCTTCCTTCATTCCTCCTTCCCTCCCTTCTTTATCATCCCCTCCCTCCCTTCCCTCTCTCTCTTACTCCCTCCCTCCTTCCTTTCCCCTTCTGCCTTCCTTCCTTTGTTCCTCTTTTTCTCCCTTTATCATCCTTCCTCTATCTCTCCTTCCTTCCCTTTCTCCCTTCCTTCCTCCTTCCCTCCCTTCTTTATCCTCCCTACCTCCCTCCCTTCCTTCTCTCTCTCTGTCCTTCCCTTCCTTCCTTCCTTCCTCTGTTCCTCTTTTTCTTCCTTCTTTATCATCCTTCCTCTATCTCTCCTTCCTTCCCTTTCTCCCTTCCTTCCTCCTTCTGGCTTCCTTCCTCCTTCCCTCCCTTCTTTATCCTCCCTCCCTCCCTCCCTTCCTTCTCTCTCTCTGTCCTTCCCTTCCTTCCTTCCTTCCTTTGTTCCTCTTTTCCTCCCTTCTTTATCATCCTTCCCTCCCTGAGATATTTCCTCACCAGATTCCTGCATGCCTTCAGTAACAACACAGCTTCTGCTTCCTGCCTTTCCTGAGAAAACTCAGATCCTTTCAGAGATGGATCTGCCTTAAAAGCAGGCCGTAGCACCATCAAACATCAGGAGCTGAGTGAAGGAAGCGTTTTATGGCAGTTTGTATGTCATCCAATGCTATGTGATCATTTTTATGTCATAAAATCTTTTACAAGATTTGCCAAATTTCAACTCCAAGGGAGTCCTGGGTTTTCGACCCATTTACTTTACTTTACTTTTACTTTTATTTGATTTGTATACCGCCCTACTCCCGAAGGACTCAGGGCGGTGAACAGCCAACAATAAAATACATACATACAAAATTTAAAAAGCAGAAATAAAATCGAATTAAATAGTTTGGCCCAGACAAATTAAAACCCCAATCAATTTAAAACAGATTTAAACTTTGAGGATTAAAAATATTAACAATATTAAAATATTAAAATTGTTTAAAAAGAGGGAAAAATTTCACCGCCTGGTGAAATAAAAAGGTCTTTAGAGCGCGGCGGAAGGTGTGCAGATCTGGGATCCTCCGTATCTCTGGGGGGAGCTCGTTCCAGATAGTAGGTGCCCCCACAGAGAAGGCGCTCCCCCTGGGGGCCGCCAGTCGACATTGTTTGGCCGACGGCACCCAGAGGACCCCCTCTCTATGAGAGTGTACCGGCCGGTGGGAGGCTATTGGTGGTAGTAGACAGTCCCGCAAGTACCCAGGTCCTGAGCCATGGAGCGCTTTAAAGGTGGTAACAAAAACCTTGAAGCGCACCCGGAAGACCACCTGGAGCCAGTGCAGCTCGCGCAGGAGGAGTGTTACATGGGAGCGTCACGTCGCTCCCATTATCACCCACACGGCCACACTCTGCGCCAGTTGGAGCCTCCGGGTGCTCCTCAAGGGGAGCCCCATGTATAGAGCGTTATAATAGTCCAGGCGGGAGGTGACGAGAGCATGAATGACCGTGCATAAGGAGTCCCGATCCAGAAAGGGACGCAACTGTATAAGTTAGCCCCATTTCAATTGCTTAATGCCTGTAAGCCGCCCGGAGTCTCCGGAGAAGGGCGGCATATAAATAAATTTAAAAAAATGGAAAATTGATTGAAAAATTGTTCACCTATGATGCACTGTTTTGCCCAATTAAAGGCTATGGGAAGCAGTGGTGGGTTGCTCCTGGTTCGCACCAGTTCGCAAGAACCGGTAGTAAAAATTTGTAGTAGTTCGGAGAACCGGTAATAACATTGGCTGGCCACGCCCCTGAACTGGTCCCCAGCCCGGTCGCCGGTCACTTATCCTGCCTACCTCATCAGAGGCTTTTTTTTTTTTTACTTTTAAAAGCATTTTTTCTACAACCTCTTCGGCCGAAAAAATGCTTTTAAAAGAAAAAAAAAAGCCTCTGATGATCGTGCGGCTCAGCTGGGATCATCAGAGGCTTTTAAAAGTATTTTTTTCTACAATCTCTTCGGCCGAAGAGATTGTAAGGAAAAAAATGCCTTTAAAAGCCTCTGGCGATCCCAGCTGAGTTGCCTGATCGTCACAGGCTTTTAAAAGCATTTTTTTTCTGCAACCTCTTAAGGGAAAAATTGCAAAAATTGACACCAGTCCGCCTGCGACATCGTGTCAGCCTCCTCATCCTTTCTACTGCAAACATCTTGATCTGCTTTTAGTGTTGTTGCTGAAGCATCCAATAATATGCCCGGGGATCCAAACACTTCCCTCTACCCTTTTTCCCCCTCTTTTCAGTTGCAAAGTGCAAAATCACATTGTGTTTGCTGAGGAAATTTGTCTTCTGCAAAGTTTTAAGGTAAAAGAGAAGGCAGGGATCGAAAGTGAGAGACGAGGAGTAGGAGGAGGGGAGGGAAGGAAGGAAGGAAGGGAGAAAAGGAAGAAAGAGAAAGGAGAAGGAGAAGGAGGGGAAAGAAGGAGAAGGAGGAGAGGAAAGAGGGGATACTGCAACGCTCTCTACATGGGGCTCCCCCTGGGGTGCACCCGGAGGCTCCAGATGGTCCAGAACGCGGCCGCGCGGGGGATTATGGGGGCGACGAGGCGCTCCCATGTGACACCTCTCCTGCGCGAGCTGCACTGGCTCCCGGTGGTCTTCCGGGTGCGCTTCAAGGTGTTGGTGACCACCTTTAAAGCGCTCCATGGCTTAGGGCCGGGGTAGTTACGAGACCGCCTTCTGCCACCAATAGCCTCCCACCGGCCAGTACGCTCGCACAGAGTGGGCCTCCTCAGGGTGCCGTCCGCCAGACAATGTCGGCTGGCGACCCCCGGGGGAGAGCCTTCTCTGTGACGGCGCCCACCCTCTGGAACAACCTTCCCCCAGAGTTACGTACAATAACAGACCTCCGGATTTTTCGTCGGGCCCTGAAAACCTATTTATTTCAACTAGCTGGGCTGGCTTGACTTAAATTTTAAATTGTTTTAAATTGGGTTGTTTTAATTTATGGCCAAAATATTCAAATTATTTTAATATTGTTTTTTAAATTTTGTATGCTCTGTTTTTACTCTGGCTGTGCACCGCCCTGAGTCCTATTTGGAGAAGGGCGGTATAGAAATTTAAATAAATAAATAAATAAATAAATAAGAAAGTAAGGGGAAGAAGAGGTAAAGGAGGAGGAAGGAGAAGAAGAAGGTGAAAGAATGAAGGAAGGGGATGAGGAAAAAGAGAAGGAGGAGAAGGAACGGAAGGAAGGGGGAAAAGCAGAAAGTGAAGAAAGAGAAAGGAGAAGGAGGGGAAGGAAAGAAGGAGAAGGAGGAGAGGAAGGAGGAGGAGAAAGGAAGGGGTAAGAGGAGAAGGAGAAGGGAAGAAGGAGGGAAGGCTCCACACCCCTTCAGAGGAGGAGACAAGAAGGAAGGTACTAGTCTGTGCGGAAATGGACAGGCTAACGCTAAAAAGGGAAATCTTTCGTTGTCACGACAGATTGGCGTTCCTAATCGGCCTTGTTCCTTTGATCACTTGCGGTTAATTATTGACTGTTGTCCTCTTTGTAATGTACCCACTTTGCCCAGTTCAGGAGAAATGTTACAAACAGGACTATGGGAAAAAAGAGATCAACTGGTCTCTTGGGTTCGTTCATGTTGCAAGCTGCAGAGTTCTCAGGCTACACAAAGGCAGCAGGAGTTTAGCCAAGGAATTTATCACCTCCGACAAACAAGGAAAGGGGATTTCGTAATCTTTGAGTTACGTCGCTGCCTATCATCTCTAGCCATGATCAACGGGAACAGAGGAGAAGTTTTAAACCGTTAGGTCATTTTCTGTGCAAGCAGCAAGAAAAAAAGCGCTTCTGTTTATTTGCTTTCAAGGACCATTTTTTTTTAAAAAAAAATTGCAGCATTGTCTTCTCGTGAATCTGCTACAAACAAATTAGAAAAGAAAAGGAAAGGAAACCAAAATGAAGGTGTTCCTCAAAGTAATTCGTTTCTAAATGTAAGTTTATTCAGGGCTTGTTTTACTTGAGAAGTTTGTGAGAATAGAAGCCAGGAGAAGATCAGGCGTCCCTCTTTTCTCTTGTTGTGCCAGTTGGAAATTCTTCCCAATATCTGGAGGGTGCCAGTAGATGTTCTCCAGACTGCAGTAAATGTTGGAATGCCAGTCAATTCATCCCAGGGAAGTGGAGATTAGAATCCTTCGGAGTAGGCCGTCATATCACATTTTGCAAGCGTGGAAAATTTATTTTTTTTAATTTTTAATTTGATTTATATTTATATGCCGCCCTTCGCCAGAGACTCAGGGCGGCTTACAATGCGTTAAGCAATAGCCTTCATACTTTTGTATATTTATACAAAGTCAGCTTATTGCCCCCACAAACTGGGTCCTCAATTTACCCACCTTAGAAAGGATGGAAGGCTGAGTCAACCTTGAGCCTTGGCGAGATTCGAACTTACTTTAATTGCAGACAGCTGGTGTTAAATTACAGTGCTTAGTCTGTAGAGCTATCCAGGCTCTTTTAGGACAATTCCTTTTTTAACAAGGGAAGGAAGGAAGGAAGGAAGGAAGGAAGGAAGGAAGGAAGGAAGGAAGGAAGGAAGGAAGGAAGGAAGGAAATGGGGGTGAGAGGGAAAGAAGGGGAGGGAGAAAGGGATGGAAGGAAATGAGGGAGAGGGAAAGAAGGAAAGGGAGGGAGGGGAGGGAAGCAAAGGGAGGGAAGGAAGGAAAGAGTGGGAGAAAAGGAAGGAAATGAGGGAGAGAAGGAAAGAAGGGAAGGGAAGGAGGAAGGGAAGGAAGGAAATGAGGGAGAGGGAGAGAAGGAAGGAAAGAGGGGAATGAGGGAGAGGGGAAAGGGAGAGAGGGAAAGAAAGGGAGGGAAGGAAGGAAAGAGGGAGAAAAGGAAGGAAATGAGGGAGAGGGAAGGAAAGAAAGTGAGAAGGGAAGGAAGGAAGGAAGGAAATGAGGGAGAGGGAAAGGGAGGGAGGGGAGGGAAGCAAAGGGAGGGGAGGAAGGAAAGAGTGGGAGAAAAGGAAGGAAATGAGGGAGAGGGAAGGAAAGAAAGTGAGGAAGGGAAGGAAGGAAGGAAATGAGGGAGAGGGAAAGAAGGAAATAAGAGGAGACAGGCAAGAAGGGTGGAAGGGAGCAGGGGAGAAGGAAGGAGGATTTCCCATGTCCCTGCCAGCTTCCCAGAAGAAATCTCCACGGGGAATCCGGCAGGAAGTCAGAAGTCCTTCCAGCTCCCCCTGTTGTTGTTGCTGTAGTTGTTTTTATGCCCACTCGTGGTCCTTTTGTTTGTCTGTTTAGGCAAGGGAATGTCTCTCTGAAACCACGACCCACGAGCCTGGATAGCTCTGCAGACAAGGCACTGTAATTTAACACCAGCTGTCTGCAATTAAAGTAAGTTCGAATCTCGCCAAGGCTCAAGGTTGACTCAGCCTTCCATCCTTTCTAAGGTAGGTAAATTGAGGACCCAGTTTGTGGGGGCAATAAGCTGACTTTGTATAAATATATACAAAAGGATGAAGGCTATTGCTTATGGCATTGTAAGCCGCCCTAAGTCTCTGGAGAAGGGCGGCATATAAATCAAATTTTAAAAAAAAACAACGGCACAGCTTGCTTGCCTAGTTCTCCTTTCCTCACGTTTCTCCGCCTGTGCTTTTCAGGCCACTTAACCTTCGGGAACCATCGTCCGTCGACTTCAGCAGGCCCAGGGGAGCTTCCCCACATGCCGCGTCCACTTCAATATCCCGAAACCATTTACTGGGGCGGGAAAGGGGGGGGGAACCCTTAGCATTTACTAATGAGTACCAGTCGGGGGTGTCTGACTTGACAGGTTTTTCTTTCTTTCTTTTTTTTTTTTTCTCCTCCTCCTTGGCTGCTCCGGTCTTCTGGCTCAAGCTGCCATTTTAATTTCCCCGCCAATCCTCCAGTGTAGCATCACTTTGACACACGGCTGAACATTAAACTCACAGCTTCCAGCCACGCGGCGTTGCCTTGAGCATCTCTGCCTGGGCTCTTTTGTATTTTGTATTGAA
>JAKOOJ010000025.1:5794873-5857373 GCA_022577455.1 Arizona elegans | reverse complement strand
GAAACCCTACACCACTTCAGACAAATGGTTATCCAACCTCTTCTTAAAAACTTCCAATGTTGGAGCATTCACAACTTCTGGTGGCAAGTTGTTCCACTGATTAATTGTTCTGACTGTCAGGAAATTTCTCCTTAGTTCTAAGTTGCTTCTCTCCTTGATTAGTTCCTATCCATTTTTGTCTTGTCTTCTGGTGTTTGGAGAATAGCTTGACTCCCTCTTCTTTGTGGCAGCCCCTGAGATATCGGTCGACTGTTATCATGTCACCCTAGTCCTTCTTTTCATTAAACTAGACATACCCAATTCCAGCAACCGTTCTTCATATCTTTTAGCCTCCAGTCCCCTCAACATCTTTGTTGCTTGAGCAGAAGGCTGGACTAGAAGACCTCCAAGGACCCTTCTGACTCTCTTACTATAATCCTGATCCCAACTGCTGTTGTAGCCCAAGCACTACCTGTCACTAGTAGCTTTGTGAGACAAATCCTCACCATTACCCCACCCCTGTTTGGGAAATCATCCCTTCCTAATCGGTACATTATTCCATGTGGCTTCCTCTGTTATTAGATGGTGAGAAAGCATATCACGCTAATGTCCACAGCTGGTGCTCCTTTTTAATACCATATGGGTCCCCGTGCAAGCAACTCTGCATTATGAACTCCGATAGAAACATTTATCTTAACAGGCTTTTGCCCCACAGGGGCTCCCTATCTTGTCACATGTGCACAGCAAGAAATGGTGTGGACTTTTCAGGAGCCGCTCATGCGCTGTGGTTTAAATGAGTTTCAGAAATACCAGCTCAGGCTTCAACACGGCCTAGGCCCGTGATGGCGAACCTACGGCACACGTGCCACAGGTGGTATGTGGAGCCATATCTGTGGGCACGTGAGCATTGCCCTAGCTTGGCTCCAGTGCGCATGCGTGTGCCAACCAGCTGATTTTCGGGCCTTCTGGGCCCACCGGAAGTCGGGAAACGGGCCGTTTCCGGCCTCCGGAGGGCCTCCGGGGAGGTGGGGAAGGCTGTTTTCACTCTCCCCAGGCTCCTAGAAAGCCTCTGGAGCCTGGGGAGGGCGAAAAAGGGGCCTACCTGGCTCACCATGCCATTGCATGCCAAAAGCGGAGGGAGCACGGGGGAGGGGGGGGCTGGTGCGTGCATGCAATACCCATAGAATAGGGCAGTGATGGCTAACCTTTTTGCCATCGCGTGCCAAAAGCTGGGGGAACGCGAGGGGGTGTCGTGCGCACGCGTGTCCACACCCATAATTCTATGCGCCCTGCTCCCTTGCACATGCGCATGTGACCCCCCCCCACACTCCCCCCCACTTTTGGCATGCAATGGCACGGTGGGCCCATTTTTCATCCTCCCCAGGCTCCAAAGCCTTTCTAGGAGCCTGGGGAAGGAGAAAACAGCCTTCCCCATCCCCCCAGAGGCCCTCCGGAGGCCGGAAACATCCCGTTTCCTGACTTCTGGCAGGACCGGAAGGCCGTTTTTGCCCTCCCCAGGTTCCTAGAAAGGCCCTGGAGCCTGGGGAGAGCGAAAAAACGGGCCTTCTCCCCCCCACATGCCCAAGGTCCTCCAGAGGTTGGAAACAACCTGTTTCCCTACTTCCAGTGGGCCCAGAAGGCCTGAAAATAAGCTGAGCTCGCGTGCCCACCGATATGGCTCGGTGGCATGCGTGCCATAGGTTCGCCATCACGGCCATACACCATTTCAGACAAGTGTCTGTCCAATCTCTTCTTTTAAAACTCCAGTGTTAGAGCACCCAAAACTTCTGAAGGTATAAGTTGTTCCACTTGTTGGTTGGCTGATTGACATCTTATAAAGCCCAGAAATTCTGGAGCTTATTTTCTGCCCATGAAATATGACAAACCGCAACCCCAAACTCCAATTTCTGTCCAACAGGGTGGAACTTGCTGATGTGATTTACAGCTTGGATTTGCAATACCCTATCAAAAAAAAAAGTGTGGTTTTATTGCACCTTGTGACATTCCATTACAGCCCATTTGGGACCACCACTCCAACTCGGGCTAAATGTGTTTTCGCTCTTCATTCTGCGCTGGCTTCAATCTCCTGGTTTTTCTTTGGGCCGAGGAATCCCTTCGACAATTCAAAAACCTCTTTTCCAATCAGAGGAGTTGGCGAGGAATCGTAAATTCCTGCCCTCAATGGCTTTATGGCGTTTGCTAGGCCTGAACACCATGATGTAAAAAAAAGATGTGGAGACTCTAGAAAGAGTGCAGAGAAGAGCAACCGAGATGATTAGAGGACTGGAGGCTAAAACATATAAAGAACGGTTGGAGGAACTGAATATGTCTAGTTTAATGAAGAGAAGGACTAGGGGAGACATGATAGCAGTCTTCCAATATTTGAGGGGCTCCCACAAAGAAGAGGGAGTCAACCTATTCTCCAAAGCACCTGAGGGTAGGACAAGAAGCAATGGGTGGAAACTAATCAAGGAGAGAAGCTTTAAATGAGGTCCATGCCAGTAGTGGGTTCCTCCCGGTTTGGCCCAGTTCTCCCGAGCCGGTAGCGGTGACGATATGATGTCACCGAACTGGTTCTGCCCTCCTGCTGCGCCCCTGCCGCATTATTCCTACCTTTTATTTGGCCCCACCCCCAATCTATTGCTGCCTCCTGAGTCCCAGCTGATGGCTAGAGGGAAAAAAAAACTGTTTAAACTATTGCTGTGGGGCTTCAAAGGGCCGCCCTACAGCTGATCAGTGTTAAAAGAAAACAAATGAGTAGACCCATGCCTGCAAAAATACATGAGTAGATCAGTGCCTTCAAAAATAAATGGGTAGACCAATGCCTGCAAAAATACATGAGTAGATCAATGCCTGCAAAAATAAATGTGTAGACCAGTGCCTGCAAAAATACATGAGTAGATCAGTGCCTTCAAAAATAAATGGGTAGACCAATGCCTGCAAAAATACATGAGTAGATCAATGCCTGCAAAAATAAATGTGTAGACCAGTGCCTGCAAAAATACATGAGTAGATCAGTGCCTGCAAAAATACATGAGTAGATCAGTGCCTGCAAAAATAAATGGGTAGACCAGTGCCTGCAAAAATACATGAGTAGATCAGTGCCTGCAAAAATACATGAGTAGATCAGTGCCTGCAAAAATAAATGGGTAGACCAATGCCTGCAAAAATACATGAGTAGATCAGTGCCTGCAAAAATAAATGGGTAGACCAGTGCCTGCAAAAATACATGAGTAGATCAATGCCTGCAAAAATAAATGTGTAGACCAGTGCCTGCAAAAATACATGAGTAGATCAGTGCCTGCAAAAATACATGAGTAGATCAGTGCCTGCAAAAATAAATGGGTAGACCAGTGCCTGCAAAAATACATGAGTATATCAGTGCCTGCAAAAATAAATGGATAGATCAGTACAGCTCTGCAAGCAGTTAAAAGCCTGGTAGACCAGTACCTCTGCTAAATCCTAAAGAATTGTCACATGAACATCAAGCCACACCCACAAAATAAGCCATGCCCACAGACCCATTAGTAAAAAAAATTAGAATCCACCCCTGGTGTACGCACGTGTGTTTCTGTGTCTGTGATTTAATGCACGTCGGGAAAGGGAGGAAGTCAAAATGTTTGATTGATGGCACTTTTTAGCCGCTTTTTAAAGGAGCTTCAAGCAAGGGGGATTTTCCTACACTGTTCCCCCCAAAAAGCTTCGGACATTCTGGTAGATAAAGGGGTTTTTTTCCCCTTATATATATATAATAGAATAACAGAGTTGGAAGGCACCTTGGAGGTCTTCTAGTCCAACCCCTGCTTAGGTAGGAAACCCTACACCACTTCAGACAAATGGTTGTCCAACATGTTCTTAAAAACTCCCAGTGTTGGAGCATTCACAACTTCTGGAGGCAAGTTGTTCCACTGATTAATTGTTCTCACTGTCAGGAAATTCCTCCTTAGTTCTTGGTTGCTTCTCTCCTTGATTAGTTTCCATCCATTGCTTCTTGTCCTGCCCTCAGGTGCTTTGGAGAATAAGTTGACTCCAGAGGTGGGTTTCAGCAGGTTCTGACCAGTTCTGAAGAACTGGTAGCGGAAATTTTGAGTAGTTCGGAGAACCGGTAGTAAAAATTCTGACTGGCCCCACCTCCATCTATTCTCTGCCTCCCAAGTCCCAGCTGATCGGGAGGAAATGAGGATTTTGCAGTACCCTTCCCCTGGAGTGGGGTGGGAATGGAGATTTTACAGTATCCTTCCCCTGCCATGCCCACCAAGCCACGCCCACAGAACCGGTAGTTAAAAAATTTGAAACCCAAATTTGACTCCCTTTTCTTTGTGGCAGTCACGTTGAGCACCCAAAATGTGACCACATGACTCTGGGTTGGGCACTCTTTAACTTGGAATAGAGGTCGTAAATATCTTTTCAGGAGTCCATCAAAGCTTCAAAGGGTCATTAAGCGAGCCGTCATAAGTCAAGTATTAGCTATAATTGCTTTTCGGATACATTTTATGAAAAGGCATCCACTTCATGAGCTGAAACTCACTTTATCCGATGCCCAGTGGCTGGCTAGACTGATGGGAGGATTTAAATCGGGGTGAGGTGTGAAGGGAAAGGAAGGGAAGATTACATGGTTACATGGATGCCAGTTACATGCGACATGGACCTTACAGATTAACAGAGTTGGAAGGGACCTTGTAGGTCATCTAGTCCAACGCCCTGCCCAAATAGGAGACTCTATATCCGTGATTTATTTATTTATTTATTTATTTATTCAATTTATATGCCGCCCCTCTCCGAAGACTCAGGGTGGCTCACAATACACTCAAAAAATCACTATAAAAACACTTAAAAATTAAAAACATTAGAAACATTAAAATTCATTCACACCATTCATGGCTGGATCTCGCCGGATCACACGAGTGAGATCCAGGCCTGCCGGAAAAGCCAGGTCTTCACCGCTTTTCGGAAGGCCAATAGGGTGGGGATAGTCCGGACCTCAGGAGGTAACTTGTTCCAGAGAGCTGCGGCAGCCAGAGAGAAGGCCCTCCCCCGCGGGCCCGCCAGCCAGCTGTCAAGTTTTGAGGTCATCTCAAATAAATTGCATTTCAAACAAAGTCTTTGATGAAAAAAACTCCCATTTATTAAGCACGACATTCTAAATCCGACTCCATCGTAGCCAGCACTGACTTCCAGACCCAAAAACCTCCCTTTCCGTTCCCCATTCCCCTGCACTCATTGGCCATCTTCTAAGTCACTCTACCCCTAATCTACTGCTCCAGCTCAAAGGAATTTCCCCCCTCCCATCCCATCTCCTAGGGGATATTATCTCCAGGGAAAATAAGTAGGTGAAAAGTCAAACGTCCCTTTCCAGACGCCTCCGCTTCTCCTTCTTATGTCAGCACTAGAGTAAATGCAGCTTGAAGTGCTGACACCGGCATTGTGATGGCGAACCTATGGCACGCGTGCCACAGGTGGCACGTGGAGTCATATCTGCGGGCACGCGAGCATCGTCCTAGCTCAGCTCCAGCTGATTTTTGGGCCTTCTGGGCCTACCGGAAGTTAAGAAATGGCCCGTTACCAGCCTCCAGAGGGCTTCCAGGCAGGGGTGAGGGAAGCCGTTTTTGCCGTCCCCAGGAAAGCCCCTGGAGCCTGGGGAGGGTGAAAACCGGGCCTACCAGGCCCACTGGTAATCTTTTTTAGCTGTCAAATGCCAAAAGTGGGGGGGGCACAAGGAGGCATTGAATTATGGTTGTGGACACATACACACGCGACCCCCCCCCCACGCTGCCCCTGCTTTTGGCACTCCACGGCAGAAAGGTTAGCCCTCACTGCCCTATACCATTTCTGACAAATGGCAGTCCAAGTGCCCCTATCAATTAACAACTGTAATGTGCTAAAAAAACAACAACATTGTGTGTCTTGAGACATTTGGAAATAGTCTGAAACCTTTTGAAGTATATGACTTCAGCAGTTTTTCCCTGGGTGGTGCTACGAAAGTTTCATTTTTCCCTCAGAATTGAGGTCTGCGACAGAGTGTCCTAGAAAACTGATATTACATCGTCCCAATTTTGAGTCCTGATGTCAAGCGTGTGCTCGTTAATTCTTTCCTGAAAAAGTTGTCCCATGAACGGGGGCATCTCTCCCTTAATTGACGGAAGACAGAAAAGAAACCAGAATAACAGAGTTGGAAGGGACCTTGGAGGTCTTCTAGTCCAACCCCCTGCTTAGGCAGAAAACTCTATGCCAATGTTTGTCCAATCTTTTCTTAAAAACTTCCAGAAAACTTCCGGAATTTATTTTGGCTCTTTAGAGCAGGAGTGGGGAGGAAAGAGGGCCCTTTTATACCTTGTGGACCCCAACTCCCAGAATCCTGGGAGTTTGAAGTTCACGAGTTGAAGTCCACAAAATTTTGTGAGTTGAAATCCACAAGTTGAAGTCCACCAGAATTCTGGGAGTTGAAGTCCACGAGTCATAACAGAGCCATCGTTCTCCACCTCTCCTTCAGAGAATAGAATAGAATAACAGAGTTGGAAGGGACCTTGGAGGTCTTCTAGTCCAACCCCCTGCTTAGGCAGGAAACCCTACACCACTTCAGACAAATGGGTGTCCAACCTCTCCTTAAAAACTTCCAGTGTTGGAGCATTCACAACTTCTGGAGACAAGTTGTTCCACTGATTAATTGTTCTCACTGTTGGGAAATTTCTCCTTAATTCCAGGTTGCTTCTCTCCTTGATTAGTTTCCATCCATTGCTTCTTGTCCTGCCTTCAGGGGCTTTGGAAAACAGGCTGACACTATCCTCTCCTTCTTTCTGACAGCCCCTCAAATATTGGAAAACTGCTATCATGTCACCCCTAGTCCTTCTTTTTTCATTAAACTAGACATATTGAATTCAAGATTGTGGATAGGGGGATAAACTATATGTTAATAAAACACAATAGAATTCTAGCAGTTGTACCTACAGTAGTGGCCAAAATTGTGGAAACCTTTTGGGAAAAGTATATTTTCTAAAACTAGCTAGTAGTACCATAAAATTATATATCAATGGAAAGATAATTTAATCAAGAATGTAATGCAGTAACTTTTATGAAGGATTTGCTATCAGAACAGGAGTTATAGTATGAAGAAGAAAAGGAAAACACGTAGAAAAAAACGGGATATACAAAACTGATCACCATAGAAAAAATGAGATATACAAAAATTATTGCCATGTCAGTTAATACTTAGTTGGGTAACCTTTAGTATTAATTACGGCCTTACAATGTCTTCCCATGGAGTGAACCAAGTCTTTTGAGTTCTGCAGCTGTTCTAATAATGTGAAACCAAGATGGAATGATGGCTTCTATTAACTGGGTTTTATTGCTGGATCGCTTCTGACTAACAAGTTTCTTTAGTGGGCTCCATAGATTTTCATTTGGCTTAAGGTCTGGGCTATTCCAGGCCATTCCAGCAGTGGAATAGGATTATCTTGAAACTCCAAAAAAAATTATGTTATATAGCCATCAAACCTCAAAAATACACTTTCCCCAAAAGGTTTCCACAATTTTGGCCATTACTGTAGATATTAAAAATCAAACTGTAAGTGTTCCATTCCGAAGTTCCAACAGCACTGAAAAAAATGTGATTTATGACTGTTTTTCACACTTATGACCATTGCAGCTTCCCCATGGTCACATGATCGAAATCTGGACCCTTGGCAACTGGCATTTATGATGGTTGCAATGTCCAAGGGTCATGTGATCATCCTTTGTCACCTTCTGACTAGCTATGGGGAAGCCAGATTCACTTAACAACCGTGTTAGTCACTTAACAACTGTGGCAAGAACGATTGTAAAATGGAACCAACTTTTTAACCAAGCTCACTTAACAACGGTTTTGCTTAGCAATGGAAATTTTGGAGTCAGTTGTGATCGTAAGTCAAGGACTACCAATATGGTTAGATTTCCTAGAGTTTGCATCAGTGGTGGAATTCACAGAATTTTTTTTACTACCGGTTCTGTGGACATGGCTTGGTGGGTGTGATGTGGCTTGGTGGGCATGGCTTGGTGGGCATGGCAGGGGAAGGATACTGCAAAATCCCCATTCCCTCCCCACTGCTGGGGGAAGGATATTGCAAAATCTCCATTCTCACCCCACACTCCTGGGGGAAGGATATTGCAAAATCTCCATTCTCACCCCACACTCCTGGGGGAAGGATATTGCAAAATCCCCATTTCCTTCCCACTCCTGAGGGGAGGATATTGCAAAATCCCCTTTTTCCCCCACTCCTGGGGGGAGGATATTGCAAAATCTCCATTCCCTCCCCACTCCTGGGGGAAGGATATTGCAAAATATCCATTCTCACCCCACTCCTGGGGGAAGGATACTGCAAAATCCCCATTCCCTCCCCACTCCTGGGGGAAGGATATTGCAAAATCCCCATTCCCTCCCCACTGCTGGGGGAAGGATATTGCAAAATCTCCATTCTCACCCCACACTCCTGGGGGAAGGATATTGCAAAATTCCCATTTCCTTCCCACTCCTGAGGGGAGGATATTGCAAAATCCCCTTTTTCCCCCACTCCTGGGGGGAGGATATTGCAAAATCTCCATTCCCTCCCCACTCCTGGGGGAAAGATATTGCAAAATCTCCATTCCCATCCCACTTCTGGGGGAAGCATACTGCAAAATCTCCATTCTCACCCCACACTCCTGGGGGAAGGATATTGCAAAATCTCCATTCCCTCCCCACTCCTGGGGGGAGGATATTGCAAAATCCCCATTCCCCTCCCACTCCTGGGGGAAAGATATTGCAAAATCTCTATTCCCACCCCACTCCTGGGGGAAGGATATTGCAAAATCCCCATTCCCTCCCCACTCCTGGGGGGAGGATATTGCAAAATCTCCATTCCCACCCCACTCTGGGGCCAGCCAGAGGTGGTTATTTGCCGGTTCTCTGAACTATTCAAAATTTCCGCTACCGGTTCTCCAGAACCTGTCAAAACCTGCTGAATAGCATCTGTGGTTTGCATCCCTTTTTGGAAAAATCAGGTAAAATTTTCAGGTGAAAATAAGATGAGATTTGGGAGCCTGAATTTCTACTTCATGTTACAGCATGAAGTGCATCTCTGGAACAGAAGAGCAGATCCAAAAATTATCTTTTCCAAAATGAAATCGGTACCCAGTTTTCAGTTTGACTCGAAGCAGAGGCCCTATTTCCCTGTTTTGGAAATTAACCACGATAATTTCAATTTCATAAAACAGGATGGAGAATCTTTAGAGGATGGGATGCAGTAAAAAAAAAAAAAAATTGGCCATGCGTGTGCCAGATATTAAGCCCACATGGAGTAGCGTTATCTCTCCTTGGCTGCTCTTATCTGTCCTTTGAAGTTCTAGGTGAGATCTATCGGCTTCCACCCTCCAAAGAAAGAACGGGGAAAAAAATACACGGATTTGTGTGTTCCAGGGAAGGATGTTCTTTCAAAAGACAATGAGCTAAAAAAAAAGGAGGGGAGAAATCTAAGTTTTAAATTAGATAAGGAAGCATCTGAGCCCAAAAGAAACCTCGTAGGTTTTTCACATCCTTCCATGGAGATAAGAATGATCAAAGCTTTTAAACACTGCCGAGAGAAATTTAATGCAAAGAGAGAGAAATATATATATATATAAATAGTTGCCTAGCAGCTGGAATTTCTAACACAGGAGGGATCTAATTGGCTCAGGTCAGAAATAAGACCTGGATGGAGTTTTTAATCCAGCATTGGCAAAACACAGCAATGTGAATTTTCCCTCCTTTCTTTTTTTCCTTCTTTCCTTCCTCCTCCTCTTTTTTATTTTTTTACCCTGCAGGAAAATTAATTGCAGAAGGTGGGGGCTAGCTTGAAAGGGAATCAAGGAAGGACTGCTTTTATTCAATTTGCATCTCCCAGAATAAAGATCCTGTCAATTTGTTGAGGATTAGAACATAAGCTTTCAGATCTCCTCCAGATACATTAAAATTCCCCCACCCGCCATTTCATTATTTAAAGTCAAACGTTAATGTTGGTTATACAGCGCTTGTAGAGTTAGTGCCTAGACAAGCTCTAAGGACCGTGCCCACGATGAGATCGGATCCGGCTGATGGGGCCGTCCTGGAGAATGAAAAGGGCCGGCTCGCGTCGCTTCGGCCTGGTCTACCCAGGGGGGAAAGGCTACCGGTTGGCTCCGGTTCGGGAAAACCGGTTGTAATAAATGCTACCGGTTTGGGCGAACCGATAGTTTAAAAAAGCTTCCTCCGAACCGGTATTTCCAACAATCAGCTGTGCTGCGAGGTTTAGCTTTGCTAGAAAGCAGGAAATCGCACAGCACAGCTGATCCCCCCCCCTCGCTGTTCTACTTACCCCAGCCTCCTTTTGGTGGATATCGTGCATGCGTGTACAGCGCACACAGGCACACACCACACATGCACACTCACACCACGCTCATTTGGCATGCAGCACGCATGCATGCATTCAGCACACAGTTGACATGCATCATGCAAGTGCGCATTCAGTATGCACTTGGCATGCATCACGCAAGCACGCATTCAGTATGCACGTGGCATGCAGCATGCATGTGCGCATTCAGCAGGCAGTTGACATGCATCACGCAAGCTCGCATTCATTACGCACTTGGCATGCATCACGCATGTGCGCATTCAGCACGCAGTTGACATGCATCACACAAGCGCACATTCAGTACACAATTGACATGCATCATGCAAGCGTGCATTCAGTACGCACATGGCATGCAGCACGCATGCATGCATTCAGCACGCAGTTGACATGCATCACGCAAGCACGCATTCAGTAGGCACTTGGCATGCATCACACAAGCGCACATTCAGTATGCACATGGCATGCAGCACACATGTGCGCATTCAGCACGCAGTTGACATGCATCACGTATGTGCGCGTTCAATATGCAGTTGACATCCATCACGCAAGCTCGCATTCAGCACGCAGTTGACATGCATCGCACATGCACGCATTGAGCATGCACTTGGCATGCAGCACGCATGTGCACCTACAGTGCGCACTTAGCACGCAGTGTGCATGCGCAGCCAGCAAACCAGTAGCAAACCGGTTCAGATTTCACCACTGGGTCTACCCAATGCAAAGAGGAAACCTTGAGCTAGTAGTTTAGGGAGTGGCATCAAGCTGGCCACACCCTCCCAGTTGGCCACACCCTCCCAGTCGTCCACGTCCCGAGGTCAACCACAGCCCTGATGCGGCCCTCAATGAAATTGAGTTTGACACCCCTGGTCTCAACCTTAGCAACTTTAAGATGGGTGGACTTCATCTCCCAGCATTCCCGGACAGCATGGATAGACCAACTCCCAGAATGCTGACTGGGGAATTCTGGGAGTTGAAGTCCATTGGTCATCATTCTTCATTTAACGACCGTTCAAAGTTACAACGGCCCTGAAAAATGTGAACTTATGACCATTTTTCACAGTTACGACCTTTGCAGCATCCCCATGATCACATGATCCAGATTCAGATGCTGGTTCATACTTAATGACCGTTGCTGTATCCCAAGGTCACAGAAGGTCCCCTTTGCTGACCTTCTCACAAGCAATGGGGAAGCTAGATTCACTTAACAACCGGGTTACTCACTTATCGACTGCAGTGATTCACTTAACCACTGTGGTAGGGAAGGTCAGAAAGTGGGGCAAAAACTCACTTTAAAATGTTTCACTTAACAACAGAATTTTGGGGGTTAAATGTGGTTTAACCACATTTAATATTTAATATTAATAATTAATTAATTAATTATAATTAATAATAAATAATATTTAATAATATGGTACAAGGACTACTTGTACTTATAAATAAAGGAGAAAAGTATAAGGTAAAGGTATATGTGCTAGTCGTTCCTGACTCTAGGGGGCGGTGCTCATCTCCGTTTCAAAGCCGAACAGCCAGCGTTGTCCAAAGACGTCTCCGTGGTCATGTGGCTGGCATGACTCAACGCCAAAGGCGCACGCAGCGCTGTGACCTTCCCACCAAAGGTGGTCCCAATTTTCCTACTTGCATTTTTTACCTGCTTTCGAACTGCTAGGTTGGCAGAAGCTGGGACAAGGAACGGGAGCTCACCCCGTTACACGGCACTCGGGATTCGAACCGCTGAACTGCCGACCTTTTGATCAACAAGCTTGGCGTCTTAGCCACTGAGCCACCTAATTTTGTTCATGCAAAATTAGTTTTTTATAAGGCTTCTTCAAAAGGTTTACATTATTCTGTATAATAATTCATGACTATTTGAATCTCACAGTTCTTATAATTAATATTACTGGATGCATTCTATTTGGGAAAGTGTTAATATTGTAACAATGCAAATGCAAAAAAACAAAACAAAACCCTATGTCTCTGCTAAAGATTTTACTTTGGGTGTTGAAGCTTCCATTTTCAACACTTTCCTTGGTGAAACGTTCATGCGTAATAAGTATTTCTTGTGCTTTAAAATAACTATGATCACGATGATGTAATCTTGGCTCATAGCATCATTTTTTTTCTCCCCATCTTGTTAGGACACCCTGGTTGTTCTGCCAAAATTATATTACAGCCAGGCATTTGCTAATTACATTGTACCCAGTATGGTGCAAATTACACAGTCAATAGATTTGGAATCAGTTATTTGTGGTTAATTGATGGTGCTTTCTGAAAGAACTCTATAATAGTCAGCCTTTCGATTTTCAAACGGGGGGCCTATAAAAGTGTCGTTTCTTTATTTTCTCTTACCTCCACTGATTGATGGCGTCCTCTAATTTCCAAGGGACGAGTAAGACCACAGTCTTAAAAGCTACTGAAATTTTGCTAGCTGTAACAATGTTCTTTTTCCCATACTTCTATCCAGAGGTGGTATTCAGCCGGTTCGGACAGGTTTGGGCGAACTGGTAGCAGAAATTGTGGGTCCTGTACCCAGGAATGGGCTTCAAAAATTTTAGCAATGGGTTCTCTGCCTGGTTGCTGGTTGGGTGTGGCTATGGTGGGAGTGGCCTAGTTGGCCTGCTGCACCACAGTGGAGGGGGGGCGTTTTTGCCCTCCCCAGGCTCTGGAGGCTTTCCTCAAGCCTCCGGGAGGGCGAAAACGGCCTCCCCAGGCTCCGAGGCCCTCTGGAGGCCGAAAACCGGCCTATTTCTGGCCTTTCCGAACTTCCAGTAGGCCCATTTTTCGTCCTCCCTGAGCCTCCGTGCACGCCCTGCACTTACCTGCATCCAAAACGGGCCACGTGGGGACTCCTGGGAGGGGAGGGGAGGGGCAGGCGGGGCCAGCCAGGAGTGGGATTTGGGGGGTTCTCTGAACTGCACAGAATCTTAGCTAGAGGTTCTTCCGAACCCCTGCGAATCCCCAGCAGCCCACCCCTGCCTGAAGATGTGGGTGCGGGTCAAACTGTGAATTGTGAATTTGGAGGGAACATGAGGAATTTTAGGAAGGGACCTTATTTTTAAAAGTGATCAGGATTATGCAGGTAAAACCTAACTACACTTCCATAGATGGCGAAAACTCTGGGTCTAGCTTCCTTTCAGAGTCATCATCCCCCAGTCACAGAGTCACTTTCCTGCTGGTTGATGGTGACTTCCAAAGCGGCCTTCTCTGCAATGCGTGCCTAGCACAGGATGTGTTGAAATAGTTCTTTGTTTTTATTGATTCTTTTACATTCTTAGCGTACTCTTAACGGAGAAGGTTTTCTGGGTGGTAAGAGAGAGGCTAAAAGATATCCGGTGTACCAATACGCTGATAAAAACAAAGCTTAAATCAAGAACAGAGGGTTGAATTTAACTTGTTTTTAATACAGCCTTTCTCAGCTGAGGGAGGGAGGGACAGAGAAAGAGAGAGAGAAAGAAAGAAAGAAAGAAAGGGGAAGAGTGGGAGGAAGGAAGGAAGAGAGAGAAGAAAGGGAGGGAGGGAGAATGACATAAAGAAAGAGAGAGATGGGAAGGAAGGAAGGGTGAGAGGAAGGAAGGCAGAAAGAAATGAAAGAGAGAGAGAAGGAAGAAAGGAAGGGAGGGAGAGAGAGAAAGAAAGAGAGAGGGAAGGAAGGAGGGAGGGAGAGAAAGAAAGAGAGGGAAGGAAGGAGGGAGGAAGGGAGGGAGAGAAAGAAAGAGAGAGGGAAGGAGGGAGGCAGAGAGAGAGAAAGACAGAGAGAGAGGGAAGGAAGGAGGGAGGGAGGGAGAAAGACAGAAAGAAAGAGAGAGGGAGGAAGGAAGGGTGGGAGGAAGGAAGGCAGAAAGAAATGAAAGAGAGAGAAAAGGAAGGAAAGAGGGAGGGAGAGAGAGAGAAAGACAGAAAGAGAGGGGGGAAGGAAGGTGGGAGGGACAGAGAAAGACAGAAAGAGAAAGAGGGGAGGAAGGCGGGAGGGAGGGAGAAAGACAAAGAGAGAGGGAAGAAAGGGTGGGAGGGAGGAAGGAAGGCAGAAAGAAATGAATGAAAGAGAGAGAGGGAAGGAAGGAGGGCGGGAGGGAGAGAGAAAGACAGAGAGAGAGAGAGGGAAGGAGGGAGGGAGGGAGGGAGAAAGAAAGAGAGAGAGAGAGAGAAAGAAGGAAGGAAAGTTTTTTTTAGCTCACATTCAGTGCAAAACCAGCACGGTGGTGGGATTGTTGTTCCATATCACAACTCAGCTGTTCACTTGCCGCTTTGCGCTTGTTGTAAAGCTTGTAAAACACGGATTGCGTAGGTTAGAAGTGAAATTGCTGTGTGAATTGTTTTGTTTACTTTGTCATTTTTACACAAGGAGCTGCTGCATGAGATCTGAAAATTATTGCAAGAATTCCTCCAGGCTAAAAACATCAAGCAAAGGTTATTTTAGCAAGTCATGTATTCGTTTATGTCCGATCTTAATCCCAATGAAAATTATGAGTTTTATTTGCGGGGAGAGGGCAGGGGAACCCACAAAATCACTTATTTTAGAGAGGGTTGCAATAACACTTTTAAAATCCCTTGGGATAGTTCAGCCCATAAACCTATCCATTTGTGTTTCATTGAACGATAGTTTTAAAAACCTAGTATAATGTTGTTGTGTGAACCCGGCCCAAATATCAGCTTCTCTGAACATTTTTTGAAAATCAGCAGTTTTAATCAGAATTGTTCTCAATTAAACGAAACGTGTAAAAAAAAATTGCTTTGCCTTTTCTGGTTTTTTTTTTTATTTAAATAGAAGTTTCAAATCAGAATATTTTGTTCTCTCCCCGTTACAGGAGTCACGTGGTCACAATTGTTTTGATTTTTCCACTCTATGTGGAGAAAAGAAGCATTGTGTTTTTGCTTCCAAGAACAAGAATTGACTTTTACAGTCGATGTTAAGCATTGACAGAATGTGTTTATTAAATAGACTATTTCGATACCCATGTCCAGCAGTACGAAAATATCAAAGCAAAAAAGCTGCATTGAGGTTACCCCCCCCCCAAAAAAAATCCAGCCCAATATTTGGAATATGTCCAGATTGTACATATTCAATGATTTTTTTTAATTCATCCATTAATATCTAGACTTTATCTGGAGTTGCTTTGGATAGCGAGATAGTGGCATATTTTAAAAAAGCTCGCTAAATAACTGTCTCACTTAGCAACAGAAATATTGGGCTCTTTTATAGTGGTAAATCGAGGGCCGATTATATTTTGTTGTTATTATTATTATTTATTTTATTTATTTTATTTTATATCAAATTTATATACCGCCCTTCTCCCTGAGGACTCAGGGTGGTGTACAGCCAAATAAAAACATAGACTACAAACATTAAAATACTATTAAAAAGGTATATATAAATTTGGCCCTGTAATTAAAAAATAATGACAAACCAATTAAAAACATTTAAAAGTGTTAAGCCAGCCCGGCTTGCTGAAAAAAGAAAGTTTTAAGGGCACGGCGGAAGGCACCGAGGTCTTGGATTCTCCTTATCTCTGGGGGCAGTTGGTTCCAGAGTGTGGGTGCCCGCACAGAGAAGGCCCTTCCTCTGGGGGTCACCAGCCTACATTGTTTGGCTGATGGCACCCCAAGGAGGCCCTCTCTGTGGGAGCGCACGAGTCGATGGGAGGCCGTCGGTAGCAGCAGGCGGTCTCGAAGATAGCTAGGTCCTTATTCCATATTTCATAATAAAAGAAGGACTGGTACTTATTCAGTTATTCCTTTCTCCACAGGTAAAGTGGAAGTAGAACATATCCAGGACAGAACTGCCTACTTCAAGCACCATTTGATGGATTATTCTTAATTACTTTCCAACAGGTAAAGTACCTTCTCTCCCTCTGGATATTAATGTTGTTCTAGAACAGGGGTGTTGTAGAATTGGGGATGTGGTGGCTCAGTGGCTAAGATGCTGAGCTTGTCGATCGAAAGGTCGGCAGTTCAGCGGTTCGAATCCCTAGTGCCGCGAAATGGGGAGAGCTCCCGTTACTTGTCCCAGCTTCTGCCAACCTAGCAGTTTGAAAGCACGTAAAAAATGCAAGTAGAAAAATAGGGACCACCTTTGGTGGGAAGGGAACAGCGTTCCGTGCGCCTTTGGCGTTGAGTCATGCCGGCCATATGACCACGGAGACGTCTTCGGACAGCGTTGGCTCTTCAGCTTTGAAACGGAGATGAGCACTGCCCCCTAGAGTCGGGAACGACTAGCACATATGTGCGAGGGGAACCTTTACCTTTTTAGAACAGGGGTGTCAAACTCAATTTCTTTTCTTTCTTTTTTTGAAAAGCTTTTTTTTATTTTTTAACATAAAACATAAAATACATCTTTTTAGAGCAAGGATTTGATCCGGTATAAAGTAAATACAATTACTCATATTCCCTCAACTAATTTTGTTCCAAATTTTATCCATTTACATCTTTAAAAAAAAAAAAAGAATTTTTTTTTTATTCTAAACATTTAAATTTTAGACATTCTACTATGTCACCCTAAATTCTAAACAATTATTTCCAAATAGACATCATTCCAAATCTTTGTCATTTTAACGATCAATATTTCATATATATTCCAACTTGACGCCACTCCCCAAACGGCTGGCATGTTTCCTCTTCGCACTGGGTAGACCAGGCCGAAGCCACGCTGGCCTGATCTTCCCTCTTCGCATTGGGTAGACCAGGACGGCCCCGCAGGCCGGATCCAACCACATTGCGGACTGCATCCAACCACATCGCGGGCTGCATCTGGCCTGCGGGCCTTGAGTTTGGCTCACCTGTTCTAGAAGGCATTTGACACAGTTGTTCACACTGCCTCAAAAGGAATCATTATCACTACCTGGGATTTTGGGATTCGGCCTTGCCGGACTCTCTTGGCAAGAGATGCATTTGAGAAACCACCAGCAATAAGCAAGGAGCTGCTGAGCTCTGCAGCTGTGCATAATGACGGTGTTTTACATCTGTCGGCTGTTGTAAGGTACAGGCCTTAAGACCCTCGCGTGCTTCAGTGCTACTTCGCCTTCCATTGAGGATCGGTGTAAACATCTGTCTTTTCTCTGGCTGATAGCAGTTTTAACATCTTCCTCTTCGGCCTGCAAAGATCTATAAAAATTCCCCTCGTGCACGGTCTCAAAGGTGTTTTTTGCAAGAGGCAACTGGGCTTTGTTTGTTTTTCCTTGAAGACGTTTCGCTTCTCATCCCAGAAGCGTCTTTAGTTCTGAGTGAACGGTGGAGAATGGAAAGATTTATATTCTTTGCAGTCCTCTGGTCGTTAGTACTCCCTCTGAGAGTCACTGAGGCTGCTTGGAGGTTTATTTGTGCCCTTTGGGTCGTCTGAATAATGCAAATGGATCTGGAGCCTTCTTGTGCAGAGCAGTGTTGGGCCACTTTAAGATTTCTGGACTTCAACTCCCAGAATCCCCTGGACAGTCTCCTTCCTGTCAATCTCCTTCCTTTCTATGAGCCACGGTGGCGCAGTGGTTAGAGGGCAGTACTGCAGGCTACTTCTGCTGACTGCCAGCTGCCTGCAATTTGGCAGTTCAAATCTCAGCCTTCCATCCTTCAATGGTGGGTAAAATGAGGACCTAAATTGTTGGGGGCAATAGGCTGATTCTGTAAACCGCTTAGAGAGGGCTGTAAAAGCACTGTAAAGCGGTATATAAGTCTAAGTGCTATGGCTATTCCTTCTTTCTGGCTCAAATAGGTAATTTCTATATGAGAAACTGTTCTGCTTTGAGGTAGACCAGGATGGGCAAATCATGGCCGCAACATCTCATTGTCAGGTCCTTGCACCCCATGAACGGATGAGTGACAGTTGTACAGGTAGTCCTTGACTTACGACATTTTGTTTAGTGTCCATTCGAAGTTACAACAGCCCAGAAAAAAATGATTTATGACTGTTTTAACAACTGTTGCAGCATCCCCAGAATCAGATGATCCAAATTCAGACGCTTGGCAAACTCCGTATTTATGACGGTTGCAGTCCTGGTGACACGTGATCCCCTTTTGCGACCTTCTGACAAGCAAAGTCGATGGGGAAGACCAGATTCGCTTAACAACCGTGATACTAACTTTACAGCTGCAGTGATTCACTGGCGAGAAAGGTTGTAAAATGGAGGAAAACTCACTTAATAAATATCTCACGTCTCCATGGAAATGTTGGGCTCAACTGTGCTCGTAAATCAAGGACTACCTGTATCCAGATGTGGTATTCAGCCGGTTCGGGCCAATTTGCCTGAACTGGTAGCAGAAATTGCTGGTGAGCCCGCCCACCTGGCCTGGCTCTATGCCATCCTATTTAGGCTCATTTCTGAGACTGGGCACATACAGGGAAGGCGCGTGCGCCAGCAAAGCACGTGGACAAAAGACTGGGCACATGCATGGATGAGATGTGTGCACTCACATTTGCGAACCAGAGGTGGTATTCAGCCGGTTCAGACCGGTTCGTCCGAACTGATAGCGGAAATTGCTGGTGGGTCCGCCCACCCGCCCCGGCTCTATGCCATCCTATTTAGGCTCATTTCTGAGACTGGGCACATACAGGGAAGGCGCGTGTGCCAGCAAAGCACATGCATGAAAGACTGGGCACATGCATGGATGAGATGCGTGCACTCACATTTGCGAACCAGAGGTGGTATTCAGCCGGTTCAGACTGGTTCGTCCGAACTGGTAGCGGAAATTGCTGGTGGGTCCGCCCACCCGCCCCAGCTCTATGCCATCCTATTTAGACTCGTTTCTGAGACTGGGCACATGCACGGAAGGCACGCGTGCCAGCAAAACACATGCACGAAAGACTAGGCGCATGTGTGGATGGGGCGCATGGGCTCACATTGGCGAACCGGTAGGGAAAGTAAGTGAATACCACCCCTGTCTGTATCTCGTGTGTGTGTGTGTGTTTGTGTGTGTGTGCGCGCGCACACACAGACCCTCCTCCATCCTATCCGATGCCTTGACTGCCTTATCCCTGCATCTTTTCTTGTCATCTTCTGGTAACTCTCTTCATATAGTGACGATAAATAGACGATCCTTTTTTTCCCCCACCTAGCAAAGCATCGATAGAGGTGATTTGATGCTGAGATAGATTTGCAGCCATTGCGGCTGTTTGGATTTTTGGAAGAAGAAAGATTAAAAAGTTGAACGTAAGTGAAGGCAACGCGCGTCTCAAGTCAACTACATCTGTCACCCAAAATTAATGAAAAGTGGCCAATAGTTAACCTGAGTAGGCTCTCTGCTACAAAATACTGTTTTTCCACCTGCCTCTCCTTGAAGATAATAACCTGCTTTGGTGCTACAGAACCGTCCCTCCGAAGAGAATCTCAGCATTTTGACAAATGTTAGTGAATTAAATTGGAAAATAACGGAGTATTACAAGCCTGAGGTGTAGTAAATGACAATGGTGAGATCCTGGGTGTAATAACGTCATCCACGTTTTGAGGGACGGTGAACGTCTGGAGGGGCTGCCTCCAGCTGGGTGCTTCCTAGCTATGTTGGATTACACGTTCCATGGTTCCCAGGCGGCACAGCTGTGCTGAGTGAAGCTCGCGTGTCTTGTAGTCAAACCGTTTTGGAGGCTTCAGACGGGATAAGCTCACGGAAGAACCTCTGGAGATTAGAAATGGCATTCATACCAAAATCTGATTTTGGGTGCATACTCCTGAATGACCACAAGGGGTCAGAATAATTCTGTTTTCAATATTTGCTGCCCTCTAGTGTCCTGATATGATAAGTCCTACAAATAAACTGAGACCCTGGTAGTAGTCCTTCACGTAACAACCACAACTGGGATCAGAATTTCCGTTGTTTAAGGGAATCACACCCAACCCTTCATTTAGTGACCAGTCAAAAATGACAGTGGCTCTGGAAAAAGGTGACTTATGACTGATCCTCGCACTTGTGACTGTTGCACCATCTCCATGCTGTGTTCAAAATTCAGCCCCTTGGCAACTCGTGTCTAGTTATGATGACATCCAGGGTCAAATGGACAATGTTTGTGACTTTCCCCGCTGGCTTTTGACAAGCAAAATAAATGGGGGAAGCTGGATTTGGTTAACAACCACGTGATTCACTTAACAACTGCAGGGTTTTGCTGAAGTACCTTGGCAAAAAGACCCAAAGGTGCTTTTTCAAAAGGCAACTGGATTTTCTCATTTTTCTTTGAAGATGTTTCACTTCTCATCCAAGAAGATTCTTCAGTTCTAACTGAATGGTAGAGAATGGAAGGATTTATATTCCTTGCAGTCATCTGAGAGTTGTTGAGGTCACTTGGAGGCCAAGAAGGATCCACATCCATATGCACTATTCAGGTGACCCTGAGGACACAGACAAACCTCCAAGTGGTCTCAACGACTCTCTAAAAGAATGCAAATGACTAGCTGTCTGCAAGGAACATAAATCCTTCCATTCCCCACCATCCAGTCAGAACTGAAGAAGCTTCTCGAATGAGAAGCGAAACGTCTTCAAAGAAAAACCAAGAAAATCCAGTTGCCTCTTGAAAAAGCACCTTTGGGACAACCATGAACCTGGATGACTGAGAATTTCCATAGACACAAAAAGAAGCAACAAAATTAGCAAAAAATGAGGTAAAAAAATTGGGCACAATTCACTTAAGAACGACTTCCTTGGCAACAGAAATTCATCCGCATTGTGGTCGTACGTCAAGGACCACCTATCTTGAGGATCTTCTGCCTGAATTTTCTTTCTTGTTGCTGCTGTACAACATCATTTTATCACTGGATATATTAGGAATCAAACCGAGAGTTTTCTGCGTGTAAAGTTAGTCCTGTACCCAGGGGTGGGCTTCAAAAATTTTAGCAAGGGGTTCTCTGCCTGGTTGCTGGGTGGGTATGGCCTAGTCCAGTGGTGGGTTCCATCCGGTTCAGCTGAGCCAGTAGCGATGACGATATGACGTCACCGAACTGCTCCCCCCCCCCGCCCTCCCCCCCACGTTATTCTTACCTTTTATTTGGTTCCACCCCCAATCTATTGCTGCTTCCTGAGTCCCAGCTGATGACTAGAGGGAAAAAAACTGTTTAAACTCTTGCCGCGGGGCTTCAAAGGGCCGTCCTACAGCTGATCAGTGTTAAAAGCAAACAAATGAGTTGGGTCGTAAGTGTGAGGACTGGTCGTAAGTGCGAGGACCATCCAGAAATGACTCTGACCAGCTAGCCACGCCTACCTAGTCACATGACCTCCAAGCCACACCCACAAAATAAGCCACCGCCACAGAACCGGTAGTAAAAAAATGTAGAACCCACCCCTGGCCTAGTCAGACTGCTGTACCACGGCAAGGGGGTGTTTTTGCCCTCCCCGGGCTCCGTGGGCTTTCCTTGAGCCTCTGGGAGGGCAAAAATGGCCTCCCCATGCTCCGGAGGCCCTCCGGAGGCCGGAAACGGGCCCATTTCTGGACTTCCTGAAATGGTAGGCCCATTTTTCACCCTCCCTGAGCCTCCGCGTGCGCCCTGCACTTACCTGCATCCAAAATGAACCGTGTGGGGACTCTTGGGAGGGGTGGGGTTAGGAGGGGCCAGCCAGGAGTGGGATTTGGGGGTTCGCCGAACTGCACAGAATCTTAGCTAGAGGTTCTCCCGAACCCCTGCGAAGTCCCAGCAGCCCACCCCTGCCTATACCGCCTGTCCATTAAGGTTTCAATCCTAATTAAACACATCTAATTAATACACATAGCTTTTTAAAGGGTAAATTAACTGGTTGGCAGAGAGCAGATACTGTAGCTCGGCCTGCTTTTTTTAAAAAAACAAAATACTTTTTTTAATGGTTGACTGAGAAGAACTGGGACCTCAGATCTGAACTCCCTTCACCCGAGAGCAAACGGGGGGATCTGCCCTGTCAGGTTTTCGCAACTCGCCAGCCACAATATCCTGGCAGAGAGTAAATAGCCACAGATTGGATCCTTGGGCGCCTGCTGAGCCGCACGGGGAGAGAAAGGCATCAAGTGCCCAGAGAGCAATTCAGACAGCCTTCCTTCTTCCCTAGTTCAACGCCTGCATTTTGGACCCAGCCCAGAATTGAAATTTGATTTAATTTGCACTTTTCTAATTAGACAGTAACGGATGGGAAGTGGGCGGGCGAGGGGAAGGTGGCGAGGCTTCCAAGTTTGCAGGGAAGCCAAAACAACAGGAATGTGGAAGGGGACTCGACGATTGTGTTGAATATTCATGCGCCCCTGCTTTGCGGGCGCAAGGTGCATGAAGGCACAGGGAGGTTTGCGCCGGTTTGAACCCAGCGTGGCTCTTGACTGTTTGCATCTGCCAAGTCTCCCTTAATTAATTCCTTTTCCCCGTAACGTAACGACGAACGAATCTTGTTTTATTCGGAGCTGATTCCGTTTACGAAAATGCAATCCGGATAGAATATTTGGTGGGGAAAGAAAAACGGGGGAGGGGGGAGAAGGGTTTACCGCATGGCGGTTATTTTATATTTTGCATTCTGGGTTAGCGGGGCTAAAATTATGTTTTAAGCTCCCTCCTGTTTCTTTGGAAGAAAGGGTATTGAAATAGATCAATAAACAAAGGAGGGAAAATGTGCATACTGATCAGCTGTTCAGTGCTTCTCGTGTTTGCTCTGCAATCGATGGGCACAGTGGAACGGCTGTGCCCAGTGATGGGATTCAGCCGGTTTGGGCCAGTTCGGACAAATTGGTAGTTAAATTGCTGGCTATCCCCGCCTTGCCCTGCCCCTTCCAGAAATCCCCACCTGCCCCATTTCTGCTCCCAGGAGGCTGCAGGGAGGCCTCTTAGGCCCAAAAGGGGGTGCAGGGGGGTGGCGCATCCCCGTCCCCCCCCATGGCCCGATTTTGCTCCAAAACGGGGTGCAGGAGGACGAGGGGTGCTGCGTGTCACACCCGCTGGCCACACCCACTATGGCCACGCCCACCCAACCGGTCATTAGGGCAGAGAACCGGTTGTTAAATTATTTGAATCCCACCACTGGCTGTCCCTTTCCCTGCATCCACTAATCAGTAACCCAGGCACTAACCAGGTTATCTACCATCTCTTGCTCAGGGAGGACAAGCATTCATTACAGGCTAGTTACATGCAGAGGTGGGTTTCTTCAACTAACATGCCCAAAAACCTCACTCCAAGCATGCAAACAAAATTCTAACATCTTTGGCTCTATACACCACCACAATGGAGTTGGAATGAAACAAACACAATGTGAGTTAACTACAGACTGTCAGCTTTAATTTGAGGGTATGTACATCCAACTCAGGTGAACGGTGTAGGACTTACAGCAGTTTGCATATGTGCCTCCCACTTGTTAAGGGACCAAAAGTAATGGGACAGAATAATAATCATAAATCAAACTTTCCCTTCTTAATACTGAAGTCTGGAACGCATAGACATCACCAGACGCTGGGTTTCATCCCTGGTGATGCTCTGCCAGGCCTCTACTGCAACTGTCTTCAGTTCCTGCTTGTTCTTGGGGCATTTTCCCTTCAGTTTTGTCTTCAGCAAGTGAAATGCATGCTCAATGGGATTCAGGTCAGGTGATTGACTTGGCCATTGCATAACATTCTACTTCTGTCCCTTCAAAAACTCTTTGGTTGCTTTTGCAGTATGCTTTGGGTCATTGTCCATCTGCACTGTGAAGCGCCGTCCAATGAGTTCTGCAGCATTTGGCTGAATGTGAGCAGATAATATTGCCCAAAACACTTCAGAATTCATCCTGCTGCTTTTGTCAGCAGTCACATCATCAATAAATACAAGAGAACCAGTTCCATTGGCAGCCATACATGCCCACGCTATGACACTACCACCACCATGCTTCACGGATGAGGTGGTATGCTTAGGATCATGAGCAATTCCTTTCCTTCTCCATACTCTTCTCTTCCCATCACTCTGGTACAAGTTGATCTTGGTCTCATCTGTCCATAGGATCTTGTTCCAGAACTGTGAAGGCTTTGTTAGATGTTGTTTGGCACACTCTAATCTGGCCTTCCTGTTTTTGAGGCTCACCAATGGTTTACATCTTGTGGTGAACCCTCTGTATTCACTCTGGTGAAGTCTTCTCTTGATTGTTGACTTTGACACACATACACCTACCTCCTGGAGAGTGTTCTTGATCTGGCCAACTGTTGTGAAGGGTGTTTTCTTCACCAGGGAAAGAATTCTTCGGTCATCCACCACACTTGTTTTCCGTGGTCTCCCAGATCTTTTGGTGTTGCTGAGCTCACCGGTGCATTCCTTCTTTTTGAGAATGTTTCAAACAGTTGTTTTGGCCATGCCTAATGTTCTTGCTATCTCTCTGATGGGCTTGTTTTGTTTCTTCAGCCTAATGATGGCTTGCTTCACTGATAGTGACAGCTCTTTGGATCTCATCTTGAGAGTTGACAGCAACAGATCCCAAATGCAAATAGCACACTTGAAATGAACTCTGGGCCTTTTATCTGCACATTGTAATTGGGGTAATGAGGAAATATCACACACCTGTCCATGGAACAGCTGAGAAGCCAATTGTCCCATTACTTTTGGTCCCTTAACAAGTGGGAGGCACATATACAAACTGCTGTAAATCCTACACCGTTCACCTGAGTTGGATGTACATACCCTCAAATTAAAGCTGACAGTCTGCAGTTAACGCACATTGTGTTTCTTTCATTCCAACTCCATTGTGGTGGTGTATAGAGCCAAAGATGCTAGAATTGTGTCGATGTCCCAATATTTCTGGACCTGACTGTATATATATATTCGTTTCTAGGCTTTTTTTCTGGCAGCCAGCAAACACTCTGCTGCCAGATTTTGTTACTACCGGTTCTGTGGGCGTGGCTTGGTGGGCGTGGCAGGGGAAGGATACTGCAAAATCTCCATTTCCACCCCACTCTGGGGCCAGCCAGAGGTGATATTTCCCAGTTTTCCAAACTACTCAAAATTTCCACTACCGGATCTCCGAACTGCTCAAAATTTCCGCTACCGGTTCTCCGAACTGCTCAAAATTTCCGCTACCGGTTCTCTAGAACCTGCTGGATTTCACCCTTGGTTGTCAGAAAACACCCTTGCTTTATTTCCTGGATAATGTCGAATTATTTGAAGAACTTTTAATTTCTCCCTTCCTCCCGTAACATCTTATCTCATTCAGCAAACAACCCTCAGCTCCGTATTCACGCGAAATATATCATTCAAACCCTTCTTCATCTTATCCTACATTTATCTCGCTCAACAAAGTCACGGTAAACGTTGTTCCGGGGATCTATTTCTCAACTGAGTTGCTGAAAACCCACAAATGTGTCCTGGGTGCCCCCCACCCCCACCCTTCCCAGGGTACAGCCGCACACAACTGTTGCTCATTGTCATTTCTTTCACTCTTTCTTTCAGAATTCTCCCAAATGTATTCGCCTGGGAATACATTTGATTATCATCTCCCCCGTAGTTTTTTGCATTCAGACTTGCTACTTTCCTCTTTGTGTAGGGCAACAATTGTGGCATTCTTCCATTCGTCGGGCACGCACGTAGCCGTTCGTGCACATTAAACAACCCACTTAGCCGTTTCCTGAGCAAACAGTATCCAGATTTTCATAGTCCTCCGTTTGCACCATCTGTACACTTTCTTAAGATTCTCACAGCATTTATAATTTGCTTTTTGTGTGTGTGTGTGTCTTGGGTTGTTCACGTTTTTTGTTATTCCTTTCTATTCTCCTCTTTATCACTACCATTCTTGTTTAGGTCTCTGAAATATTCCTCCCAATTCAAATGTATCCCAATCATTTAAGTACAGGTGGTTCGATCAAGCGGTCAATCAGAATAGAGATTTATTTATTTATTATTTATTTATTTATTTTATATGCTGCCCTTCTCCGGAGACTCGGGGCATTAAGCAATAGCCTTCATATTTTCGTATATTTTATACAAAGTCAGCTTATTGCCCCCACAATCTGGGTCCTCATTTTACCTACCTTAGAAAGGATGGAAGGCTGAGTCAACCTTGAGCCTGGTGAGAATTGAACTCGCAGTAATTGCAGGCAGCTGGATGTTAAATGCTGCCTTAGTAGGAGGCATTAGCCTCCTACGCCACTCAAGAGGTGGAAGGGACTTTGGAGGTCTTCTAGTCCAACCCCCTGCTCAGGCAGGAGACCCTATGTCAGTGATGGCTAACCTTTTTGTCATTGCATGCCGAAAGCACATGCGCACGCACCCATAATGCAATGCGCGCATGACCCCCACCGCATGCCCCTCCCCCGCGCATGCGCCCTGACTTCCCTGTGTTTTCTCTGCCCCTGTGTATTTCTGCGTGACCCCCCCGCACTCCCCCACACCCCCGTACTCTCCCGCCCCCACTCATGCACCCCCCACGCCAGAGGTGGGTTTCAGCAGGTTCTGACCAGTTCTGGAGAACCAGTAGCGGAAATTTTGAGTCGTTCGGAGAACCGGGAGTAAAAATTCTGGCTGGCCCCCGCCCCCATCTCTTCTCTGCCTCCCAAGTCCCAGCTGATCGGGAGGAAATGGGGAATTTGTAGTAACCTTCCCCTGGATTGGGGAGGGAATGGTGATTTTACGGTATCCTTCCCCTGGAGCGGGGTGGGAATGGAGATTTTACAGTATGCTCCCCCTGCCACGCTCACCAAGCCACTCCCACCAAGCCACACCCACCAAGCCATGCCACTCCCACCAAGCCACACCCACAGAACCGGTATTAAAAAAATTTGAAACCCACCACTGATGCACATTATACCTTCTATCCAGCCTTGGGTTTCAGATATTGTTACCACCGGTTCGCCCGCCCACACGCTCACTTCACGCACATGTGTACCTTCCATGCATGCGCCAGCCTTCCACGCATACGCTTTGGTTGCGCCTGCGCCTTCCGTTCATACGCCTGGCCACGAAATAGGATGGCTAATAGGATGGCTTGGCGTCGGGGCAGGGCGGAGCGAATGGGCGAACCGATCCGAACCGGCTGAATACCCCCTCTGCTTATATCGTTTTTTTCATTCTTGTACACGTATTTTTCTTGTTTCATTTTCACTTTGTCCTTTTTTCAGATGTTTTTCTCCGTAACTCCCCCATTTCTCTTTCCTTACATTCATCGTTATTCATTCTATTGAGAGAGATTCTGTGGTTTGGGGGGAAAAAAAACCCCTATTTAAACCCTAAAATTCCCTATTTCAATGAATATCTTAATGCCAACTCTGCTTTTTTGCATACTCCCCAATATCTTTTTTTTTATTTTATTTTTATTTTTTTTTGAGATAGACGTGAAGCATTAGTTTCATGGATTCAGTTGGAATGCAGTAATCCAAAAACTCAACTGAATTCGGAGCCAAGCGGTTGCTTCTGAGCTTCGGATTCTCATGTATGAAGTTTAAATAATTGCATCCTGATCTATGAGTCTTATAAAAAAAGGAAAATGTAGAGCTATAATTAATTCTCTGCATAAGCTGCTTAATAACGGAAGGGTTTTTTTTTTTCCTCCCAAGTAAACAGGCGTAAAAGCGTTAAGGCAAAAAAGAAAAAAAATCATTTAAATAGCACTGTGCTTACGAAAATATGTGGATATGTAATGTTAAATGTTTTTTTTTTGTAGCTTGTGATGAATAACAGAACCTATTGCTCTATTAAATCAAATCAAGCCAAACTTTTATTCTCAATGCACAACATGTGTACAATGAAATCGAATGAGTCTCCCTTGGTGAAGCCCCTCCACCCCCACCCCCCGAAAACACAGAATACATCTCAATAACTCAACAAATAATATAAAAAGAAATCCCCAAACCCAAATAAGTAATAACTAACACACATTCCCATATACATATATGTAAGCTAAAGGTAAAGGTTCCCCTCGAACATATGTGCTAGTCGTTCCCGACTCTAAGGGGTGGTGCTCATCTCCGTTTCAAAGCCGAAGAGCCAGCGCTGTCCGAAAACGTCTTCGTGGTCATGTGGCCGGCATGACTAAATGCCGAAGGCGCACGGAACGCTGTTCCCTTCCCACCAAAGGTGGTTCCTATTTTTCTACTTGCATTTTTTACATGCTTTCGAGCTGCTACGTTGGCAGAAGCTGGGACAAGGAACGGGAGCTCACTCTGTTACGCGGCACCAGGGATTCGAACCGCTGAACTGCCAACCTTTCGATCGACAAGCTCAGCGTCTTAGCCTCTGAGCCACCGCATCCCTATATGTATATAACATTATATTATATTACACCGGTATGAACAGGTTGTACGTTGCGTGGGCCTTGCAATTCTATCATATTAAACCTAATTATGGTGTTGTGTTGCGTTCAGAAGTCTGATGGCACTTACACGTAGTTCTTGATTTACAACCATTCAGTTAGTGACCATTTATGATCATTTTTCACACGACTGTGGCGGCATCCCCATGGTCACATGATCGAAATCCAGATCCTTGCCACTTGGTTCATATTTGCAATCCCTTTTTGCGACCGTCCGACAAGCAAAGTCGATGGGGGAAGCCAGATTCATTTAACAACCACGTTACTAATTTAACAACTGCACTGATTCACTTAACGCCAGCAAGAAAGGTTGCGAAATGGGGCAAAAACTCACTTAACAACTGTCTCGCTTAGCAACATAAATGCTGGGTTCCATTGTGATCGTAGGTTGAGGACGACCTGTAATCTGACAGCGGGTGCTGATTAGAACATCTCCCGAAGATGTTAGCTACCGTATTTTTCGGAGTATAAGACACACTTTTTTCCCTCCTAAAAGAGGCTGAAAATTTGGGCGTGGCTTATACTCTGAATGTAGCTTTTTCGAAGTTTTTTTTCAGCCCTAACGAGGCGCTAGCGAGTGAAACGATCTCCGTGCTTTGCCTGCTCCCTCTGACTCTCAGCTGTGAAGTTTTTTTTCCGCCCTAACGAGGCGCTAGCGAGTGAAGCAATCTTTGCCTGCTCCCTCCAACTCTCAGCTGTGCTTTAGAAGGTTTTTTTTCAGTGAAGTGATCTTCTGTGCTTTGCCTGCTCCCTCCGACTCTCAGCTGTGAAACTTTTTTTCAGCCCTAAGGAGGCGCTAGCGAGTGAAGCGATCTCCGTGCTTTGCCTGCTTTTCTCATTGCTTCTCTCTCCAAAGATCAGTTGTGCTTTAGAAGTTGTTTTTATCCCCAAGCAGGGGATAAAAACCAGCAAACTAATGTGCTGAAGCTGACCAGACTAAGGACGCTAGCCAGATGAATACCTGGTAGGCAGATTTCCCCCCCCCCATTTTCCTCCCCAAAAACTAAGCTGCGTCGTATACTCTGGTGCGTCTTATACTCCAAAAAATAAGGTACATACAGCGGTGGGTTTAAAATATTCTTAGTACTGGTTCGCTGCGCGTGCACTCACTTCGCGCGCACACGCGGCCTTCCGTGCATGAGCCCGACCACCAAAACATGGCTAAATAGGACGGCATTATGTTGGGGAGGGGGCAGACCCGCCTGCAGTCACCGCTACCGGTTTGCCTGAACTTGTACGAACCGGCTGAATACCACCTCTTGCTATTTGTAAGTCTGGACTGCATCCAAAAAGAGTTACATGAGATTATTTAAAAACTAGTGTTTTGCTTGTAATTGTGCCACTTTCTTTAAAAAACGATTTGGAAGCAGATGAGAGCGCAAGAGAAATCTGTTAAAAAGTAGCATAAGTATTAGAGTCACTGCCAGCTGAATATTTATTAATAATTTAAGCAATTTTGTTCCAGCATTTGAAATGCTGAATTTATCTGAAAGGCAGATCTTGTGTTTGAGACACGAGATTTCCAAAGGAAGATGAAATACAAAAAACAAATCACATGTTTTCATTCCTGCGAGATGTACCTTCATATTCTCATGGTCAATTGTTTACATTTCCAGGTAAAGACAAGTTTTATGTGTAAGGACAACAAAACAGAAATTCTGAAATCATTTTTAGAATACATAATTCCTTTTTTTTTTTCATTTTAAAAACAAACTTTATTAGATTTAAAAAGAAAAACATAAAATTGTATAAAATATTCACAACCTTAAAATGCAATCAAGAATATCAACAAACAACAAATAAGGTATATATAATGTAAATAAGTACACATATATACAAGAACTTATTTTCCCTTTTTTTCCCTTAATGACGGTGTATAATTATTACTTTAAATTTCTTACTAAGTTTTGACTTTACCTTCTTTTCCATTGGTTTATCCACTCATACCAGCTGTCCCATATCTTAAAATACTGAGAGTCTTCCTTATCTTTCAATTTCAATGTTAGTCTATCCATTTCTGCACATGTGTATAGAATACATAATTCCTAAGATGTTGTACCTCTACTTTTCCGAGTGATGAAAATTCTAGAGATAACAATATCTGTGAGTGCTTTTTTTTTCCCAAAAAGATGCAAATGTTTTGGTGTTATAATTGCCTAAATTCCACACTTCGCCATCTGACACCTCCATCTAATTTAGACACTGAGACTTCAAGCTTTCATAACTAAGGTGAGACTAGAACTCTCTGTCTGCTGGTGATTAGCCCAAAGTCATCCACTGGCTTTCATGCCTAAAGTGGAACTAGAACTCACCGTCTCCTGTTGATGGCCCAAAGTCATCCACTGCAGGGGTGGGTTCTACTTACCTTTACTACCGATTCACATCGGGAGCGTGCGCGCATATCGCTTCATTCGCAGATCACCTATGATGACATCCGGGTCAGTGGGCGGAGCCTCCCGTTGGTTTTACTACCGGTTCTTGCAAACCGGGGGCAGCCCACCACTGATCCACTCATGCCTAAGGCGGGACTAGAACTAACTGTCTCTTAGTGATTGGCCCAAAGTCATTTACTGGCTTTCATGCCTAAGGTGGGACTAGAACTCACCGTCTCCTGCTAATTGGTCCAAAGTCATCCAACTGACTTTCATGCCTAACGTGGGACTAGAATTCACCGTCCCCTGGTGTTTGTCCCAAAGAGATCCAGCTGGCTTTCATGCCTAAGGCGGGACTAGAACTCACCGTCTCTTAGTGATTGGGCCAAAATCATTCACTGGCTTTCATGCTTAGGATGGGACTAGAACTCGCAGTCGCCTGGTTTCCAGGAGAGCACCTTAACTGCTGTTTTCTCAAAAAACCAGTCCCTCTGCTCTAGTGTTACAGATTTTTGAGCCCTGATTTCCTTAAAGTTTCAAGCTCTTCCTACACCCTGTATGAGGGGATGTGGTGGCTCAGTGGCTAAGACACTGAGCTTGTCGATCGAAAGGTCGGCAGTTCAGCGGTTCGAATCCCTAATGCTGCGTAATGGGGTGAGCTTCTGTTACTTGTCCCAGCTTCTGCCAACCTAGCAGTTCGAGAGCAGGTAAAAAATGCAAATAGAAAAATAGGGACCACCTTTGGTGGGAAGGTAACAGCGTTCCGTGCGTCTTTGGTGTTGAGTCATGCCAGCCACATGACCACGGAGACGTCTTCAGACAGTGCTGGCTCTTCGGCTTTGAAACGGAGATGAGCACTGCCCCCTAGAGTTGGGAACGACTAGCACATATGTGCGACGGGAACCTTTACCTTTAACTTTACACCCTGTACAAGCATTTCCATCCCGCATCAAAGAAACATGACTTTGTGATGCCACAGCACAACACACAGAGCTGTGAACTGTTCCCTTTGCCGTAATTTGCAAATCAGCGAGGCTATCCGGAGACATGAGCTTTGGGGGGGAGGGGGTCTGCCCTTGCGAAGAGCCTCCCCCCATCTCCCAAACCAAAAGAATCCAACAGGGCTCCTCCGAGTCTTCTCCGAGAACAGCTTTTTGAGCGAGAATATCATCCGTCATTATCAGAAAAGGACGACAGAAGTTGTAGCCAGAATACATTTGGAAGGCATTAACTGGATAGAACGAAGCCTGTGTCTTTTTTGAGCCAAAAATTGCGTTTTTTCCCCCTCTTTGTTTTAGTCCTCTCGTCACTTATCTGTCCCTGCTTTCTTTCCCCTCTAAAGGCAATAGTTTTAAAAGATCATTACTTTTCAGAAGGAAAGAGAACTGATCAACAAAGACATATTTTCAGCGGTAATCTGGGAAACGAGCTCGAAAAGGGAAGAGTAAGGGGGGGAAAGGGGTCTTTTAATTTATTTATTTGTTTATTTATTTATTTATTTATTTATTTATTTATTTAATTTGTATACTGCCCTTCTCCCAAAAGGGATTCAGGGCGGTGAACAGCCAAAATTAAAATACATGCAATACAAAAGTTAAGATAATTAAAAGAGATTAAATCAATCGGCCTCCCAATTTAAAACCACAAGTCTATAAAATTTAAAAATCCCATTAAAAACCATTTAGGTTAGGCCGGCTTGCTGGAATAAATAAGTCTTCAGGGCCTTCCTTCAGGAAGGAAGGTCCGGAGGTCCGGGATCAGTCGTATTCCAGGAGGTAGCTCATTCCACAGGGCGGGTGCCCCCACAGAGAAGGCTCTCCCCCTGGGGGACCCCAGCCAGCATTGCTTGACCGACGGCACCCTGAGGAGGCCCTCTCTGTGAGAGCGTATTGGCCAGAGGGAGGTTATCGGTAGCAGCAGGCGGTCTTGCCTGCTGCTAACGCTTTGTTTTTAAATCCCGCTTTGTTTTATATATATATATATATATATATATATATATATATATATATATATATATATATATACATTGCTCCTAGAAGCACGAAGCCGAAGACACCAGCCTGAAGATGACGAATGAGACTTCGTCAAAACGTTACCAAGAAACCTCCAATTTTACGCGGGAGGAAACGCGAATAACCAAAGACAGACAGACATATATATATATATATATATATATATATATATATATATATATATATATATATATATATGTAGGTCTTTGGTTATTCGGGTCTTCTCCCACGTAAAATTGGAAGTGTCTTGGCGACGTTTCGACGAAGTCTCATTCGTCATCTTCAGGCTGGTGTTCTCGGCTTCGTGCTTCCAGGAGCAATGTGAGATCGTAGCTGTCTCTTCCTTTTAACTGCTAGTGGGGGTGTGAGCTGATTGGGTGGGAACTTGGCTGTGTTCTGATTGGGTGGAGGTGTGTTCTGATTGGTTAGGGGCTCGGCTGTGCTCTGATTGGATGGGGGGTTGGTTGTGCTCTGATTGGCTGGGGGTGTGTTCTGTTTGGGTGGGGGCTTGGTTGTGCTCAGCTTAGTCTGAGTTGCAGGGGGATTTGAGCTGGTGAGCTGCGTTGTTGTTGTTTGGCTTCGTGTTTGTGGCCGTGCGAGCTCTTCATGGTGGGTGTCAGTCTGCTTCATGTATGGATTGGAGAGGTTTAAAGTGGCTAATGATGCAGCTGCAGTCTGGCTTCTGGTCCTTGGTCGTGGCTCATTATCAGTGTGGGTTTGAGTCTGCTTTCTGCGTGGATGTGTGGTGGTGACATCCTGTGTGGCTCTCGTGAGTGTGGGTCTGGTGTCATTCGTCGTGTTAGGGACCCGTTTGTCAATAAGGGCGGGTTTCCAAATGGCTGGTAGGCGGGAGGTATCGTCTCGTTTGTTCATGCTGTGTGGGCGTTTTTCTATCTCGATGGCTTCTCTGATTATTCTGTTGTTAAAGTGTTCAGTTTTGGCGATAGTTCTGGTCTTTTTAAAGTCAATATCATGTCCTGTGGCTTTAAGGTGTTGGACCAGGGAAGAAGTGGGTTCTTCTTTTCTGACTGAGTTCTTGTGTTCTTCTATGCGTGCACTTATTCGTCTGTTGGTTTGTCCGATGTATGTGGTGGGGCAGGCGGTGCATGGGATTTCATATACTCCTTGATTTTCTAACTCTATTTTGTCTTTGGGGTTCCTTAGGATGGTGGATATTTTTCGGTTTGTGCAGAATGCTGTCTTGATGTTATGTTTGTGGAGGATTTTGCTTATTCTGTCTGTGGTGCCTTTTATGTATGGGAGGAGGGCTTTGCCGTTTTCTTGTTCTGTGTCTTGGATTTTAGTGGGGGTTTCTTTTTGGATTAGGTTGGTGATCTTATTTCTTTGGAATCCATTGGATGTTAGTACGTTAGTGAGGGTGTGTAGTTCGGTTTTTAGGTGTTGTTCGTCAGCTAAGCGTTTTGTTCTGGAAATGAGTGTCTTGGCTACAGAGTTGATCTGGGCAGGGTGGTGGTGTGAGAGTGCGTGCAGATAGCGGTTTGTGTGTGTTTTCTTCTGGTAGATAGTGTGTCCTAGGGAGCCATTGGATTTTCTGTAGACTAAGACATCCAGGAAGGGAAGTTGGTTGTTCGCTTCTGTTTCCATGGTGAACTGTATTTTGGGGTGTAGGCTGTTGAGGTGTGTGAGGAAGTTGTCCAGTTTTTCTTTCCCATGTGGCCAGATTATGAAGGTGTCGTCCACATATCTGAGCCAGAGTTTGGGTTTATGATCAGATTTTTCTAGAGCTTGGGTTTCAAAATATTCCATATAGAGGTTGGCAATGACAGGTGAGAGGGGTGATCCCATGGGTGCTCCTTCTGTTTGTTTGTATTTCTGTCCATTATAGATGAAGTATGTGTTGGATAGGCAGTGGTTGGTCAGATCTAAGATGTGCTTGGGGGGGTTATATTTGTTTTGGATAACTGTCAAGGCTTCTTTGATTGGTACTTGGGTGAAGAGGGATATGACATCAAAGCTCACGAGTAGGTCACTGGGCTGTAAGTTTTGTTGCTTTATGATGTCTATGAACTGGAATGAGTTTTTTACGTATGAGGTGATGGATTCTGCATAGGGCTGTAGTTGTTTGGCGAGAAATTTGGCTAGGTTTTGTAGAGGTGAGCCTATGGAGCTGACTATGGGTCAGCAACAAGATCCACCCCGCACTTTGGGACAAATCCAAACAACTTGCCGTCTGGAGAGCCGAAACACAGACCACCCTCAAGACAGACACACACACCAACAAATTCCGAAGACTACAAGAACGCCAGAAACAATCCCCTCCACCCTCACAGCCACACATGAAACAAACAGTGCATAACATCTCAGATAGGATCCTCACCAAAGCCGAAACCAATGTCCTTTCCAAAGGATTCAACTTTGCAGTCGCTCCCAAAAGCATCCCCACTGAAACCATTATATGCGGAGTTGAAACCAGCCTGACCAAAATCAACCCCGACGATGCAGAATCAGACTCGAAATCACCAACATCCTCTGCACCAGCAAGCCACCCAAAAGTAACTTACCCAAAGAGGAACAGACAGCACTACTTAACCTGAAAGAAGACACCAGCATAATAATCCTACCAGCAGACAAGGGCAATGCCACGGTGGTTATGAACACATCTGACTACCAAACCAAATTAAACAACCTACTCCAAGACTCCATATACAAACCCCTAAACACAGACCCCACCACCTACCTGGAAAAAACCACCAGATCCAAAATAAAAGCCTCCCCCATCAGCGAAGAGATTCAGCAAAGAATCATACCCAGAGAGAAATCATCCAGATGCCCTAAGCTTTATGGTCTCCCCAAGATACACAAAGAAGGAACCCCACTTAGACCCATAGTCAGCTCCATAGGCTCACCTCTACAAAACCTAGCCAAATTTCTCGCCAAACAACTACAGCCCTATGCAGAATCCATCACCTCATACGTAAAAAACTCATTCCAGTTCATAGACATCATAAAGCAACAAAACTTACAGCCCAGTGACCTACTCGTGAGCTTTGATGTCATATCCCTCTTCACCCAAGTACCAATCAAAGAAGCCTTGACAGTTATCCAAAACAAATATAACCCCCCCAAGCACATCTTAGATCTGACCAACCACTGCCTATCCAACACATACTTCATCTATAATGGACAGAAATACAAACAAACAGAAGGAGCACCCATGGGATCACCCCTCTCACCTGTCATTGCCAACCTCTATATGGAATATTTTGAAACCCAAGCTCTAGAAAAATCTGATCATAAACCCAAACTCTGGCTCAGATATGTGGACGACACCTTCATAATCTGGCCACATGGGAAAGAAAAACTGGACAACTTCCTCACACACCTCAACAGCCTACACCCCAAAATACAGTTCACCATGGAAACAGAAGCGAACAACCAACTTCCCTTCCTGGATGTCTTAGTCTACAGAAAATCCAATGGCTCCCTAGGACACACTATCTACCAGAAGAAAACACACACAAACCGCTATCTGCACGCACTCTCACACCACCACCCTGCCCAGATCAACTCTGTAGCCAAGACACTCATTTCCAGAACAAAACGCTTAGCTGACGAACAACACCTAAAAACCGAACTACACACCCTCACTAACGTACTAACATCCAATGGATTCCAAAGAAATAAGATCACCAACCTAATCCAAAAAGAAACCCCCACTAAAATCCAAGACACAGAACAAGAAAACGGCAAAGCCCTCCTCCCATACATAAAAGGCACCACAGACAGAATAAGCAAAATCCTCCACAAACATAACATCAAGACAGCATTCTGCACAAACCGAAAAATATCCACCATCCTAAGGAACCCCAAAGACAAAATAGAGTTAGAAAATCAAGGAGTATATGAAATCCCATGCACCGCCTGCCCCACCACATACATCGGACAAACCAACAGACGAATAAGTGCACGCATAGAAGAACACAAGAACTCAGTCAGAAAAGAAGAACCCACTTCTTCCCTGGTCCAACACCTTAAAGCCACAGGACATGATATTGACTTTAAAAAGACCAGAACTATCGCCAAAACTGAACACTTTAACAACAGAATAATCAGAGAAGCCATCGAGATAGAAAAACGCCCACACAGCATGAACAAACGAGACGATACCTCCCGCCTACCAGCCATTTGGAAACCCGCCCTTATTGACAAACGGGTCCCTAACACGACGAATGACACCAGACCCACACTCACGAGAGCCACACAGGATGTCACCACCACACATCCACGCAGAAAGCAGACTCAAACCCACACTGATAATGAGCCACGACCAAGGACCAGAAGCCAGACTGCAGCTGCATCATTAGCCACTTTAAACCTCTCCAATCCATACATGAAGCAGACTGACACCCACCATGAAGAGCTCGCACGGCCACAAACACGAAGCCAAACAACAACAACGCAGCTCACCAGCTCAAATCCCCCTGCAACTCAGACTAAGCTGAGCACAACCAAGCCCCCACCCAAACAGAACACACCCCCAGCCAATCAGAGCACAACCAACCCCCCATCCAATCAGAGCACAGCCGAGCCCCTAACCAATCAGAACACACCTCCACCCAATCAGAACACAGCCAAGTTCCCACCCAATCAGCTCACACCCCCACTAGCAGTTAAAAGGAAGAGACAGCTACGATCTCACATTGCTCCTGGAAGCACGAAGCCGAGAACACCAGCCTGAAGATGACGAATGAGACTTCGTCGAAACGTCGCCAAGACACTTCCAATTTTACGTGGGAGAAGACCCGAATAACCAAAGACCTACATACAAACACCCGCGAAAACCTGAGAAAACATATATATATATATATATATATATATATATATATATATATATATATATATATATATATATATATATATATATATATAAAATATGGATGGATTAGTTGCTTTTTTTTCCCCCCTTTTCCACAACCCGCCTAGACTGGTTTCTGAGCCTAATGCCAATTAAGAGGCGAATAAAGGATATGCTAAATGGAAGAGGACAGGCTGAAGCCGGAATCGGGGTTTTTTTGTCTCTTAACACAATAGAGCTTTTACTTCAGGATTTGAGGGGGGATGTCTCTCTCTCTCTCTGAGGGGCTGCGGTGGAGTGGAGGGACTCAAACTGAGTGAGGAGAAGACAATCGTGGAGTTGTCTCCCAACTCACAACGCCTGTACACCACACACACCCGAAAAAAGAACCTTTGTGGGATTTCCACAGCGGTTATCTGACATCGGTTGCGAGAAAGGACACAATCGGTGTGGGGGGGTGTGTTGTGTTACCTCAGGGCCAAGGGGAGGGGGGGTGTCCTCCCTTTGGAATTGTCAATTCCAGAATAAGAGAAATGGGACAGGGGAAAAAAGTCAACGGCTCAAAAATGAGCCAGGTGTTTCAGATACGGATTTGATTTAGAACAGCAAAGAAAGAGAGCCAGTGTGGTCTCGAGGTTAAGGGGCTAGCTGAGAAACCAGGAGATGATGATGATGATGATTAATAATAATTAATAATTAATAATTATTTAATATTATTAATTAAATTTTTATAGCACCCTTCTCCCGAAGGACTCAGGGCAGTGTACAGCCATATTAAAACAACATATACCCACAAAATTTAAAAACAGTTTAAAATATATTAAAAATTTGGCCCTTATATTAAAAACTACAAACACCCAATTAAAAATTCATTTTCTAGGCCAGCCCGGCCTGTTGGAACAAAAGAGTCTTCAGGGCACGGCGAAAGGTACGTAGGCCGGAGATCATGCGAATCTCTGGGGGCAGTTCATTCCAGAGGGCAGGTGCCCCCACAGAGAAGGCTCTCCCCCTGGGTGTCGCCAGTCGACATTGTTTGGCCAACGGCACCCTGAGGAGTCCCTCTCTGTGGGAGCGTATTGGCCGGTGGGAGGCTATCGGTGGCAGAAGGCGATCTCGTACATAGAACTCACAGATTGTGAGTTCTAGTCCCGCCTTAGGCCTGAAAGCCAGCTGGGTGACTTTGGCCCAATCACTAGGAGACGGTGAGTTCTAGTTCCTTCTTAGGCATGAAAGCCAGCTGGATGACTTTGGGCCAATCACCAGGAGACTGAGAGTTCTAGTCCCGCCTTAGGTTTGAAAAACATCTGAGTGAGTCTGGGCCAATCACCAGGAGACTGAGAGTTCTAGTCCCGCCTTAGGTTTGAAAACCATCTGAGTGAGTCTGGGCCAATCACCAGGAGACTGAGAGTTCTAGTCCCACTTTACACTTGAAAGCTGGCTGGGTAACTTTGGGCCAGTCATCACCAGGAGATGTGAGTTCTAATCCCGCCTTAGGCCTGAGAGTCAGCTGGATGACTTTGAGTCAGTCACCGGGAGACTGTGAGTTCTAGTCCCGCCTTTGGCCTGAAAGCCAAAATGATGACTTAGGGGCAATCACTGGACATCTAAAGTCCAGTGACGTTAACCAACTGGCCTTCATAACCTTCAAAAATTTTGTCCTCCTCCACAATTTCTGTAGTCCACAATATTTGCCAAACACTTGCAGTCTTAAAAAAAAAATACATCTTGTAAGATTAGCAGCTAAACAGCTTGAACAAAAAAATGGAAAATGTTATGCTTTCTGCCTCCGTATTTAGTATTTAAAAGAAAAGGGAAAAAAAAAAAAAAACCTTAGCAGATGAAGTGGAAGGGTTTTTTTTAAAGAAACTTTATCGGATTTTGCTTGTCAGTTTTCTTAGGGACCATGCAGGATGTAGCCTTTAATCCTTGAATCTATGAACAAGTTCCTGCATAGAGAACTTTTGATGTGGCTGATAATACCCCAAATCATTTTTATGAGTGATTTGCACTGAGCTCTGCTATTTAAAAGATTGACACGGCCTTGACTACAAAGTCCTGTTTTCAATTAAAAAAAAATAAGGCTTGGTAGGGTTGCCAGGTCTGCTTCCAAAAAATAGCGGAGAAGCGGGGGGGGGGTGGTGGTTAAGTAGTAAAAAATTTTTTAAAAAAATTACAATTAAATTATATATTTTTTTACAAACATTTTAACACATATTAAAATAATCACTTCAAAACTTTACTTAAAATTCAAAACATCAAATATATTATAATAATATGTAAAATATTAAATTACATTTTACTTTGCTGTCGTGTGTATTTTTTATTTGACTGCGCAGCTTTGATCAATTCTTTGTGTTTAAGGAATAATTCTTTAATTTCAGTACAACGTTGAGAAATATTAAAAAAATATACAAAGTTCACTTCGAACTGATGGTACAAACAGTCGGTTTACGTTCGTCAGTCCACAAATTTCCCATGACGCAGAAAATTCGTTCTACGTTTGCATTTGATACCGGAATTGATGCACAATAGTGGAACAGTATTCTCATCATTAACTTTTTCGGAGAATCGAGTTCAGTGGATATTCGATCTTTGTCTCATTCTAACTTATGAAAAAAAAGACAAAACGCAATTCTCCTATCCTTATTCTCTTAGACTGTACAGCTTTAGATTACGTACCATTTCATCATAAAGCTTTTGAATAAAAAAAATGTCCACTATTTTGTGGAAAAAAAAATAGTGAACATAATGTGAAAAAAACGGACTGTCCGCTCAAATAGTGGACACCTGGCAATCCTAAGGCTCGGTGGAATTCTGGCCTGACATTCCCAGATCTTTGCTTTTTATTTTTATTTATTTTTATTTATTTTAGAATTCCGCCTTTTTCAAATAGATCTACAGATGGTGGCTGTTATCTGTACAAATCAGATAATTTTTGGTGTGTGCGTATGTCACTGCAGTCTCCGAAGAAAAACACTCGTCTATATTTGATAAACCCCAATCCCCAGCTCACCTTGGTTTAAAATAATAAGCATCTAGTCCTTGCAGAACTCAACATAATGAGGCACCCTGTTTTCTCCTCTCTAAACACTCCCCTCCACCATTTATTCTGGGAAGGATTAGCCAAGCCTGACTTTTTACTGTTTGCAATTTATGAATTAAATCACTCTAGAAATTGATGTGCTCCCCTGTTTTAGAACCTCAAAAACCCTGGTTTATCTTAAGTTGATTGTGGGAGGCAATTTCTCTGATGGGAATTGATTGCTGCTTCATTTAAAATCAGGTCAGCCATCCATTAAGTATAGCCGTGATTATTAGCTATCAAGGTGGGCCTTTCCTCCACCACCACTCCTCCAACTTTATAATAAACATTTAATTTTTTTTTCCTCCCTGGTAAAGAAACCCCATTATTATTGTATTCACAGTACAGAAGTCAGACCTGGAATTAGGGAGTTGCTTTTAATCCACCTTGCAAAATAGCCTGGGAGGAACAGGTTGAAATATTCTTTAATGAGGTTTAATTCAGTGTTATTATCTAGAGATGACTCAGAGGGGGTCAGAAAAGTCAAGATGGCAACTGCGGGTTGCAGGTATTTTAGAGTCTTCGGTCGTTAACAGCTCGGCTTTAGTTTCAGAGCTGCATGGGAAAGCTGTGCTTTGAAATCTGAATGGCTTTGAACTACCAGGACGTTCTTGACCAAAATTGGGAGCGGAATTTCCGTTGCTAAACAAGGCGGTCGTTAAGTGAGTTGTGCCCAGCTGTTAAGTGAATTGCGCACAGGTAGCCCTCGACTTAACATCAGTTCACTTAGTGACTGTTCAAACTTACGAGGGCACTGAAAAAAATGACCTATGACCATTTTTCACACAACCATTGCAGTGTCCTCATGGTTCTCCCGCTTCAGGGTTCCTTCCAGTTCATTCTGTTCTATTCTATTCTATTCTATTCTATTCTATTCTATTCTATTCTATTCTATTCTATTCTATTCTATTCTATTCTATTCCATTCCATTCCATTCCATTCCATTCCATTCCATTCTTCATTCTATTCTATTCTATTCTATTCTAGTCTATTCTATTCTATTCCATTCCATTCCATTCCATTCCATTCTTCATTCTATTCTATTCTATTCTATTCTATTCTATTCTATTCCATTCCATTCCATTCCATTCCATTCTTCATTCTATTCTATTCTATTCTATTCTATTCTATTCTATTCTATTCTATTCTATTCTATTCCATTCCATTCCATTCCATTCCATTCCATTCCATTCCATTCCATTCTTTCTATTCCATTCCATTCTTTCTATTCCATTCCATTCTATTCTATTCTATTCTATTCTATTCTATTCTATTCTATTCTATTCTATTCTATTCTATTCCATTCCATTCTATTCTATTCCATTCCATTCCATTCCATTCCATTCCATTCCATTCCATTCCATTCCATTCCATTCTTTCTATTCCATTCCATTCTTTCTATTCTATTCTATTCTATTCTATTCTATTCTATTCTATTCTATTCTATTCTATTCCATTCCATTCCATTCCATTCCATTCCATTCCATTCCATTCTTTCTATTCCATTCCATTCCATTCCATTCATTCTATTCTATTCTTATTCTTGTATTTTCTATTCTATTTTATTCTATCAAAATTCAGACGCCAGGCAACTGACTCATATTTATGACCGTTGCAGTAGTCTCAGAGTCACGTGATCCCCTCTTTTGCGACCTTCTGACGAGCAGAGTCCACGGGGAAGCCTGATTCACTTAACAATCATGGCAGGGTTAAGTCGTAAAATTGGGCAAAATTCCCTTAGCTAATGTCTCACTTAGCAAGAAAAATGTTGGGCTCAGTTGTGTTCGTAAGTTGAGGACCGCCTGTCTTTGTGAAACAAATCCAGTTTCTCCTATTGACTTTGCTTGTCGGAAATACTCAAAAGGTGATCCCACGATCCTGGGATAACACTGTAACCGTCGTAAATAGGGGACCAGTTGCCAAGCGTACTCCCTGGAGCATGTGTCCAAAAGCAGAGAAGGACCAGGGGAGACATGATAGCAATCTTCCAATATTTGAGGGGCTGCCACAGAGAAGAAGCGGGTCAAGCTATTTTCCAAAGCACCCGAAGGCCAAACAAGGAATAATGGATGGAAACTGACCAAGGAGAGATTCAACTTGGAAATAAGGAGGAATTTTCTGACAGTGAGAACAATCAACCCATGGAACAGAAGTTGCCTTTGGAAGTTGTGGGAGCTTCATCACTGGAGGCTTTCAAGAAGAGACTCGACTGCCATCTGTCAGAAATGGGGTAGGGCCGTGATGGCGAACCTATGGCACACGTGCCACAAGTGGCACGCAGAGCCGTACTGGTAGGTACGCAAGTTCAGCTCCAGCTGTTTCCTGCCTCTGGAGGGCCTGCGTTGGGGAAGGCCTATTTTTCGCTCTCCCCAGTCTCCAGAGCCTTTGTAGGTGCCTGGGAAGGGCGAAAACGGTGGGACTGGAAGTCAGCAAACGGGCCCTTTCCGGCCTCCGGAGGGCCGCCGGGAAGGTGGGGAAGTCCTATTTTTTTGCTCTCCCCAGGCTCCAGGGCATTTCTAGGAGCCTGGGAAGGACGAAAACGGTGGGACTAGAAGTCAGCAAACGGGCCCTTTCCGGCCTCCGGAGGGCCTCTAGTGGGGTGGGGAAGGCCGTTTTCATGCTTCCCAGGCTCCTAGAGAGGCTCTGGAGCCTGGGGAGAGCAAAAAACGGGCCTACATCGCTCACCGTGCCAGAAGCGGGAGAAGCGCGAGGGGGAGTCGCATGCGGCGGGGCGGGGTGCATAGAATTATAGGTATGGGCATGCACGCACGACCCCCCCCATCCCCGTGCTCCCCCTGCTTTTGGCATGCAATGGCAAAAAGATTAGCCATCACTGGTGTAGGGTCTCCTGCTTGGGTGGACTAGATGACCTACAAGGTCCCTTCCTACTCTGTTATTCTCTTATCTTGTGTCCTGTCTATACTGTAAGCTTCTCTTTTTCTAGTCTTTGTTTCTTTCTCCAAATATTTCTTTTTCCCAATGTATTTTTTTTTTTCCAGTCCAGATCTCTGGAATGACATAATCCATTACGATTTATAGAAAAGCTTAAATTTTGGCACAGGTGCGCATTCCAGTTCTTAGGTCGGTTCAAGAAGCTGCAGACGTGTAAATTCCGGTGAAAATATGCACGGGATTCGTATCTGGACCATCTCTTAAGAAAAGCCCATTTTGATCATTCTTGAAAAAGGAAAGACGGAGAGTTAGAGACGTAAATTACCCTGATCTTCTCCAGGGTCAGAAGGAGGTCTGCCCTTCCTCACCAGCTAAGCAAGTTATTTTTCTGCTATTGAGAACAAATAGTTTCTTAAGGCCTCGATTCTTTCATGAAAGAACAGACCTGAGAAAACACCTAATAAGTAACATTTACTATCACCTTATCAGTTGGCCTGGCACCAAGAGAGCTTGTCAAAATCCTCTTCTGTCTCCTTTATCAGGCCCACTAATGTCAAAGTCCATTTTCTCCTCTGCAAACTCACCTATCAGCTGCCCCTTTCTTGTTGGTCTTAGCAAAGAGAAGTCCCGTTTAAAGGGGGGGGAAAAATCAAAGCTCACTTCACTTGACCTGATAAAATATCCTAATCCCTACAAGGCAAGATTTTAACCCAGGAAGATGAAACAATCTCTTAGTTTGAAGGACTGAGGTGAGGTTGTTTCAAATACTAATTGAGGAATGAAGAAATTGTGGGAGGGAGGGAGAAGAGGGAAATTGGGAGGGAAGGTGGAAGGAAGAAAGGAAATAGAAAAAAAGGAAGGAGAGAGAGAGAGAAGGGGAAAATTGGGAGGGAGGGAGAGATAAGGGGAAATTGGGAGGGAGGGTGGAAGGAAGGAAGGAAATAGGAAAGAAGGAAGGAGAAAGGGAAGGGGGAAATAGGGAGGGAAGGTGGAAGGAAGGAAGGAAATAGAAAAGGAAGGAGAGAGAGAAGGGAAATAGGGAGGAAGGGAGGAAGGAAGGAGAGGGAGAGAAGGGGGAAATAGGGAGGGAGGGAGAGATAAGGGGAAATTGGGAGGGAGGGTGAAAGGAAGGAAGGAAATAGGAAAGAAGGAAGGAGAAAGGGAAGGGGGAAATAGGGAGGGAAGGTGGAAGGAAGGAAGGAAATAGAAAAGGAAGGAGAGAGAGAAGGGAAATAGGGAGGAAGGGAGGAAGGAAGGAGAGGGAGAGAAGGGGGAAATAGGGAGGGAGGGAGAGATAAGGGGAAATTGGGAGGGAGGGTGAAAGGAAGGAAGGAAATAGGAAAGAAGGAAGGAGAAAGGGAAGGGGGAAATAGGGAGGGAGGGTGGAAGGAAGGAAGGAAATAGAAAAGAAGGAAGGAGAAAGGGAAGGGGGAAATAGGGAGGGAAGGTGGAAGGAAGGAAGGAAATAGAAAAGGAAGGAGAGAGAGAAGGGAAATAGGGAGGAAGGGAGGAAGGAAGGAGAGGGAGAGAAGGGGGAAATTGGGAGGGAGGGTGAAAGGAAGGAAGGAAATAGGAAAGAAGGAAGGAGAAAGGGAAGGGGGAAATAGGGAGGGAAGGTGGAAGGAAGGAAGGAAATAGAAAAGGAAGGAGAGAGAGAAGGGAAATAGGGAGGAAGGGAGGAAGGAAGGAGAGGGAGAGAAGGGGGAAATTGGGAGGGAGGGTGGAAGGAAGGAAGGAAATAGAAAAGAAGGAAGGAGAGAGAGAGAAGGGGGAAATAGGGAGGGAGGGAGGAGAAGGAGAGAAGGGGAAAATTGGGAGGGAAGGAGGGAGGGAGAGATAAGGGGAAATAGGGAGGGAAGTTGGAAGGAAGGAAGGAAATAGAAAAGGAAGGAGAGAGAGAAGGGAAATAGGAAGGGAGGGAGGAAATAGGAAAGAAGGAAGGAGAAATGGAAGGGGGAAATAGGGAGGGAAGGTGGAAGGAAGGAAGGATAGATGGAAGGAAGGAAATAGGAAAGAAGGAAAGAGAGAGAGAAGGGAAATAGGAAGAAGAGGGAGAGAAGGAAAATTGGGAGGAAGGTGGAAGGAAGGAAGGATAGATGGAAGGAAGGAAATAGAAAAGAAGGAAAGAGAGAGAAGGGGAAATAGGGAGGGAGGGAGGAAGAAGAGGGAGAGAAGGGGAAAATTGGGAGGGAAGGTGGAAGGAAAGAAGGAAGGAAGTAGAGAGAAACGGGAAATTGGCAGTGAGGAACCGAGGAAGGAAGGATATTCAATAACCCATATATATCTCTTAACAAAATGATATTTCCTTGATATATCTTCCTATGTCCTCTGCATTTGTGAAGACAGGTTTCCAACCCTACGAAGTTCTTTTCAGGTTTTCTTACAGAAAACTGAACTGAATTGAATGGCTGCCAGATGCATCCATGGCACATTCCTTAAGCCACTCTGCTTCCTGTATCCAGGGGCTCAAGCTTCTCACCCTGAACAGTACTGGAACGGTGAACGTTCAGAGGGAAAGAGAGAGAGAGAGAAAGCCACAGTTATTACACACACAGCCTGTAAAAACAAAATGGAACAAAAAGAGCTTCATTTGATAGTTGCATATCATGTTCATCTGCTATTGAATCTCACTCATTCACAATGTGTAGAGTTATGGAGACAGGGAGAGACAGAGACAGAGAAAGAGGGAGGGAGAGAGAGAAAGGGAGGGAGGGAGAGAGAGAAAAGGAGGGAGGGGAGAGAGAGAGGGAGGGAGAGAGGGAGGGGAATAGAGAGGGAGGGAGGGAGAGAAAGGGAGGGAGAGATTGCAAGAGAGGGAGAGATTGAAAGAGGGAGGAAGGGAGACAGAGGGAGACAGAGAAAGAGGGAGGGAGAGAGAAAGGGAGGGAGGGAGAGAGTGGGAGGGGAAGAGAGGGAGGGAGAGAAAGGGAGGGAGAGATTGAAAGAGGGAGGAAGGGAGACAGAGGGAGAGGGAGAGGGAGAGAGACAGAGACAGGGAGGGAGGGAGGGAGGGAGATAGAGAAAGAGGGAGGGAGGGAGAGAGAAACAGAGAAAGAGGGAGAGAGAGAAACAGGGAGAGAGAGAGAGAGATTGTTTTTCACACACACCCTGGTCACATGATCAAAATTCAGATGCTTGGCAACTGGTTCATACTTACGACCGTTGCTGTGTCCCGGGGTCCCAGGATCCCCTTTTGCAACCTTCTCCCCTAGCAAAATCTACGGGGAAGCCAGGTTTCACTTAACAGCCGTGTTACTCATTGAAACAACGGCAGTTGTTCAGCTAACAAAACGTGGCAAGAAATGTCGTAAAAGAGCTCAAGACTCACTTCACTCATTTCTCACTTAGCGACATAAATTTTGTGGTCGTATGTCGAGGACCACCTGCAGTTAGTTTTAATTGTTCGGCGGTGTCCGACTCTGGGCGACTTGTTAATAAGTAAGACTTTCCAACCTTCGTCATCTCGGATTTAAGGCAGGCCAAGAATTCCATTTGCAGGGAGAAGGAAAAAAAACACCAGGTTTACTTTTCCACAGAGGGCAAAAACCCGAACGCCACCAGCAAGGCACCGAAGAGAAACGTTGCCTTAACTTTCTTTCACCGGAAAGAAGAACAAGCTGTTGAGTTACGCACTGTGTATTTTGATGTAAGCCTTTCTTTTTAGTCCGAGGGGTTCGGAAAGCAAATTAAAACAACAAAACCAATTAAAAAGACAGAAGAAAGGGATTCAGCTACCTTTTTAAACAAACTAGAAATCTGGGTTTTTTAAATTATATTTTACCTCTCCTGTTAGTTTGTCATAACTCCCTCCCTCCCTCCCTCCCATTTCTTTTTTCCTTCTTCCTCCCTTCTTCCTCATTCCCATTTCCTTTCTTTCTTCTTCTCTCTCTCCCTCCCTCCCTCCCATTTCTTTCTTCCTTCCTTCCTTCCTTCTCTTTCCTCCCTCTGTCATTTCCTTTCTTCCTTCTTCCCTCCCTCCCTCCCTCCCATTTCTTTCTTCCTTCCTTCTCCTTCCTCCCTTCTTCCTCCCTCCCTCCCATTTCCTTCCTTTTCCTTCCCTTACTGCCCTTCCTTCCCTCCCTCCCCTTTCCCTTCCTCCCTAACACCCACCCTCCCTTCCTTCCTTCCTTCCTTCCTTCCTTCCTTCCTTCCTTCCTTTCTTCCTTTTTTCTAATTTCTCCTCTGTTTTTTCTATTTATCTATCTAATTACCAATTATTCATCAATAGTTTTCTTTTATGGGATCTTTTGGGGGATAATTAGAACTGCGGAAAAAACAATTACTACCAACCTGCCTTCCATTGAGGACCTGTATACTGCACGAGTCAAAAAGAGGGCTGAGAAAATATTTACAGACACCTCACATCCTGGACATCAACTGTTTCAACTCCTACCCTCAAAACGACACTATAGAGCACTGCACACCAGAACAACTAGACACAAGGACAGGTTTTTTCCGAACGCCATCACTCTGCTAAACAAATAATTCCCTCAACACTACTCACTATGTCTGCACTACTATTAATCTTCTCATTGTTCCCACCACCCATCTCCTTCCACTTATGACTGTATGACTGTAACTTTGTGGCTGGTATCCTTAGGATTTTCCCTATGACTATCATTAAGTGTTGTACCTTATGATTTTTGATGAACGTATCTTTTCTTCTATGTACACCGAGAGCATATGCACCAAGACGAATTCCTTGTATGTCCAATCACACTTGGCCAATAAATTATTTTCTATTTCCTTTTCTTCTCCTTTCTTTTCCTTTCCTTTTCTTCCCTTCACTTTCCTTCCCTTTTTCCTTTCCTTTCCTTTCCTTTTTTCTCTTCTCTTCTCTTCTCTTCTCTTCTCTTCTCTTCTCTTCTCTTCTCTTCTCTTCCCTTCCCTTCCCTTCCCTTCCCTTCCCTTCCCTTCCCTTCCCTTCCCTTCCCTTTCCTTCACCCATTCTATATTCCTTTCCTTTCCTTTCCTTCCCTTCCCTTCCCTTTCCTTTCCTTTCCTTTCCTTTCCTTTCCTTTCCTTTCCTTTCCTTTCGTTTCCTCCTGACACCACCTGGCCCTGCCTTTGAGCCTCTCTAGGCCTTAGCTTAAATCAAGGGAATCTCTCCATCTCCACAGGCTCCTGGACGAAGGAGAAAGGAGGAGGGGGGGGGGCGCCACGGGGCGGGTCTTTCAAGAAAGGACTTTTCTAAGGCATCCAGAGAGAAAAGTGCAAATAATGGAAAGCCCTGAGCCAAAGGGCAGCCCCCAAGGAGCAAGGCCTGTGCTGCCCCTCCCGAGCTTTCGGCTGGAGATTCCTCCAGGACCTCTGCAAAAGATACAGCCTTGCTAAGAAGGGGTTTTTTTCCCTCCTTTCCACCACCACCCCAAAAAAGGGGGCAGAGAAGGGGGCAACACAATGGCTTTGACTTCTTCCCTCAAATCGTGTGGTTTGCTTGCCAGGCTGGTACGTTGTTGGTCCATAGACTTGCTGGATTTACAGAGACCCCCCACCCTAAAGCTCCTGCCACTGGGCTGCTCTGGAGTGGACCACCATGGGAAAAGCATCAGGAATATTTCTCAACAAACAAGGCCGTTCGGTGTAGGCTTTAGGTGGGCCAAAAGGCCGTGAGAATTGCCGTCACCACCACCCCTGGAGCATCTGGGAGAGAGGTAAGCCTCTTGCTTTTGGTGAAAACGCCCGCCTTCCTCGCAATCCCCGGCTTTAAAAACCGAAGCGGAGATCTCCTTGTGGCCACTGGCTTTAGGATAAATCGGCGGTCGGGGCAAGCCGCAGCTGCGTAAATATTTTTGAAATCTGGAATTCGGTATTGGATTCCAGACAGATTTGTATACTGACTATTGGTCTGAATGGTACGGATTGCATTGAGAGATCAGCGGATATTTGAAAATTCAGCTGGATATTGGTAGCTCGCTCTGTCACTCCTCCTCTCTCTCTCTTTCTCTCCCTCACCCTCTTTCTCTCTCCCTCTCTCGCTCTATCTCTTTCTTTTTCTCCGCCTGTCTCTCTCTTTCTCTCGCTGTATCTCTTGCCCTCTTTCTCTCTTTCTCCCTCTTTCTCTCTCCCTCTTTCTTTTTCTCTGTCTGTCTGTCTGTCTTTCTCCCTTTCTCTCCCTTTTTCTCTCTTTCTCTCTCCCTCGCTCTCTTTTTTTTTCTGTCCGTCCATCTGTCTTTTTCTTTCTCTCCCTCTTTCTCGCTCTCTCTCTCCCTCTCTCTCTTTCTCTCTGTCTGGCTCTCTTTCTCTCTCCCTCTCTTTCTTTTTCTCTTTCTCTCTTTCTCGCTCTTTCCCTCTCTTCTTCCTCTCTCTTTCTCTCTCTCTCTTTCTCTTTCTTTCTCTCTGTCTGTCTCTCTTTCTCTCTCCATTTCTCTCTCCCTCTCTTTTTCTCTGTCTCTTTCTCTCTTTCTTGCTCTTTCCCTCTCTTCTTCCTCTCTCCTTTCTCTCTTTTTCTCTCCCTCTTTCTCTTTCTCTCCTTCTGCCACTTTCTCTCTCCCTCTTTCTCTCTTTCTCTCTCTGTCTCTCTTTCTTTTTGTCTCTGATTCTCTCTCTCTCTCTCTCTCTCTCTCACACACACACACACACACACACACACACACACACACACACACATTATGGAAATTGCTAGATTTGATATTTGCATTTACAAGATTGATTGGTTTCTTGGTTTGTTGTTTAGAAGTTTCCAAGTATCCAGTCCAGGGAGAATCTCGACTAGATGAAATCGGCAATATGCAACGAGAGGATTCTTGGTGGGTTGGGTTGCTATTTTGGGGTCCGTGGCTGGATTTTTCTGACAGATTTAGTGGACTTGGATATCCAAAGGAGAATTTTTGAGTGACCCCAAGAAGAACCCTTTCTCTGTAGTTGTCTCAGTTTGTGTAATGTTGAACTGACATCTGTAAAATTATTGAGTCTGTCATTTGTACCTCAATAACTGTCTGGTTTGGCAAGGCAACCAAACAAGACAGACACAGACTTCAGCAGATAGTTAGGACTGCGGGAAAAACAATTGCAACCAGTCTGCCTCTCACTGAGGACCTGGATACTGCACGAACCAGAAAGAGGGCTGAGAAAATATCTACAGACCCCTTACGTAGACTCTTCCAACTTCTCCCCTCAGGATACTGCTATGGGGCATTGCATGCCAAAGCAACTAGACATAAAGTTGTATCTTATGATTTATGATCTATGACTACCACTTTTTTGTTTGCATGTACAATGTGAGCTTCTGCACTGGAGACAAATTCCTTGTGTGTCCAATCACACTTGGCCAATAAAGAATTATTCTATTCTATTCTATTCTATTCTATTCTATTCTATTCTATTCTATTCTATTCTATTCTATTCTATTCTATTCTATTCCCTCTTCATTCCATTCCATTTTCTATTCTGTTCCATTCCATTCCATTTATTTCATTCCACCTATTCTATTCTATTCTATTCTATTCTATTCTATTCTATTCTATTCCCTCTTCATTCCATTCCATTTATTCCATTCCACATTTTCTATTCTATTCCATTCCATTCCTATTCCCATTCTATTCCATTTTCTATTCTGTTCCATGCCATTCCATTCCATTTATTCCATTCCACATTTTATTTTATTTTATTTTATTTTATTTTATTTTATTTTATTTTATTTTATTTTATTTTATTTTATTTTATTTTATTTTATTTTATTAGTTCAATTTATATGCCGCCCTTTGTAAGCCACCCTTTTCTGGAGACTCAGGGCAGCTTACAATGCGTAAGAATTCTATTCTATTCTATTCTATTCTATTCTATTCTATTCTATTCTATTCTATTCTATTCTATTCTATTCTATTCTATTCTATTCTCTCTTCATTCCATTCCATTTATTCCATTTCACATTTTCTATTCTATTCCATCCCATTCCTATTCCCATTCTATTCCATTTTCTAATCTGTTCCGTGGCATTCCATTCCACATATTCTATTCCTATTCCTATTCCTATTCCTATTCCTACTCCACTCCACTCCACTCCACTCCACTCCACTCCACTCCACTCCACTCCACTCTTTCTCCTTACTTCTACGTTGTTTCTCTCCTTGATTAATTTCCACCCATTGCTTCTTGTCCTGCCTTCAGGTGCTTTGGAGAATAGCTTGATCCTATGGCAGCCCCTCAAATACTGGAATAATGCTACATTTAGGGTTACGGGAGTCACAGGTATGTACTGCTGCTCATGTGTGTGTGAGGGGACTTCATACAAAATACTTACCACTTTAACTTAGGGAAGCTATTTTTTTCCGCTTTCTCCTGTGTTTTGCATATGGCACACAAATTCCCTGTATTTTCAGGTTAATATATAAAGAGACCGAGACATAATTATATAGGGTCACTATACCCATTGCTACAACAAACCTAACAGTGGCCCAAAATGTTTGCACAGTGCGGTATATACTGTATTTTTCAGACTATAAGACGCACCTAAATTTACAGGAGAAAAACAAGAAAAAAATAGTTTTTGGCCCCGCGCGTCGCATTTTCGCCCTCCCTGGCCCCCAGAACCACTCTGCAGTCCTCCGCATGGTCCGTTTTCGCCAAAAACACCCCCCCTTTTGGCCTACAGAGCAGGGGTGAAATCCAGCAGGTTCTGACAGGTTCTGGAGAACCGGTAGCGGAAATTTTGAGTAGTTCGGAGAACCGGCAAATACCACCTCTGGCTGGCCCCAGAGTGAGGTGGGAATGGAGATTTTGCCATATACTGTTCCCAGGAATGGGGAGGGAATGGGGATTTTGCAGTATCCTTCCTCTGCCACGCCCACCAAGCCACACCCACCAAGCCACACCATGCCCACCAAGTGACACCCACAGAACTGGTAGTAAAAAAAAAATTGGATTTCAGCACTGCTGCAGAATGCTTCTTTTTTTACTACCAGTTCCGTGGGCGTGGCTTGGTGGGCATGGCAGGGGAAGGATACTGCAAAAACTTCATTCCCACCCCACTCCAGGGGAAGGATACTGCAAAATCTCCATTCCCACCCCACTCTAGGGGAAGGATACTGCAAAATCTCCATTCCCACCCCACTCCAGGGGAAGGATACTGCAAAATCTCCATTCCCATCCCACTCCAGGGGAAGGATACTGCAAAATCTCCATTCCCACCCCACTCCAGGGGAAGGATACTGCAAAATCTCCATTCCCACCCCACTCCAGGGAAAGGATACTGCAAAATCTCCATTCCCACCCCACTCCAGGGGAAGGATACTGCAAAATCCCCATTCCCACCCTACTCCTGGGGCCAGCCAGAGGTGGTATTTGCCGGTTCTCCGAACTGCTCAAAATTTCCGCTACCGGTTCTCCAGAACCTGTCAGAACCTGCTGGATTTCACCCCTGTTCTGGGGGCCTGGGAGGGCGAAAACACGATGCATGGAGGGCTTGGGAGCCCAAAAACGGGCCCATTTCTTGGCAAAAACAGACCTTGTGGAGCAATGCAGAGTGCTTCTGCAGGCCAGGGAGGGTGAAAATATGACGCACAGACGGTTCGGGAGGCCAAAAACATCCGTATTTGGTCTATAAGACGCACCTAAATTTTCATCCACTTTTTTGAGGGGGGAAAGATGCGTCTTATACTCCGAAAAATACGGGTAACAGGCGAATCTTTGCACAAAATCCAGTTTTTTCCACCCCTATTTTATATGTGGGGGAGCTTTGAAGGAGACCTGCAAACCTGCCATTGTCTGGTTGGTGGTTTTTTTTTTTCCCTTCTTTAATTTTTTTCTTCCTTTTTTCTATTCATAACCGAACCTGGAAGTTTTTCACAAGCTATCCAGCTGTTAAAATTGGTTTATGAAGCCCAGCCAGCCAAAGCAAGAATAGCAACGGCTGAAGAATGAACTTCCCGCTCTGATAATTTTGAAGCTGCGTGGCTGGCGCCGTCTTTGTTCCCCTTTTTGTGTGTGTGTGGTTTTTCGTTTTTTTGTGTCAGCCAGGTAGCCATGTTACGTTTTAGTGGCTGCCCTCGGACAACGCCGATATCGGCTCAGATGAAAAGCATTGGCTGGGTTGGCACCGGATTAGTTTAACTTTCATTTACGGCAGGGGTCAGCAACCTGTGGCTCTGGAGCCGCATGTGGCTCTTTCATCCCTCTGCTACGGCTCCCTGTCGCTCAAAATATACGTCACAACCGCCAATGTACGACACCGCCCGGGACTTGATTTATTGAACTTTTCAACCCCGGTAGGCCAACCATGGATAAATCCAAGAAAAGAAAAGTTTCAGAAGAAAACAGAATCATTTAATTCAACTACATATGCTAGTTTTGCGTCTACTCAGGAAATAGTCAGGCACGGGAAAGGTTTTGTGGCTCCCGGTGTTTTCTTTTCTGTGGGAAATGGGTCCAAATGGATCTTTGAGTGTTTAAGATTGTCGACACCTGATTTAGGGTCTGGGGGTAGCGTAGTATTTTATGCAAAGCCTGTCTCTTTGATTAATGTGGTGGCTGATCGATTGATTATTGATTCAATCAATAATCAATCGATTGATTCAATCAATAATCAATCGATTGATTCAATCAATAATCAATCGATTGATTCAATCAATAATCAATCAATTGATTCAATCAATAATCGATCAATTGATTCAATTGAATCAATCGATTGATTATTGATTCAATCGATTGAATCAATTGATTGATTATTGATGGATTTCAGGTAGTCCTCAACTCGCGACCGGAATTGAGCCCCAGATTTATGTTGCTAAGCGAATCATTTGTTAAGTGAGTTTTGCCCCCTCTTATGATTGGCACAGTTGTTAAGTGAATCACTCCAGTTGTTAAGTGAGTCACACGGTTGTTAAGTGAATCTGGCTTCCTCGTTGACTTTGCTTGTCAGAAGGTCACAAAAGAGGATCACGTGATCCCAGGGACTCTGCAAGCGTCATAAGTATGAGCCAGTTGCCAAGTCGATCACGTGACTTGGAGATACTGCAATGGTCGTAAGTGTGAAAAACGGTCATAAGTCCCTTTTTTCAGTGCCGTTGTAACTTTGAATGGTCACTAAACAAATTGTTGTAAGTCAAGGGCTTAACCTGTAGTGTTTTATGTAAAGCCTGCCCGCTTGATTTATTTTGTTGTGCGGTGGGTTAATTGATTGATTATGTGCCATTAAATCTGTGTCAATTCTTAGTAACCATTTAGATGGTTTAATGCAGGATGGCCTATTCCTAATCTGATCTTCCAAGTTTTCCAGATTTCTGTCTCTAAGTGAGACATTTGCGAAGTGAGTTTTGCCCATTTGTACGACCTTTCTTGTCCCAGTCGTTAAGTGAATCGTTGAAGTCATTAAGTCAGTAGCACGGTTGTTAAGCGAATCTGGCTTCCCCCCTTGACTTTGCTCGCCGGACGGTCGCAAAAGCGGATCACGTGACCCTGGGACACTGCAACAACCGTCATAAATACGAGTCAGTTGCCAAGCGTCTGAAACTTTGATCACGTGACGGTGGAGATGCTGCAACGGTCGTAAGTGTGAAAAACGGTCGTAAGTCACTTTCTTCAGTGCCGTTGTAACTTCGAATGGTCAGTAAACGAATGGCTGTAAGTCGAGGACTACCTGGATATTGCAAGCTAAGCATTAGGACGTGGGGTCTATTTCTTAGCTCAGCTTTTCCTTGTTCCAAGAACAATCACTTACATTTTGTTTTGCTCCCCTTAAATTTGCACTGAATCACATTTTCAAGGAGCAGCCTGCAATCTTCTAAAATAGATTAATAAGGTAATAATCAGGGGTGGTATCAGTGGTGAAATCCAAATTGTTTTACTACCGGTTCTGTGGGCGTGGCTTGGTGGGCTTGGCAGGGGAAGGATAGTGCAAAATCCCCATTCCCAACTCACTCCAGGGGAAGGATACTCCAAAATCCCCATTCCCTCCCCACTCCAGGGGAAGGATACTCCAAAATCCCCATTCCCTCCCCACTCCAGGGGAAGGATACTCCAAAATCCCCATTCCCACCCCACTCCAGGGGAAGGATACTGCAAAATCCCCATTCCCACCCCACTCCAGGGGAAGGATACTGCAAAATCTCCATTCCCATCCCACTCCAGGGGAAGGATTTTGCAAAATCTCATTCTCTCCCCACTCCTGGGGGAAGAATAGTGCAAAATCCCCATTCCCACCCAACTCCAGGGGAAGGATATTGCAAAATCCCCATTCCCACCCCACTCCAGGGGAAGGATAGTGCAAAATCCCCATTCCCAACTCACTCCAGGGGAAGGATACTGCAAAATCCCCATTCCCATCCCACTCCAGGGGAAGGATACTGCAAAATCCCCATTCCCACCCCACTCCAGGGGAAGGATATTGCAAAATCTCATTCCCTCCCCACTCCTGGGGGAAGGATAGTGCAAAATCCCCATTCCCACCCCACTCCAGGGGAAGGATAGTGCAAAATCCCCATTCCCATCCCACTCCAGGGGAAGGATATTGCAAAATCCCCATTCCCACCCCACTTTGTGGCCAGCCAGAGGTAGTATTTGCCGGTTCTTCGAACAACTCAAAATTTCCGCTACTGGTTCTCCAGAACCCGTCGGAACCTGTTCGATTTCATCCCTGGGTAGTATTCACTTACTTTCCCTACCGGTTCGCAAATGTGTGTTTGCTCACGCTCGCTTCGCTCGCACGCACCCCATCCACACATGCGCCTGGCGTTCTGTGCATGTGCTTTTCTGGCGTGCGTACCTTCCATGCATGCACCCAGCCTCAAAAACGTGCCAACTAGGATGGCATAGAGCTGGGGTGGGTGGGTGATTTCCGCTACCGGTTCGGAAAAACCAGTTCGGGCAAACCGGTTCGGGCAAACTGGTCCGAACCGGCTGAAACCACCTCTGGTAATAATATTGCTTCCATTGAGAATTTACAGGGAATAACCAATTCTGATCTTTGTACATTGTGCCTCTGAATATATCCTTTTTCCAAGACTTTCATGGCTGTCCTACCGAGGGCCAACAGAAGCAAAAAATTTCTGCCTCCTGCCACCGTTGAAACAGCTTTTCCAAATTATTTTCCCTGCCTTGCAAAGCCAAGCTTTCTATGCATGTACTTAGGCTAAATTTTTAATCGGTATAGCAGTTAGGAATATTTTTTAAATGTTATTTGATTTGCATGGATGATGAATAGATAATAAAAGATGTTATGCGTGTATGTGTTATTGATTTAGAAGACTGATATACGGTTCCCCATAAAACATTTCAGAGTAGTTTAACAGTGAAATTTAAAAGGGATAATAAAGCAGCGGTAAGTTAGAACAGTTTTATAAAATGCAGTGACGTGACTGCAGTGTTCCCTTCGCTTACAAACTGCAGCTGGTGTAGCACGTAGATTTGATTGATTGATTGGATTGGATTGGGTTTACACAGGGAGTCCTCAACCTTACGACCACAATTGACCCCAAAAGGTATGCTATTAAACGAGACATTTGTTAAGTGAGTTTTGCCCCATTCTTATGATTGCCACATTCGTTAAGTGAATGACTGCAGTTGTTAAGTTAGTAACACGGTTGTTAAGTGAATCTGCTTTCCCCCGTTGACTTTGCCTGTCAGAAGGTCGCAAAAGCGGATCACATGATCTCAGAACATGACTGCAGCCATCAGAAATACAGACCAGTTGTCATTTTGATCATGTGACAACGGAACTGCTGTAGCATTCGTCAGTGTGAAAACACGGTCGTAAGCAGTGATGGGATTCAGCCGGTTCATGCCAGTTACGCGAACCGGTAGTTAAATTGCTGGGTGGCCCTGCCCCTCCCCGCCCCACACCTTTCAGGAGTCTCCACGCACCCCGTTTTGGCTCCGAGGTAAATGCAGGCCCAAATCAAGGCACGAGGGGTGCAGTGCATCCCAACCCGCGGCCCATTTTTGCTTCCAGGAGGTTGCAGGAGGAAGCCGAGTGCTGCCTGTCACACCCCCTGGCCACGCCCACCATGGCCACGCTTACCCAGCCGGTCATTAGGGCAGAGAACCAGTTGTTAAAGTATTTGAATCCCACCCCCTGGTCGTAAGTCACTTTTTTCACCACCGTTGTAACTTTGAACAGGTCACTAAATGAACTGATGCAGGGGTGAAATGTTCCCGGTTCGGACCGGATCGTCCGATCTGGTAGCGATGGCGGTGGGTGGTTCGGAGAACCGGTAGCAAAGATCCCTGCCCCCCCCCCCAAACATGCCCAGTTGAGCCGCACAATCATCAGAGGCTTTTTTAAAATTATTTTTAAAAGCATTTTTTCTACAACCTCTTCGGCTGAAAAAATGCCTTTAAAAGTAAAAAAAAAAAAGCCTCTGATGATCGATCGCGCGACTCAGCTGGGATCGTCAGAGGCTTTTAAAAGCATTTTTTCTACAACCTCTTTGGCCGAAAAAATGCTTTTAAAAGTTTTTTAAAAAAGCCTCTGATGATCGCGCGGCTCAGCTGGGATCGTCAGAGGCTTTTAAAAGCATTTTTTCTACAACCTCTTTGGCCTAAGAGGTTGTAGAAAAAGTGGTTTTATAAGTAAAAAAAAAAAAAGTTGGCCACGCCCACTCAGTCACATTACCCTCTCCACCAAGCCACACCCGCAGAACCGGTAGTAACAAATTTTACATCTCACCACTGAACTGACGTAAGACATTTCGCTTGGAACGATGGAAGGATTTATATTCCTCCCAGACAACTGGTCATTTGCATCCTTTTAGAGAGTCCTTAAGGCCACTTGGAGGTTTGTCTGTGTCCTCAGGGTCACCTGAGTGGTGCAAAATGGGTGTGGAGCCTTCTTGGAACGGCTGAAAGGTCTGTGTTGTGGAGCTGTGCTTTCTGCAGGATGTCTCTGCAACACAGACAATCCTCCAAGTGGCCTCAACGACTCTCCAAAATGATGCAAATGACCAGCTGTCTGCAAGGAGTATAAATCCTTCCATTCCCCACCATCCAGTCAGAGCTGAAAAAGCTTCTTGGATAAGAGCCTTGGTAGTACAGGGGTTTAAGGCACCCTGTTATTAAGCTGGTTATTAAGACCAGCTGTCTGCAATTACTGTAAGTTCGAATCTCACCAGGCTCAAGGTCGACTCAGCCTTCCATCCTTTCTAAGGTAGGTGAAATGAGGACCCAATTGTGGGGGCAATAAGCTGACTTTGTATAAATATACAAAAGGATGAAGGCTATTGCTGAGCACATTGTAAGCCGCCCTGAGTCTTCGGAGAAGGGCGGCATATAAATCAAATTAAAAAAAAAAAAAAAAGAAGAAGTGAAACATCTTCAAAGAAAAAACCAGAAAGTCCAGTTGCCTCCTGAAAAAAGCACCTTTGGGACAACTGTGACTTGGATGACCGAGAAGCTCCATAGACACGTCCTTTGTCATTGTTTACATTTTGTTCTATTATTTTTTTTTTTTACTTTTATTATTCTACTTGGTATCCCTTTGGTAGATGCATTCGGGATGTTAATAGAGCTGACATTTTACCACGACGGAAGATTTGAAAGTGGAATAACCAGCAGAATCCCAACAGAAACAGCAAATTAAAATAAATGTCAAGGCTCCCAACATTCAATTTTCCTATTAAGAGTGTGCCACATTTTGATTTAGAGCGCGAGGAAGTGAAAACGAAAATAATTAACCAGAATGTAGAATGCAATTTCTCAATGCATTCAGCCGAATTGCATGGTAACCATCAAAATTAAAAATAAAGTAACAATGCATAGAGAGAATTTGGCATTTTAAGAGGAGATTTGGCCTATCCATTCCTTGGTCAGTTATATTTCTACATGCAGGTAGTCCTCATCTTGACAAAAACAGATTAACAGAGTTGGAAGGGATCTTATAGGTCATCTAGTCCAACCCCCCCGCTCGAGCAGGAGACCTTACACCATTTCTGACAAATGGCAGTCCAATCTTTTCTTGAAAGTCTCAAGTGATGAAGCTCCCACAACTTCCAAAGGCAAATCTCTCAACGGTTGTTTTCCGGCAAAGAGCCCAAGAGCCGTTGCTGGTCTTTTAAGCCTTATGGGAGGGGCCAATCATCTCCTGGCCTTACTCCTGAGTCATCCTCTCTGCTTTAGCTGCTCTTGCCTTCTGGCAGCTCTTTTCATGCATGCACTAGGAACAGGCTCCTCCTGTTCCTCTGCCTCTCTGCTGTCAGCCTCTGGAGGCTCCAAAGTCCACGCATCACTCCCCGATGGCCCTGGCCCCATCTCTGCCTCTGACGCAGAGCCCTAATCCGGGCCTTCCCCAGCCTCCGGGACTGGCCCATGTTCCACTCCAGCCTCCTCACTGTCCAACTCTGCTGCCAGCTCCACAGGCTACTGGCAGACCACAACAGAGATTTAGCTTTGCTAGAAAACAGGATTTCCTGCTTTCTCGCAAAGCTAAACTCCATTGCACAGCTGATCGTTGGAAATACCAGTTCGGAGGAACTGGTAGCTTTTTTTAACTACCAAACCGGTAGCTTTTTAAACTGTTGATTCAACCGAACTGGTAGCTAACTATCGGTTCGCCTGAACTGGTAGCTTTTTTTTTTACTACCGGTTCGTCCGAATCAATAGTTTTTATCACTACCGGTTCTCTTGAACCGGAGCGAATCAGTAGCATTTCACCTCTGCTTCCGTCCACTGATTTATGGACTACTTAAGGAGGCCAGTTTCTCCTCACCCCTTAATGGCTGCTCTTCATAATTCTCCTTGGCCAGATTCTCTGGCCAGAGAACATGACAGCCTCGCTGGGGAACAGCAGTATGCAAACGCTATTTCATAATTGATAGAGGACATTTGCACTCTGTGGTAGGCACACACACGTGAACTGAAGTCTACTAGGCAAACAGCACCTTTGTAGTTTCAGTGCAATAAAAAACATTTGCAATGGTGACTTTGATTTAGTCGCCTTTGATTTAAATAGCCGGTATATTTAGGAAGATCATTAAGGAAAGAATGGAAAATAATGGTGAATCAAAAAATGTGGTGTATGAAAGATTTTTTTTCGGGGCAATGTTTGTTGAAAGAGCCTTCTAGAGAAGATTCATAGAATCATAGGGCTAGAAAGGACTTTGGAGGTCTTTTAGTCCAAACCCAAGGTCTTCTAATCAAACCTTCAATCTTCTGGTCCAAGTCCAGTTCTTCTAGTTCAACCGCAGTTCTTCTAGTCCAACTCACGAAGGTCTTCTAGTCCAAACTGCAAGGTCTTCTTGCCCAGACCTTCTAGATCAACCCCAGTCTTCTAGTTTAGTCCTCAAAATTTTCTAGGCCAACCCTCAAGATCTTCTAATCCAACCGTAGGTCTTCTAGTTCAATCCCAGGTCTTCTCGTTCAGCTACAGGTTTTCTATTCCAACCCCATGTCTTCTAGTCCAACCCCCAACTTTCCAGTCCAAACACTCAGGTCTTTTAGCCCAATCCCATGTCTTCTAGTCCAACCCCCAAGATTTTCCAGTCCAACCCTTGAAGGTCTTCTAGCCCAAACTGCAAGGTCTTCTTGCCTAGACCTTCTAGATCAACCCGAATCTTCTAGTCCAGTCCTCAAGTTCTTCTAAGCCAAACCTCAAGGTCTTCTAGGCCAACCCTCAAGGTCTTCCAGGCCAAACCCCCAAGTTGTTTAGTCCAACCTCAGGTCTTCTAGTCCAACCCCCAGGTCTTCTTCTCCAAATCCCCAGGTCTTCTAGTCCAAGGGGTCTCCAACCTTGGCAACGTTAAGACAGGTGGACTTCAACTTCCAGAATTCCTCAGCCAGCTTTGTCTGAGGAATTCTGGAAGCTGAAGTCCACCTGTTTTAACGTTGCCAAGGTTGGAGACCCCCTCCTGTTCTAATCCAACCCCAGGTCTTCTAGTCAAACCCCCAGGTCTTCTTCTCCAAACCCCTGGGACTTCTAATCCAACTCCAGGTCTTCCAGTCCAATTCAACAAGGAAAAGGGAAATGGTGGTTTTAAGTTAGTAAGGGAAATGGTAAGGTCCCAGGGAGACATAAAGAGAGAGACGTTCAAAATAATCCTTGCTACACAGAAAAATCCTAAGGCACAGGTAGACAACTCATAGCTCTTGGTGACCTTCTAACTTGGAAAATCCAAGATTATCCTATCAACATCAGCAGCAAATCAGTCATTTTGGGGCAGCGTCAGTTGCTTGCAGTTGAGACAATATTAGTCTTCATTGGACTATCTGCCTCTGTTTTCACTAGCCTCCCTGCTCCCCCAAAAGTATTGAGAACTTTGATTGGGCTTCTTCCAGTAATTTCAGTGTAACGTTACAAACCTGTTTACACTTCTAAAATGTGGGGTTATCTGAGAATTCTTTGAATATTCCGTGAGAATTCTGTCAGACCTTTTTGATATTCCGTGAGAATTCCATGAGAATTTTTTGAGCATTCCATGCCAGGAATACTTTTGTGAGTATTCTGTGAGAGTTCCATGAGAATTCTTTGAGAATTCTTTGAGTTTTCCGTGAGAATTCTGTGAGTATTCTGTTAGTAATCTGAGAGAATTCTTTGTGTATTCTGTGAGAATTCTTTGAGAATTCTTTGAGTTTTCTGCGAGTAATCTGTGAGAATTGTATAAGTATTCCGTGACAATTCTGTGAGAACTTTTTGATATTCCGTGAGAATTCCATGAGAAGTTTTTGAGTATTCCGTGCCAGGAATACTTTTGTGAGTATTCTGTGAGTGTTCTGTGAGAGTTCCATGTGAATTCTTTGAGAATTCTTTGAGTTTTCCGTGAGAATTCTGTGAGTAATCTGTGAGAATTCTTTGTGTATTCAATGAGAATTCTGTGAGCATTGAGAATTCTTTGAGTTTTCTGTGAGTAACCTGTGAGAATTCTTTATGTATT